>CM068388.1:56198189-56747514 GCA_034770075.1 Aralia elata | reverse complement strand
CAAAGGAAATGGAATTGCAGCAATCCAGGAAATTCTGGAAGTAATCAGGCGACCCACCCAGAGAAGAGGGTCGAACAATGCAAAGAAATGTCGGCAGAAATCACGCGGGAGTGTGTATGAAAGGGAAAGACGAGGTTTTTTCACAATTATGGGCAGAAAGGAAACATCTCTCCTAACTGCTCCAAATTAGAAGGAATTATAGAGGTTATAAGTGTGGATTATTAGATCATTTAGTAAATAATTGTCGGTGGAAGGGATAGGTGGAGTGAGGAGAAAAAGAAAGATTAAAGTCCGAGAATTAGGAAGCCCTGTTGAAGTAATTATGGTAATGATAATACCCTATGAAAAGTAGTATAAAAGACGATGTCTCGGTATATATATATCTATATCATATATATATATCTATATATATATATATATATATCTCTATAATCCCGAGCTTTTGTATGAATAGCGGGATATCTTTTGTAAGTCCCAACTCTTTATATAAGTTATGGAATTAAGTTATATGTATCCCTTCTTTTTGTAAGCAATAGAGGGATGTATTTGTAAATAGTAGAAAGCTATAAAGAATGTAAGATTGTAAGAACTAAGAAGAATATTAATATGAAAAATATTTATTAAATGTGCTTTGGTATGTGTGTGCAATAAGTTAAGAATGCTTTAAATTAAAAAAAATAAATAATAATAATATATTTCATCAAATAGAAAATACCCGTCGAGAGGTAGGCCTAAAACGCATAGAATGCAAGAAGAACTAGAAAACGAAAAAGAGGGATCAAGAAAAACTCTATGTAAGCACTGTATAGATTTGTTAATAGGGCTTTTTGATAGAAATCCCACTGGAGTGAACGTAAATACTTTCAGTTGTTGCAAATAGTAAGCTTTAAGGATTTCAAAAGAGTGGAACCACCGAGCCTATAGAGGTCTCCAATCATAGATTAAAGAAATAGGAGAAGACATTTATTATTAGCAGAGTAGGTGACAAGAAAAAGATAAGTTTTTTTGCTATCTTTCCATGTAGAAGGGAGATGCTAACATTCTGTTGGGAAGCAAACTAGAATAGGGCTGGAGATGGAGTAGTAGCTTGGGAATGGTTCAAGGGAATTTTAACTTCGAGAACTACTTTCCTATGAAAATGTGCAAAGTTGGATGGAGAGAAGATTCTTAGAATTCAAGTAGGGGGATATGTCAGTTCCCTAATACGCCGCCGGAGTTTAATGAACTCCTGGCTAGGTTTGCTCCACACCAAGTGGACGCCGAAGAAAGGAAGGCTAGGAGGTATGAGCTGGGCCTGAAACCGCTGGCTGGTACAACCAAAATTAGTTATTGTAAATTTTCGTTGAAGATATTAAATATGAAATTGTTTGCGTCAAAACTAGAGGACCATAAGTTATCGGAATATTTAATTCTGATCAAACTGGGAGAACTCAATGTAATTTTGGGAATTTATTGGTTTTTTAACTAAGAGGCACTGATAAGATTGCCAAGAGAAAAGCGTAAACCTTCATAACCTCGAAACAGTCTGAGGCAGTATGTTATGGGTAGTAATTTTTCAGGACATTCTTGTTATCTTAACGATGATGCATGCTAGGAAGTTTGTTAGGAAGATGATGCGTAGGTTATATGTGCCACGTTGTTAATACCACAACAAGTGGTAGCAAAAATGGAACAATATACCCACAGTAAGAGAATTTGTGGATGTATTTCAGGATGAGTTGGCAAGTCTTTTGCCAAATAGGAAGATTAAATTTTTGTTTGTTTTTTTTTTTTTTTTTATTTTTAAATTTTAGACGTATTTTTTTTGTTTCTGGGACGACACCAGTATACAAGGGCCCCATATAAGATGGCACCAGTAGAAAAGAAGGAATTGATGATACAATTTCAAGAACTATTAGATAAGAAATATAATTCAACCAAGTGTGTCTCCATGGGGAGCACTAGTGTTATTCGTTAAAAAAGAAAGAGTGATCATAAGGCTTTGTATCGACTATGGGGAGTTTGAACAAAGTAACGATTAAGAATAAGTATCAGTTGCCTAGGATCGACGATCTATATAACTAGTTAGAAATACTTTTCTAAGATAGATTTGAGAACGGGGTAACACCAATTAAAGGTGAGAAGGAGAGGACGTATTGAAGATGGCAATTTCAAGGACTCGTTATGGCTATTATGAAGTTTTCTGGTGATGTCATTCGAGTTGATGAATGCACCAGCCGCATTTGTTGGATCTGATGAACAGTGTGTTCAAGCAATATCTAAGTAAGTTTGTATTTGTGTTCATAGGTGAAATTCTGGTCTATTTTAAGACGTAAGAAGATCTTGCTGAACCCTTTCAAGGATAGTGTTAAAGACACAAAGGAAAGAGAAGTTGTTCGCAACAATTCACGAAGGTGTGAATTTTGGCTAGAGAGGGTCCAATTTGATTCGGGTGCCTACCTATTCTTTTGTTTTGGGAAGATTTTGCTAAACGGTTAGCGCTTAAATCGTGAAAAAACGAAGAGAACCCCATGAATGTAGAAGTAACCAATAAAGAAATTATCCCCGTAGATTACATTCATAGGAATTGTAATGCTGATTTGAGAGGGTTTAAGCTTGACGTGAATTTTGTTACCGATTCGTTTGGGAGAGTTCGATGTAATTCTTGGGATGAATTGGTTATCTAGTAACGAAGCTGTAATATGGGACTGAAAGAAGAAGTGCGTACACCTGAAGACTCTGAAATAAGTCAAAGGTTGTATTCTATGGTAAGTAAATCGCCGAGACAATCTTGTTTGTATAATAATGGATGTAAGCGAAGATATTGCTAAGGGAAAGGTTGCATAGGTTATCTGGATTATGTGGTTGATACTCGAAGAGTAAGAGGGTGAGGCTTGGGTAGATACCGGTTGTAAGGGAATTCCCACCGATGTTTCCCAGATGATATTACCAGGTTTGCTGCCGGAATAGAGAAGTGGCATTCGTAATCGATTTGGTACTAAGGAACCACACCGATCTCAAAGGCACCATAACAGGATGGCAACCGTGGAGATGAAAGTAACAGATGGTTCAACTGCAGGAGCTGCTAGATAAAGGGTATATTCATGCCGAGTGTATCTCTGTGGCGAGCCGTCAGTTTCTGTTCGTGAAAAAGAAGTATAGATCGTTGAGGGCACTGTGTCGACTACAGGGAGTTGAACAAGGTTACCATTAAGAATCAAGTATCCGCTGCCCGAATTAATGATTTTGTTTGATCAATTGAAGGGAGCGAAATAATTTTCGAAGATCGACTTTGAGGACTGGATAACACCACCTTGAAAGTGAGGTGGGAGGATATTTCCAAATACAACATTCCAGAACTCGATAATGGACATTTTGAGTTTTTTAGTGATGTTATATTAGGTTGACGAATGTGCCAACAACATTTCATGGACATGATGAACAGAGTGTTCAAGAAGTAATTGGATAAGTTTGTTGTCATGTTCATTGATGACATTCTAGTGTACTCCGAAGACGGAGGAGGAGCCATACGCCAGAAACATTTGAAAATTATGTTGGAGGCATTGAGGAAGGAGAAGTTGAACGTTAAGTTTTCTAAGTGTGAATTATAGGATTGCACAGGGTACAAATTTTGGGACAATGTGATCGACAAATGATGGTGTTTCGGTGGATGCAACAAAGGTGGAAAGCCGTTATCACTTGGGAGCAGCCTGAAGATGCCAACTGAGGTCTGGAGTTTTCATCGGGATTAACCGGATACTTATCAGAGATTCATTTAGGATTTTTCAAAGAAAGCATCGCCGTTAACCAATCTGATAAGGAAAACCATAAATTTTATTTGGACGGATAAATGTGAGGAGAGTTTCATGGAGATCAAGAAGAGGCTTAGTGAAGCACCTGTGTTAATCAATGCCAGATGATTACAGGAGGATTTAATGGTAGTATAGTGACCGTGTCTCACAAGTAGGGGGTCTTGGTTGTGTGCAGAAGCAGCAAGACAGGGTCATTGCGTACGCATCACCGCAAGTTAAAAGATTATGAGAAGGGATATCCCAACTAAAGACCATGAGTTAACAGCCATGGTTTTATGTGCCATGAAAATATGGAGGCAAATTTGTACGGAGAAAAGTGTGAGATATACACAAATCACAAGAGCCCTAAAGTATATCTTCACTTAGAAGGAGCTGAACAAGAAGGCAGCACCGATGGTTGGAATTGATCAAAGATTATGATTCTGAGATTCTTTACCATCCGGGTAAAGAAAATGTTGTGGCAAATTCCTTGAGCAAGAAAAAACAGGAGAGAAGTTGCATATGCTGACGACTGAAGAGGAGTTGGTGAACAGAATTTGAACGACAGAGTTGGAGGTTTAGATATCCGATGGAGTCAGCACGAAAAAAAATTTGCAGTAGCGGCGAGTCCGACCTTATTAGATAAAATAGAGGAGGCTCAGGAGAAGGATGAAGGAAGCGATGGTATAAGGAAGCGAATTTTCGAAGGTGAAGAGTTGAAGTAACAGGGTGGATAAGCACAGGGCTGCTAAGATTTGAAGAGAGAAACTGGAAGACCGATGGTGCCAGAATTGAGGGAGGAGATTCTTCAAGAAGCTCATAGCAGAAGGTAACTCTAGTTTTCATCCGGGAAGCACAAAAAATGTACCAAGACTTGCGGCATCATTTTTGGTGGCACGAATATGAAGAGAGAGGTACCATGAATGTGTCAGCCGATGTCTGACATGTCAACGGGTTAAAGCAGAACACAACCTATCGACCCGAGTGGACTGCTTACAACCATTGGAGATTCACCCCGGAGTGGAAGTTGGGAGCACATCCCACGATGGATTTTGTGGTAACGGCTTCCACCGACACCTAAGGGATTAGACGAGATTTGGGTAAAACGAGGACCGTCTGAGTAAGACTAACTCATTTTCTATTGATCAAGATCAGGTACAATCTAGAGCAATTAGCAAAGCATTATGTGAAAGAGATGGTGTCGCGACATGGAGTGCCGGTATCTATCATGTCAGATAGAGATTCCGCTGCTTCAACGACAAATTTTTGGAGAATTTCCGCAAGAAAGAATGGGGACACAGTTGAGGTTGAGTACGACGTATCATCCTCACACTGAAGCCAGAGTGAGCGAATGATTCAGACATTGGAGGAAAATACTTAGAGCGAACTGTGATGGACTTAAAAGGGCAAGCTGGGTATAACCACTTTCCACTAATGGAGTTTGCTTATAAACAACAGTTAATCATGCTAGTATCGACATGCCACCGTACGAAAGTGTTTACATGAAAGAAAATGCCGAACATCCGATGTGTTGGAACGGAAGTTGGAGATCGAAGACTACTAGGACCTTAGATGGTGCAGCAGACAACAGATACAGATAGATTGATCAGAAACCGTCTGGTAGTGGCTCAGGATCGTCAGAATAAGAACACTAATCTACATCGACAGAATCGGGACTTTTCGAAGTAAGTAGTTTTGTGTTCTTGAAGGTAACTCCTTGGAAAGGGCAGATCCGTTTTGGGAAGAAGGGAAAGTTGAGACCCTAGGTTCATAGGACCATTCGAGATTCTGAGGTGAGTCGGTGAAGTGGCGTATGAGGATAGCCTTACCACCAGAACTTGAGCACCAACCACACCATGTTTCATGTTTCACGTGTTTGCGGCCATATAAGCTGGACTACAAGCAACGTTATCTCACTATGAACCGATTCCAAGTAGGGAAGTGAGTAATCGTATGAAGAAGTTTCCATAGTCCCTGATACTAAATATGACGGAACAGAAGTTAAGAAATAAGATCAATCATTCGGTCAAAGTACTTTGGAGGAACCACGCAGTTGAAGAAAGCTACGTGGGAGCTCGAGGAGAAAATGAGAGCGAATTATAAACGCATTTGTTTGAGTGACCTTATATTGAAATAATGAAATACGGAATTTTTATAAGGGGGAGAGAATGTAATGATCGAGAAATTTTCTAGTCTCATTATTTATTAACTAAAGAATTTTATTTTTAATGAAATAGTATTATGTGTGGTTTTAAATCAAAACCTTTGTGTATGATTATTAAATTAAGGGATTAATTTTGCTAGATTGAATTAAAGGGAGTCACACAAATAGTTATTTAAATTAGTGGCCCTAATCCTAGGGTTTTCATATCAAGTAATTGATAAAGTGATTAATTAATTAAATAATACAATTAAATTGAATATATATATGTAAGAACCCGACTTTAATGAAATAAAAAATTTATTTATCTTTTCTGATTATTTTTTTTAAAAAGTTAAGTGCTTAATTGTTAAAAATGATATTTAATGGTTTTTTATTTTCAAATTTTCTGATAAACAGTATGTCAGTTGAATATTTCTTTTTGTCGAGAATATTAATATTCAGTACCAGTAGCGACGACAGCCGAAATATCAAAATATTAGTGGGCCCCACAATGATATATTGTCAACGATAGTGGGCCCCATTGTTGGATACTGAAAACGTAAAGTATTTTGGCAACAGTATTATCAACCGACAACTGTTGAAATACCCGGTAATAAAAAGAACAAGTAAAACGCGTTATTCCACATCGTACCACACGGTATTTCACAGACACACGGTGTTGCACAAAATTTTAAAATTATTGATTCAATAATTGATGAAAGTGGCGATTGCACAATATTTTAATAATAGCACTGCATGGTACTTTTTTTATTAATTTTCATGCAACTGTAACTCAAATTATTTGAAATGATATTTTTCGCATTAATGGCGGATAAAAAGTGGAGTCTAACTTAGGGTTAATCCTAATTGAAATTGTGAAACTCACATGCTATGAACTATTGGTTTCACATTATCGAACTATTTTGGTTCACATGCTGGGAACTATTATGGGATGTTAATGCAAGATTGTATAATACTTGAGGGCATATATTTAAAAAAAAGAGGCAAAGATGGAGGTACTAAAGTGTAATAAGTTGAGGCTCTTATTGTGCAATTAATGAAACTTGGTTTTCCTATAAATAGGAGGGATTATCTTAAGAAATCTTCACACCTTCCTTGTATATACTACCTCTCTCCTCTAAATTTTCTTGAGTTCTCTAAGATGTGCTAGGCTATTTGTTTTGGGGAAAGTTAAAATTTTGCGAGAATACTAGTATTGTCCAAGTTAGTAAACTTCATAGAAAGCAACATCCACTCACTTTATTAACGAAGGTAGGGGATATCATTTCTTTTCATACTCTTATGTAATATCATTTGCTTCTTGTTCGTAAGAGATATTATACTCATACAAGGTTGTTAATTCATTCCGAATTAATTTGTGGGGCTAACCCTGTCCGTGCGGATTGACGCCATGCCTGGTGAATATCCTTTTGTATTCAATTTCGTTATTACTCCTGTGGGAATAACCTGTATGTACGGAGTGTCGTACCTGGTGACTATCTTACTGTATTCATTCCTTAATTTACTCTGTGGGAATAACCTGTATGTATGGAAGTGTCCGAACCTGGTGAATATTCCCTTTGGAATTGTTCCTTAATAATCTGTGGGTATAACCAGTCCGTAGGCGGATTGACGCATGCCTGGTGAAATAACCCTTCGTATTCATTACTTATTAATCTTTTGTGGAAATAAATTTTGTCTACGCAGATTGCCGCATATGACGGGTGAAAAATTCAGTTGCAGTTTTATATATTCTGTTATACTCGTATAACATATCATTTCTTTTGTACTCCGTTTAAGGGAAATCTTTTTTCTTCCACATTTCTCCATTTATGATAAGAAATCTCTGTTTGTTTCGAAAACCTTGATTTTTAAATGGTACAAACCCCTGAAAATTTGTAGAATATCCTTAATTAATTTGTGCTTCATCTAATATCTTTTCACCGGAATCTTTCTATTCCGTTTGATACGATATAGTATAATCGTGGATTTTTAATTCTTTGAATATCATTCTTGAATTTGACTCCACAATTTGGTCATCATGTTAGCAATTTGGTCTAACCTTCGACACTGGATAAAATTTAAACATTTATTCTTAAGCTTGATCTCATTGTATTTCATTTGATGCTATTGTCATCATCCTCATATTTAAATTGAGGGTGATAGTTCTCTTTGGGCCCGTAGTGCAAAGATGAACTGACATTGACATTATTTTGACCAAACTGTGAATTGGATTACATCATAACTTATTTTGGTGTTACAAACAAAGGCGTATGGCAAAAGTTCTCTTTGGCCCGTAATGCAAAGATGAACTAGGCGTTTAGCATGATCAAGACCGGTGATGTTATAAATAAATAACTTTTGTCACATAGTGCACAGAAGAGAGGTTGTTGAATATAAACTGTTGATTTGGATGTTCATAAACAGGAACTGTTGATTGGTGTATACAGGGATAAAATATTGGTGGTGATCCTTTAACTTATAGAAGATGGTAGATATTATAATCTTACTTGACTCTTCTAATGGAGTTGTTTGTTTCTACTGCCGTTGTTTGTTATTGAACAATTAAAATATCTTTAAATCTCTGATTTATTTCGGTTGAAGACTAAAGATAATTTTATTCTTCCTTATCTATAGTCATGATATTTCCTACTGGGCTATTTGTGCTCACGCTCTTTACCCTTTTGTTCCATTGATCCTCTTCAGGAAAAGAGAGTAAATTTGGGAAAGCCGGGGAATCAAGTGATGGTCCGAGACAATAGAAGTATCTCAATACATTATTAATAGGTGTGGAGCAATAAGTGTAAATGAGAATTTTAAGATGTATTTGTATTGTGTTGTCGTATATTGCACAAACACATCAATCGTTATAAATGGAAAAATTTATATTTTGTATTTGTATTTTGTAGAATGTTATTGGCGACATCAAAATGGGTTGTATGGGCCTAATTTGGGGGCGTCACATAATAAGAAAATTAATTTTTGTACATTAACTAATATGAGTATTAATTAAAGAGAAATAAAGTGAAATATGAATAAATAAATTTAATAGTCCAAATAGTAAGTAAATACTAGAGAGCCTAGCCTAATTAATTACCTTAACCAAGCCTACTCATTTAATTGATCATGGACTTAGATAATAAAAGTGTAGACTAATTAAATTAGCCCCACATCTAATACACTAGCAGCAAAGCATAGAATAATAATATGTGACTACTAGTAGCCCAAACTAGTTAAATGAAGCCCCAAAAGGAATTAAATCAAAGTCCAATGCTTGGACCTAATGGTGAATACTTTTTAAGGGGTTTAATTATTAAATTAAATTCATTAAAAATTAAATAAAAATTGGAGACAAAATGGGAGAGGACTGCCGAAATGAAGAAGGGGGACCCACACTTGGATGTTGAAATTTGAGTTTTGTTGCTTGTACAGGCCAATTAGATGTACATGAAGCCACTCCTCTTTTCACCAACTTTGTCCTTGAGCCATGTGATGTGTAAGACTAGCATATGAAGTAGTCAATATTATAGATATAAGAATATACATCTAAACTTTTTGGCAAGACTTAAGTCCTTGGTAGCACATTAGTTAGTCATTTCTTCATCTTCAATTTTTCAAGTTAGATAAGAGAAAGAAGAAGAGAAAATAATACTTTGAGAGAGAGTTCTTATGGGCATAAAAGAAGGAAGCGAGTGCCGCCATTTTAAGGAGGAAGAGGAGAAGGTCATTGATGCCATCTAGCTTCATTACTTACTTTGGCAAGAAGAGGATGACGAGCCATCAAAAGCAAAAAGTAAGAAAACCCCCCTTATAAACCCTAATCTTGGCTATTCATTTAATTTTTAATAGTAGATATGCTAAGTTCAAGTTCTAAAATGCTTAGAATCATGTTAGACAAGTTTTAATATAGGATGTCAATGTGGTTTAAATGTGGAATGGTATGAGTTTATGTAGAAACACTTCTAGCAAAATGCTTGAAATAAATATTACCGACGGTTAAAACGTAACGTGTTCGAAAATAAATCACAACATTTTGAAATTTACAAATTCTTTTTATGATTTTTATTTTTCTGGAATTATAGGGAACAGTTATAAGTAAAACCTAGTTGGAATCGATTAGAAATAAGTTAAAAATGCGGGAGATATGAAATTTTTCCTAAAACCCGCGTCACTGACGAAGGGCTGTGCAGAACATTCCACTTCTGGGCCATTTTCAGTGACCAAAACATATTTCCAAATTTAGATTTTGATGATCGGCATATTGTAATTTGGAAAGATACGAATCCAACAAGACCGAGTAGAACTCAATCGAAATTTATAGATTTTATTTTATTCACGGTTTCCATAAGGTACGCCCGAATCTAGAAAAATTCCTGGAAAACCTTTAAAATGTATCCACGCCGTTTTTTTGTCAGTGAACCGGCCAAAACTTTCCTCCGTCGCCGGTTCACCCAGAATTCGGCAGGTTTCCCGACGATGTGTTGAACTGAAAGGTTACTTGGAATATTCGTATATTATTTTATAAAATTTAGTTTTCATTATTTAGTATGTCATTTAGTAATTTCGATAATTATTAAAATGATTAAATCTTACTAAATTAAAGGAAAAATAATAAATAACTAATTTTAAAAATCCGTATTTTATCATATATAAACCTCGTCCCAGGAGTTTATACCTTGTACTTTTTTTATATAGTACCATTTTCTTTATAGCATCAGGCTATAACTTTCCAATCGTTCACCAGATTATCTGTCATTCCATGGATTCAATAAATCACGTTGTGATCTTCTTTTACAATCGATTCACACAATACGATTTTCCTTACCTTAAGATACGTTTTCGTCTTACAATCCTCTTTATCTTCTTTAATCATATCATATTATGATTTTATTTACACTTTCCATCTTAGAACATCGGTCTATTTATCATCACTTTTCATCTCTATTGCTAGAGTCAGGTAACTCCCTGATCCTCCGTCTTTATATAGCACTTCGAGATTCTTCTTTGAACCGTCTTCTTTATAAATGTCCAACTCTTTCCTTATGAATTTTCTAAATTCAATGTATAATTTTAACTTCGTTTGTGAAGTTTCTTAGTTCATTTACATATTACATAACTTTTATTCAAATTTTAGTACTCGTCATTTTCCATAGTAAAATTCCTTGAGTCAGGTACTTCCCGCTCGTAGACCCCTCTTTCTCTTTATTTCTCTCATATCTCTTTCAATATCATCTTTCGGATAATCCTCTACATTTTCATCAAATCTTGCACATATCTTAATCTTCTTCTTTACATATTTATGCATTTCCTAAATTCATCTCTTATCACTTAAACTCCTATCCCTAGTTTATTTCTTACCATCCTCATCATCATCATCTACAGATATAGCTTAAGGTAATCTTACCTAAGGTTTATAAAACCTATACAGCTCCTGATACTAACTCTGTAACGCCCCCAAATCCGGTCCCCTTTAACCTCGGACCTATAGCGTCACGGTACTACACATCAATCTCAATATTACAAATCTTTATTCATAAATTAATGAATACAACCTCAGCTTTTTCTTTTTTTTTTTTTATTAATTTTTTTATTTTTTTTTTCTTTTTTTTTGGGGGGAGATATCAATTAATAATATATCAATTCCTTCTATTCCAGAAACCGTAAACCTTTAACAGTCTGTTATTACATTTATAGATCTTCATGATCTGATTTATACATCTCAAATTATAAACGAGATGTTTCATTCTATTATAATCTTTGTAAAGTATTCATGAACTTACCATTCAAATTTAACTATTCTCTTGTACACTGCTCTTTGACTACGCAATTACAATACATACTATTTAACATTCATCTAGCATAGCTAAAGACTAAGCAACACAAGTTTCCAGACATTTTAAACATTACCGAGTATAACTATCTCCAAAGAAATTACACCAGTACGTTAGTTTATTTTCTAATGTACAAACATCTTCAATCTCTATTACTACTTCTTTTTCCTTTGCCTATCTCGAATACTTCGGTCCACTCTGGTTTAGGCTGAAAACAATTTTTTTAATAGCACGGGTGAGCAACTACGTTGTCCAACAAGTTTTAACAAGATATCACATAGCATATAATCCATATTTTAAACCACACTTTATCCTCTTCATACTTTTATATTTTTACATGCTTCATATTTTTCCATGCCTGACATATATTCACTATCCTCATGCATATCATGCTTTGCATTTAAAAATATGTTTCATAACTTTAATCCCATAAAGTTCATATAGACACATTTTCATCTTAAACCATTTATTAAGTATCAACAATAATTAACAGAGTAGTTGCACGAAGTGCTCAATAAAACAAGTTTCACTATGAATTCCACATATCAACAGTAAATTTGCACATAACATATAAACACAAGTTCTGAAAAACTTACCTCAGTCCATAGTTCGTCATCTACATCATTCACATATACAATTCATTCCTTCAATCAATAACCTACATCATCCATAAGGATTTATAAAATTAACTAATCAGTTAATCGTCACCTCGTAACTTAATCCGATAATTTTCCTTTTGACTTGTAACAACAATAAACGTTCTCTCATATCCTTTTTATAAACATTATCATAAAAATTATGATTAACCCTTATTAAGACTCATACGTCACATAAAAACACATATTTCAAGTTCGCTCTAGGAATTATTTTTGGTAATTTTCCAGCTTTACGGTTTTAATTATCTTTAATCCGTTGAAAAACCTAATTCCCCCATTAAGTCTCCTTAATCATTTTATTAATTTTTTCTTTTCTGGCCACACATATAGACAAATATACATATATTCAATACATCAAAATATTTTTTTCTGGAATGTTTTCTTTTTATTAAGTATTTTTTCAAAAAGCCATTTTTGAGTTCGTAACTTGTCAAAATTAACTATCTCGTGGCTAAATTTTAAAAATTCTCAACTCTTTCCAGAATATTATACATGTTAAACATGAAGTTCCCCAGTTTAAATATTCGTAACCATCAGGAGTTGAAGAACTCAAGTTTATAGCAATTTTTGTCAGAAAAATGCAAATATTGAATTGGGGTCATATCTCCCTCATAGCCGATGTCAGTAATATGTTCATCCCTTTGGACCAGAGCTACATTATATCATCATAGTTTCATGTCACAAAATACCTGAAATAATTAAAAAAAAAATTTTTAAGTGGCCCAAACAGCCCACGGAAAAATCCATACAGCGGGTTTACGCAGTTTTTTTTAGGCCTTTGGACTGTTTTTTTGGGCAAACTCTGTCCCCAAAACCCACGCAAATCTACAGCAATATTTTTTAAGAAATTCTAAGTGGATTGGGTAGAGGACACCACATATATAACTCTAGAACCTGACCATCCCACCTCCAAAAATTCGAAATAGACTAGGAGTTATGCTTGTTCAAATTTTAGGTTTCCGTGTTTCTGAAAAACATTATATCCTTCTATTAGGATTTCTAGGAAAAACTTTCTTGTTTTCATGATTTTTCCTACATAAAACAAATACCAAGCATATATGCTCCATCGTAATCATCCTTATACCATAGGATCTACCATGAATTCTCCATATCAATAAGTTCTCCCGCAACAATCTTACTCAAACATAAACTAGACAGCTTAGAAATTAAAGCTAGGGTTTTTAAAGTTGTATACCTTCTTGCATGGTTTCCTTCTTACTTCTTGCTAGATGAGTTTTCTGATCTTCTTGACCAGGCTTACTAGCCTCCTCCTTTTTCTCCTTCCACCCCAAAACCAGTGGCCTCTTCCTCTTCCTCTTCTTCTCAATCTCTCAAGCACTCTTCATCTCTCTAACTTTCCAGGTGGAAAAATGAAGAACTCTTCCAAATAGAATTTAAAAGGCTTCTCTATATATAGAAAGTCAAGACCAAGGGCAAAATAGTCTTTAACAATTACTAGGGAAGGGCAAGATGGTATTTAAGACATCACAAGTAAAATTCTTAGAAATTTCTTTCAATGGACACAATGGTCGATTAAGTAATTTATCATTAAGGACAAAATTGGTCATTTCACTATAATTATGAAATTTCCTAGAAAATTCCTCCAAGAACACCAAATGGGTCATTAACAAATTTCTCTTGGGGCAAAATGGTCATTTTTCCATTACTAGGAAACTTCCTAAGCAATTTCCTTCCTAGGACTCCATTGGTCATTAAAATAAAAATCAACCATTATGGCAACCTAGTCTTTTCACACCATTTCAAGGAAATTTTCCTTAGGAAATTTTCTTAGCAATCATCAGCCATCATTACTAGTGGGGTCCACTATCATACCCACCCGGGTCTTACCTCCTAATCTTCCACCAACTAACTCAACGATATTATCCATTAACTTAACCATGGTTAATGAGACGTGTGGTTCTTTTGACTATTAGACCACGAAAAATTAAATTTTCAATGTTTATAGTCGTTTCCTAACTAAAAATCGACCCTCCTAACCGTCATATTAGAAAAATTTTTATTACTCTCGAATATCCCGTGTTTAAACTTTTCTCCGAAAAAAAAAAGAAAAAGTCAACCGTTTGGACTTTGACCAAAAAAGTCAACACCTTAACACTTTTTTGTGTTTAAAGTCTATTCAGACTAATTTCGACGTTCCAGACTCAAACCTAGCCGTCCGCAGTATTTTTCAAATTCTATTTCCGAACTTCCAAAAATTACATTTTGCACTATATAGTTCCCTTATTGACATTTCTAACGGCTAATTTTCTTTTAATTCGCATATTCGCACTATATTCTCATCAACAAGCGTATATATATACAATAAATACCACATCCTTTGAGATATGAAAATTTTCAAAGGAGATTCCTTTTATTAACACACCCCTCCCCCATCCTTACATGATCCCTTTTATCCATTATATTTTTTTTCCCCCCTCCTCTTCTTAATAATTCCTTTCCTTGGAATCACTATTACCGTAAAGTTCATATTCGTTTACTTTCCCAAACTTTTGTATAAATCTTTTCATCGAACGACTTAATCTAATTACCTTAACGAAGGTATTACCATGACTACCCGTCTTTCATTTCATCTTTTTTTATCCAGTACATTGGACAGAAATCTATATCTTAGCCCAAGTCTCATCTAGACTTGCGTCGGCTAAATACTACCATGGCAATATTCCCTCAGGAAGTATTTAACATCTTCATCAATGAAAAGTAGGTTTTTATACCTACGAATCAGATTCCCCTGAAAACGCGGATTATTGTTTATTTCCAATGGTTTGTAAGTTACTTTTCATGCATTTTATGCGTTATATGTAGGTTGCACATGTTTGGGAATTGGTTTTGGCGAGAGTTGGATTTGATTTTGCTATTGCAGTTTCTGAGTTTGCTGTAAAATTGGAGCATGTGCGGGCCCGGCCCGCGCCCAAAAAGGAATTAGAGGACAGCGCGGCCGCACCTGTCCTCCCAGAACAATTTGAAAAAAATTAGCTGCCAGGGAAGATCGCGAATCCGCGCGCCACACAAGCCTTTTCCCAAGCGCGGCTGCGCCAGGTTCTAGAAGGGGCAAAGTTTGACTTTTTTAGCCAGTTTAAACAGCAAATTTGATTTGTAATGGGATTTGATACTTTGTAATTAATTAGAGGGTTTTATCATATACTATAAATAGTTATTTTACGTTTAAATTCCAATGTTGTTGAACTTATCATTAGAAAAACCCTAGTTTTAAGCGCAATTGGAGAAGAACTTGAAGCAAGCTAATAGCACAAGAAAGCAAAGGAGGAGCAACGATATAGATTCAAGGATATACTTTACAGTGTATTCCTTTCTTTTCCTCTTCTTTTTAACTCTGAACTTTTGAATGTTATTAAACTTGTGGATGATGAATTCTAGTTTTAATTATGAACAAAATTTCTTTTTTAAGAGGCAATAATGGATCTTATTGCTTAGATATTGAAATAAACGTGCTTCCCTGGAATTTTTTATGATTTAGATTACCTTTTTGGATTGTCTATTATGGTTTATATGCTAAAATTGGTTAATTATCTTGGCCAATAAATACTAGTAATAATCTATATGAACTCCGAGAGATGAAGTATAGAATTAGATCTGACCCAAAGATAGCATGTGTTTTGTGCGTAAAACTGAGCTTGTCGATGGAAATTCTTAATTTATGTTATGATAGAGAAATACCTATTCAACCGCATGTAATGCTAATAGGGAACCTGGACCTTTAAATCCTCTTTAATTGTAATACACTATCGAAATATAGTAGAATTAGTTTTTTCTAAGGGTGATTTAACTTGAGTCCATCCAATTGTGGATTTGGAGTTGAAGTTGTTTATGAAACATTGAGAGATGATCATAAATAGTGATGAGGTCTTGGTATTAACAATCCAAAACAATTAGCATGATAAAAAGGGAAGTTTTGTTGAGCAAAATATAAGCATTAAGTGTAAGTTATAGTCTTAAGTCATTAAAAATCTGTTTTCAAATTATTGGGTAAGTAATTTAATTTAGTGAATTAATTAGTTAAATTCAAAACATCAGAAATCATTGATTATTTGTATTACTAAAATTGATTTGATTTAGAATTGGAAATTGGATTATTATAAAACTCAGTTTACTTCTCTCTAGGACGGATACCACTACTTTCCCTTTATTACTTGTGGACTGCGTTATACGTTAGCGTAATTTTGTGGCTAGTATAGGAATTAGGCAAACAAGTTTTTTGGCGGCCATTGCCAAGGGAACAAATTGTAAGTTTTTATACATTCAAGTTTTAATTTAATATAATTCAGTTTTAGTTAAACAATATTATTTTTCTTGTTACTATCTTGTTTCAGGTGATCTCGGTTTGTTTTATGCAAACACGATCAAAGGCAGCGCCAGAACTTGTGTAGAGTGTAGGACGATCTTAGAAAAATAAGTTACACAAGTTAAGAAAGTTATTTGTCGTGAGATATATCAAGAAAGAAAAAAAAATGGCTATCGAATAACATAAATTATTGAGGAGAATTTGCCATGTCCTAAGATTGATGAAATCAAGTCAAGCATCACACGTGGCCAGCCATCACTACTAATTCCTTCGAGATCAAGCCTGGTACAATTCAGATGATTTCAAGAAATGCGGGTACAGTTTTGGGGGAGTTAGCCAACGATGATCCTAATGAAAACACTTTGGTTAGGGCTTTCGTTGAGATTTGTGATACATACAAATATCCCAAATTGTAAACTGATGATTGAAGCGGTGAGATTACGTCCTGTTTTCCGTTTATACTAAGTTGGATAAAGCAAAAGAGTTGGTTGCACTCACTTCCGCCAGGGTCCATCACAACCTTGGGATGATCTAGCTCAGAAATTCCTAGGCGAAATTCTTTCCGCCAGCTAAGTCGGCTAAGTTGAGAAACGAGAAATTGTCTACATTAATTGGGCAAACACAGCATGGAGAGATCATCACTATAAACGAGGTTTGGGGAAGGGTTCAAGGAGTTATTGAGAAAATGTCCACAATCAATGGGACCTAACCTAAGTGGCTACAAGTTCAGACATTCTACAATGTGGTTTGAATAGTGACACTCGAACTATGCATTGATGCAGCTAGCGGGAGGCACGCACATTATTGGATAAGAATTTTTGATGAAGCTTTCACCTTTGTTAGAGGACTATGGCTGCAAATAACTATCAAATGGCCCAACGTCTGAGGGATGAATCATCACCAAAAAGGTAGCAGCGAGGTATTGGAAGTCGACATAGTCCACAGCATTAGCGGTCTTCAAGATGGCAGCAAATGTCTAAAAAGATCGATGCGTATAAGGCAGATTCAAAAACTCAGCAAGTTGCTTTATGATATGTGAGCTTTATGCTCAGGTGCACATCCTAACAGGAGTAATTGTTGCCATAAATCCTGAAAGCAGCTTTCAGTTTTATGGGTAGCTATCAAACGTCCATCCCAAAACTCATACCCAAAACACTTATAATCCAGGGGTAAGAAACTATCCAAATTTCTCATGGTAGCAATAATTCAGAATCAACAACAAGCCTCCTAGAGCATTCATATCCCCCCCCCCCCTAATGGATTTTCAATAAATCAACCATCAGCCGATAGCTTCACAACCGCAAACCATAAAAGAAGAACCAGAATATTTGGAAGGAGCTCTTGATGAAGTATATGTCAAGTAAATGAATGTGTTGGTAAAGAGTCAATGCACGCTGCCATCTTTACAGAAATCTGGTAACATCAAGTGTGGACAGAAATGGCCCATTATATTAAACAACAGACCTCAAAGGATCTTTGCACAAGTAATAACGGAAGTAAACCCCAAGAGAGATGGTTAAGGAACAATGTCAAGTTGTCACATCACACTTCGAAGCGGGGAAGAAACAAACTATAGCAGAGCAACAGCGTTGGCCGCGCCTGAAATACAAGGAAAGGCAGCGCGCAACCCGTGTCCCATATCCCTAGTCTCAGCTCCTGCAGAGAAATTGGTATTAGAAAAGAAAAAAGAAACGGAAAACTAAGATGAAATAAAAGGAGAAAGTAAATCAATCAGTAGTACAACCCTCACCCTCCCGTTCCTATATCCGCAAGGAGATTTCAGAAGCAGAAAGTTGTAACAAACCGTTTCTCCAAATTCCTTGAACGTCTTTAAGAAGCTACAAATACAACATACCGTTTGTGGCGAAAGGCTTTAGAGTCAAATGTAATATTTTGCCGAACCCAAATAAGATCTAGTATATGTTATTATAAGTTTAAAATTAAATGAAAATAACATGATCTGACTTTTGTTAATATACGTGATTGTGTATTTTATTAAACAATTATGGTCAAATAAAAAAAAATCGCCCAAGCAGTTGTGTCGTGCTTAATATACGGATAAAATGAATTTGTCGTGCTTACGGCGGAATTCCACCGAGAAGCCTACTCGGCAAAATTATTTTTGTAAGCTGCTCGTGCTCGTGCTTCGTAGTTATATATAATATTATATTAACTGAATAAAAATCTAAAAATAAGTTAATTAGGGTTAGAATAATAAACAGCAAACAAAACCCTAAATTTGAAAGAACCCTTAATTGCGTAAAATTTATTCCGAATTGTCCTAATTCAAAACCCTAAAATATTGTATAAGAATCTTTAATATGATATTAATTAGATTTCTAAACTAATGAATCATAACTATTAATTAATGAATTATTAAGATTAAACGAAACCCTAAACGAAAGATTAAAACCCTAATTATGGAAACCCAAAATCCGTAATTAGGTTATCTAGAACCCATAAATATAATGAAAAATGTAAAACCTTTAATTATGATATATACAACCTTAATTAACGGTATTACTAAACCTAAAAATTAACATCATAACCATGATTAGCAAAAATCTAATTTTAATTAGTCAGTAAATAAATGAAAAATCAAATTTAAACCAATTGAAAATTGAGGGCTAGGAGTAGTGCAAGCTTGTGCTCAACACACTCCAGCACGCAAAAGTAGGCTTAATAAGTAGCTCAGATGGTGAGTGTAGCAAGCACAAGTTCCCCCAAGCCTAGATATTTTTTGGAGGTAAAAAATTTGGAAAAACTAGCCTAGGAAACCTCTAATTTCAAGTTGGCTATAAAATTAGAAATGAGATTACTGACCTTTAAACCTACGAAAATTGAATGCCTAATACACTTATATTACTCCTCCAGCCTAAACCACAGCCCCTTCTTGCAACTACTACAAACTCAGGCAATCAAACAGTCCCAACGAAACTCAAAAATTTTGCTAAGAGACACCCACGAACAAAGGTGGCTAAACCCTACATTTGTTTCGCTCAGATCTTTAAGTTTGAAACTTGCATGTTATGGGTTTTAGGTGTTTAGGAATACCTTTTATGGGTTTAACATGTTATTAAGTGATCTGGGCGGTTTATAAATCATGTTTCATGCATAACACTTAAATTAAAAGGGTTACGATCAGAATTTTAATCGAAAAACTCAAAACTGTTCGTTGTGTCAGTCCAAGAAACAGTCCCCTGATGAAGGCTTTTTGTCAGAGCATTGTTGACCGGACTCCTTAAAAATGGGATTGTTTGATGTGTTTTTAAAGCATGAAATCATATAGTATGCCATGTTTATGCTTTAAATTCTCCAATGGTAGAAGTCCAAAATTATCTCATAGTATGGAAGATATGGCATTGGTTTAAATCCGTTGATCCGACCCATGATAGACTGTTTCTCGGGTAACCCAGAGCGAAACATGAAAGAGAAAAACCACTCTGACAGTGTTCTGACAAGACCTTTGATCAACCAGAAAGAACATGCCTAAACCGTTCATGAAATATGTTGTTTCTTTTGCTAATAAACATGTATATGTTGATATGTAGTAAACTACAATCTTGAAGCCATCAAAACACATTAATCCAAACAACCCAGGGAATCAAAGTTATTCATGGTCACAATAAACTACGTTGACTGGACCATGACTGACTTGAAGATTTTCTGGGTAACCCAGAAACTCAAGAATAATGTTTGCAATAACAGGTTAGTTTGACCACAGCACAAAACTTTAGAGCATCAATGGAAAATTGTTTAAGATGCAAATTTCAACATGTCGTTAATACCATACCCATGTTGGCTCTAACCGACAAAACCAAAAAATCAAATCCAAAACAATAACACCCAAACTAGAGATTAATTTTTGAGGGTCAAATGTTACACTGTTGGACATTGACCAAAGTGTTCTTACATGAAAGAACACCTTTATAGCGACGAAATGCATGTGGAAAACCGAGGAAAGCTATATTAACAGACCTTAATGCAGATTGTCGCTATAGGTCTTTTGTTGTGACGGTTTTTCAATAAAAATTAATAAAAATTAATTAAATAAATTATAAAAAAAATAAATCAAATATTAAATAATTATTAAATAATTTCATAAAATATTATATCTAAAATTCATTTTTGAATTAATTATAAAATTTATATTTTAATATATTTTATATAATGCTGATATTATATTAAATTTAATTTAATTAAAATATAATAAATAATAATTATAATAAATCATTTAATAATTAATTCTTAATTATATATAAAAATGATATTAAATCATTTTAATTAATATATATTACATAAATTTAAAAAATGATACTTAAGATAAATAAAAATAATTCATTATATCAAAAATTAAATAACAATTAATTAACATATTTAACATATTATTAATGATAAATAAATCATTTAAATACTAATATTACAATATTTAAAAATTTCTTTAAATGAATAAATAAAATCATTTAAATATTAAAATAAGTTTTGAAAGATTAGTTATAAAGTAATAATTAAATTATTAATAATGATAAAAATAAATTCTAAAAATATTCATTAATGATAAAAATAAATCATTTTATATTAAATTAAATATTCTAATCTTTCTAAAAAATTATTATAAATGATAAATAAAATCATTTAAATAATATTTTAGGTACTCTAAAATATATTCTAAATGAACAAAATTAAAATTAATTTAAAAATAAACATATTATAAATGTTTTAAAATTTATTCTTAATGTGGGAAATTAAATTATTTAAAAATATTCCCTAAACTTGATAAAATTAAATTTTAAAAAAATAACTTCACAAGCTTATAAAAAATTATTTAAAAAAATAAAAAATTAAGCTTCTAAAAGTATTATAAATAACAATTAAATTATTTTAAGACTAATAATTGAAGCTTTCAAATGAAATTTTATCAAAACAATCTATGTGTGTTAGCCATTAAGGACGCGGGCCGAAGATACTACGAAATCAAACGTCGCAGCGAACCTTAATTTAAACTTGTCTAGATTAAGCGTTAATACATGTTTATATACCGTGCTAAAAAAAAATACCTGCTTATTAATTGGTATACGGTTTAGGACTACTGTACGTTGACTACGTAACGTTGACACAACTGTCTTAAAATTAAAAACGAAACTACGCTAAGGCAAGTGTACCTAACTTTTCTCCAACTTATATTAAGCAATTCATTTTATGATCTTTGGCTATCAATTATTTTGTTGAAGTTATTGCTACTTAGATCAGCATTAATCTTAAGAAAATGAAATCATTTATTGATTATTTGAGGCTTAAAATTATATATCTGTGTCAAAGCCCAAATTGTTTTGGAATTGACATCACTTATTACTGAGTAATAGGGACAACCGTGGATGGTAAGGCTGTTCCGTACAAACCTTTTTTAAATAAGGTTATAAAATTGGCAATTAACTTAAATTGACCAAAATATGGTTAGGGATAGATATGCATACTCCTAGGATATTGTTGTGAGGGCTGATCCCCTACCAGATATTCCCGAACTCGATATGGTTCTCAAGTTATTGAAGAACTGGAATAGAACATATTGAATTGTTTGGGATATTCATGATACAGAACCCCTCAGTTATTACATCAATATTCGACAACCCTTTCAAATCAAAACCACATTGTGTTTACCATATTCACATGAATTTGCTGACGCATTTTGTAGCCTCATTCTTGCGTCATGATCTTCTTTTTGCAGCTTTAAATGATAAATCACCTGGCACTTCTGGGACCAAAATAAAGGGAAAATGTACATTGGTTTAACCTAGTTTTATAATGTAATGCTTTTGGAATACTCCTTAAGTCTTTTAAAGGCTTTTGTTGTTACATCACACTTAGTTATCGAGGACTGATGTAACCGAACCAAACGATATGTAAATAATATTGATGTATTCTTTTTTTTTTCTTTTTTTATTTCATACGTAATTGCGTTATTACTCTGATCTTTAAGTTTATATTTAGAATAGTAGTACCTAAGTTTAAATACAGTGTACTATATGAACATATACATCTGGATGAGCGGTAATTTGAATAAATATTAAAAAGCCCATTATAAGTTTGCTGTGGGCTTACACTTATATGAGCGCCGCTTGGTAATGGTGCCATCTTTACCGGAATGCGGCCCCCATCAGTTCTATGGGACAATCATAATCATTAGTACTGTGTGAATGGTCAGCATAGATAGGGAAATATTGATTATGAAAGAGGTATTCATAAAGATATGAATCTACCCATACCAAAGTGAGCGGTATCCAAACACAGATCACATTCTGGCAAGGAATTAACATCTGTTATGGGATACTGTGAACCTTGGAATAGATAGAAGCCATATTATTATTGAGTTAATTTAGTGAGTTGTATAGTTTCACTGGTGTGAGCACCAAATCTTTTTATTTTATGTTACAGGGAAGCTGTAGAGTAATTTGAGGGGGGCGTCACAGGGTTGGTATCAGTGCTATAGATTATAGCTCTAATGGTAGTTAGGAAAATACCTTTAGGATATAGTCTTTGAGTCCGTTAAAGAATACTGTAAATTATACATAAACTAAATCATTAAAAGGCTTTATATTATGTGTAAATTTAGTTTCCACCATAATATCTACAACAAACAAACACATTCTATTTGTAGGGATGAACTAGTGGTAGAATCAACACATGATAAGGGTATGGCTGTATCAGACAGTGAGCCAGATGAGGTTCCCAGATTATGAGCACACCAGCTAAATACTCCCTGGAGTTGGACCTAAACCCGAGGATCCAGAGGAGGAAAGAAATTCCTGCACCGATCCAGGAGATTCTTAGACGCTGAAGGAGGCTGATGTCATCCCATAGATGGATCAACTAGTAGTAGTCTGGTGGATTCCAGAGGGAGGGACTATTGGAAGCAAATCAGATGATGCGTGTCGTATAGACCACGAAGATGCATAGTGACTGTGTTTAGTTCAGCAGTCAACGGAGGAGTTTAGAGGCTGTTAACTCTCGGCACGTGGCAATAGCCGGCCAGGTTATACAGCAAAGTGAGAGAGATTACGACCTCGTCATCTGAGGACACTTTCTGTCAGAACACTCAGAGTGGAGAGGCGAGGATGCACAAATGCAAGTGGTGTACAGAGCTGGACAAGATAAATGTAGGACTGCGAATTGAGGGCCTAGAAACGAAAGGGTGGATTAGTGTATCATGATGTGAGGAGGAGAAGGATGATTATATGCATCGATTAGAGCGGTGGTTGGTCATATGATACGTGATTAACTTATAAGGGTAGTACGATGATTCGAGTCAGATTAGTAATACGTGATTTAGTTTATGTTTTGTACTTTGATAATATACACAATTTTTGAGGTTGTAAAATAGTGAAAAGAATCCATTATGGTACTAACTAGTGGTAGTATAAAACCAACTAGTCGAATAAGTAATCATTTTGCATTGTCATATACAAATTGTGCTAGTTTTTACAAGTCAAATTGTTATGTTCTATATGTAATAGCATATCTTGATTGTGTATTATATAACTTGCTATTTCTTTATTTTAGAATTCATGGCATCAGGACGAAGAACCCAGGCGCGAAAATGAAACCACTGAACCAAACCCCACAACAAACAATTGGTAGATATACTCTTATACGGAGCTTTACAAAAATCATCCACATACATCAACCTACCACAGTATAATCCATAGGAGTACTAATGTTTACAAAGACTTTAAAACTGGTATGGACCACGTCTCTGAATTTTTTTTTTTTTAAAATTTAAGAGTTGGGAGCCGCGTTAGAACCTCATTGAGGTCAACAAAACTTGGATTACCCAGAAATGGAGAAGTTTTTGTGGTAACTAATGTCAGCGAAGCATCAAACAGACGGTCTTTGCCGACCTTTTTCCTCAAAGGTGAGGCGAACTCAATTTAGTAGGGGAAAATACTAGAACTTCAGTTGCAGATGAAGTGTATTTAATTCCTGTTGGGACTAGATGTAAGTGAGCTATTCTTCGAAAAATATTACTTTCACCTAATCAATGCGAGGGATCGTTATTGGAGGTATCTGCATTCCTAGAATTGAGAACACGGGGAAGCTTACTGTATCCCAGTAAAATTTTACGGCTAAGTATCAATAGCAATTAGCTGAGGTTTGCCCCACAACAGGTTTAATACAGAAGGTTAAGGGAAGACCAGCAAGATTACGGGAAGAGGGATTGAAGATTGACCCCCTCAAATTCGTAGTAAAATTGTCAGTATTTCAAGTAAAAACCTTTTCCTGACCAATACTCGAGAAAGCTATCATTAGCTGAAAATGAGATTTATGAAAGCCTTTGTTAAAATTTCATAGGAGGAGAAGAGGAGTTCCTTGAATGAAGAGAGGGAAGTTTATAAAGGAGAAAGTTAGTACAAGGGGGTACTAATAATAACAAGATGGAAGTGGGATGCCACTGTTCCATACAAACTTATGTAAGGAGGTGGTAACAATTACAACTAAATAACACACAAACAACAGAAACCCAGAAGAACAATAATAATTAAGATGGTTACGGTTGTGTTATATCTATGTGGAAAGAATTCCACCAGGGAGTAATGTGATCGCCAGGAGCAGAGCGTGAATGGAAGACGGGCTATGTTACGCGGATAGTGGGACAAGGCGATGTGGAGCATTTTTCTTACTATCATCTGTGTAGCCCAAAAAGAGTAATGACTTTGAGCAGAGGTAGAAGGGGGGGGCGGGGGGGAAGTCGTTCTCTTAGCAGACACACACAACCACAGGTTATATACTCGTCAGATATGTTAACCCGAATGTTTACCTGTATATGACTTGTGAAGGTCTGCAATAGATGGCAAGTCCGGTGTCTAGGAATTTGCCCGAGGCATAGGAACCAACCTGGGGGAGTGAAAATCATAATCCCAAAACAATAACCCCAAACCAACCAGTAGCAGGAACTGGAGGATCCAGGTCGTCCCAACTGCCAGAACGTTTAATATGACGATGAGGGATGTTGTTGCTGCACCGGACGTGGTAACAGGTATCATCCCTATCGACACTTTAAATGCATATGTGTTGTTCGATTCTGGTGCTACTTGTTCATTCGTGTCTAATAACTTTGATAAGAAATTGACAATGCCATGCGAAGACTTAGACATACCTTTTAATGTGGAAATCGCAAACAATGAAATAATTTTCGTCAAAACCATATATAAAAATTGTGCCGTAGAGATTAAGGGACACAAGTTTCTTGTGAACCTCATTCCTATACAACTAGGGGAATTTGATATAATCTTAGGAATAGATTGGCTGGTAAATTATAATGCAATAATTGACTGTCAGCGGAAGCGGGTAAATCTAGTGACTGCTTCAGAGTCAAAAGTAGTGTTCAACGGTGGTTGTTCACCTAAACGATCTCACTGTTTGACAGTAATGCAAGCAGAGAGATTGCTTAGGAAGGGTTGTACAGGCTATTTGGCATACATAGTAGATACTCGAAAGGAAGGAGTAAAGCTAGAGCAAATACCTGTAGTTAGAGAATTTCCAGATATGTTTCCAGATGATTTACCAGGTCTACCTCCGGATAGAGAGATCGAATTTGTTATCGATCTAGCACCTGGTACGGCGCCCGTTTCAAAGGCACCGTACAGGATGGCGCCGGTAGAGTTGAAAGAGTTACTTGTACAGTTACAGGAACTCCTAGACAAGAAGTACATACAACCTAGTGTTTCACCATGGGGAGCACCGGTGTTGTTTGTAAAGAAGAAAGATGGAACGTTAAGGTTATGTATTGATTATAGAGAACTAAATAAGTTAACCATAAAGAACAAATATCCTTTACCAAGAATTGATGATCTATTTGACCAGTTGAAAGGGGCCGAACACTTTTCAAAAATCGACCTACGATTAGGTTATCATCAATTAAAGGTAAGAAAAGAAGATGTGCCGAAGACAGCGTTTAGGACACGCTATGGACATTATGAGTTTCTTGTGATGTCTTTTGGATTAACAAATGCGCCGGCAACATTCATGGACTTGTTGAACCGAGTATTTAAACCATGCTTAGACAAATTTGTCGTAGTGTTCATCGATGATATTTTAGTATACTCGAGAACAAAGGAGGAGCATGCCGAACATTTACGGAGCGTATTAGAGATATTACGCAAGGAACAACTTTACACAAAGTTTTCCAAGTGTGAATTCTAGTTGGAACAAGTCCAGTTTTTGGGTCATGTAATTGACAAGAATGGGATTGCAGTAGATCCAACAAAGATAGAAGCGGTGGTAAATTGGGAACAACCAACAACTCCAACAGAAGTAAGAAGTTTTCTTGGTTTAACAGGGTATTATCGGCATTTTATACAAGATTTTTCAAAGATAGCAACCCCGCTAACCAATTTGACTCGAAAGACGGTAAAGTACGTCTGGACAGACAAATGTGAAGAAAGCTTCCAAGAGTTGAAGAAGCGGTTAAGCATGGCACCAATATTATCTTTACCAGATGATACAGGAGGTCTCGTTGTCTATATATAGTGATGCGTCTCACACAAGGGGTTTAGGGTGTGTGTTAATGCAACATGGGAAGGTGATTGCATATGCATCAAGACAACTCAAAGATTATGAGAAGAGGTATCCTACACATGATCTTGAGTTAGCCGCCGTAGTATTTGCCTTGAAGATTTGGAGGCATTACTTGTACGGAGAGAAGTGTGAAATATATACAGATCACAAAAGTCTAAAGTATATTTTCACACAGAAGGAATTAAACATGAGGCAGAGAAGATGGCTAGAGTTGATAAAAGATTTCGACTATGAAATTTTATATCATCCAGGAAAAGCCAACCTCGTAGCAGACGCATTGAGTCGGAAGAACCAAGAGAAGTTAAATGTAATGACCAATAACGAGGTACTGATAAAAGAGTTTGACAAACTTGAGATCGAGGTGGGAGTTCCAGTTAACTCTACCCAAAAGTTATTCGTCATGGAGGGTAGTTCGACTTTGTTGGATAGAATCAAAGAACTACAGGAGACTGATGCAGAATGTCAGAAGTATAAGGCAGAAATGACTCATAAAAAGAATATTAAGTTTAGAGTGGATAAAGATGGAGTACTAAGATAGGAAAATAGAATTTGGGTACCTTTAGTACAAGAACTAAAAGACAAAATACTGAATGAAGCCCACAGTTCTAAATTCGTTGTACATCTAGGGAGTACAAAAATGTATAAAGACTTGAGCCAACATTTTTGGTGGTCTAACATGAAAAGAGAGATATCGGAGTGGGTAAGTAAATGTTTAACGTGTCAAAGGATTAAAGCTGAACATTAAAAACCAAGTGGATTATTACAGCCCTTAGAAATTCCTGAGTGGAAATGGGGGCATATTACCATGGATTTTGTAGTTGGTCTCCCAAATACACAGAAAGGTCACAATGCCATTTGGGTAATTGTAGATCGTCTTACCAAATCAGCTCATTTTCTACCCATAAAAGTTAGCTTCAGTCTTGACCAATTGGCCAAACTTTACATCAATGAAGTTATTTCTAGACATGGAGTCCCTGTTTCTATAGTATCAGACTGAGATCCACGATTTACTTCAAAGTTTTGGACAAGTCTCCAGAGAAATTTAGGAACTCAGTTGAGACTAAGTGCAATATACCATCCACAAACTGACGGTCAGAGTGAGAGAACCATCCAGACATTGGAAGACATGTTGCGCTCTTGCATCATGGATTTCAAGGGAAGTTGGGAAGATCAATTACCTTTGGTAGAATTTGCATACAACAATAGTTACCATGCCAGCATAGGAATGCCACCATTTGAAGCCCTATATGGAAGAAAATATAGAACACCTTTATGTTGGGATGAGGTCGGAGAGCGACAAATTTTAGGACCTGAAATAGTGCAACAAACCGCGGAGGTAGTTCGAATTATACGAGGAAGATTACAAGCATCACAGGATCGACAAAAGAAATATGCTGATCAACACAGAAAGTTACAAGATTTCGAAGTCGGTAGTCACGTATTCTTAAAAGTATCTCCGTGGAAAGGCAAAATTCGATTTGGGAAGAAAGGGAAATTAAGTCCAAGATTTATTGGACCGTTTCAGATACTGAGAAGGATAGGTGAGGTAGCCTATGAGGTAGCCCTACCTCCCGAGCTAGAACATATTCATAACGTGTTTCATGTGTCCGTGTTACGACCGTACAAACCCATTATAAACACGTTATTGATTACGAACCCATTCAGATCGAGAAAGATTTATCTTATGAGGAAGTTCCTATCGAAATCATAGATAGGAAAGAACAACATCTACGAAATAAAGTGATCCCTTCGGTCAAGGTTATTTGGAGGAATCAAAACATAGAGGAAGCTACGTGGGAGCTCGAGAGTAAAATGCGAGATAACTACCCACACTTATTTGTATAACCTGTACTGTAATTTCGAGGATGAAATTCTTATTAGTGGGGGTGAATGTAATATTCTGAACCCTAATAAGATCTGTATATGTAAATTATATGTTTAATAAATGAAATTTCATGATCTAACTTTGTATTATGTGATTGTGTATTTTATTAAACAATTAGGTCAAATAAATTTTTTTTCGCCAAGCAGTTGTGTCGTGCTTAATCGGATAAAATGATTTGTCGTGCTTCCGGCGAATTCACCGAGAAGCGTCTCGGCAAATTATTAACTGATAAAAATCTAAAATAAGTTAATTAGGGTTAGAATAATAAACTGAAACAGAAATCCTAAGTTGAAAACCCTAATTGGTAAAATTTATCCGAATTGTCTAATCGAAACCCTAGTTATTGTATAAGAATCTTAGTTGATATAATTAGATTCTAAATAATGAATCATAATATTAATTATGAATTATTAAGATTAAATTAAACCCTAAACGAAAGATTAAAACCCTAATTGTGAAATTAGAAAACCTAAAACCTAATTATGAAATCCTAATTCTAATTAGGTTATCTAAACCCTAAATTATGAAATGTAAAACCTTAATTATGACCGATGCTAGCGTGATAACTATTGTTATAAGCGAACTCTACTAGTGGCAAGTGATCGTCCCAGCTGCCACTTAAGTCCATCACAACTGCCCGGAGCATATCCTCTAGAGTCTGAATTATCCGCTCGCTCTGACCATCAGTCTGAGGATGATACGTCGTACTCATTCTCAACTGTGTTCCCATTCTTTCCTGTAGACTTCTCCAAATATTTGACGTGAAGCGCGGATCTCTGTCAGACATAATAGATACCGACACTCCATGTCGTGATACTATCTCCTTCACGTAAAGCTTCGCTAATTGCTCCAATTTGTACCTGATCTTGATTGGTAGAAAATGGGCAGACTTGGTCAACCGATCTACGATCACCCAGATGGCGTCTAGACCCTTTTGTGTTGTCGGAAGTCCTACCACAAAATCCATTGTGATGTGCTCCCACTTCCATTCTGGAATCTCCAAGGGTTGCAATAATCCGCTCGGCCGCTGGTGCTCTGCCTTGATCCTTTGACAAGTTAAACATCGGCTGACGAATTCTGCAACTTCCCCCTTCAAATGCGGCCACCAATAATGCTGGCGAAGATCTTGATACATTTTGGTGCTACCTGGATGTACCGAAAATCTCGTATTATGGGCCTCCTGCAATATCTCTTCCCTTAAGTCTGGTACGTAGGGTATCCAGATCCTTCCCTCGAATCTCAGCAGCCCTGTGCTGTCAACCTTGAACTTCAACGTTTTTCCCTCCGATAGTTGTTTCTTAATGCCAATGCATTCTTCATCAAATTCTTGAGCCTCCTTTATCTTATCCAGTAGAGTCGGACCTACTGTCACGGTGAACAGTTTTTCCTCCGTCTCCATCGGATACTTAACTTCCAGTTCCAGACGTTCCAAGTCCTTTATCAACTCCTCTTGAACTGTTAGCTGCATCAACTTCACCTTGCCTTTCCTGCTTAAGGCATCAACCACCACATTTGCTTTGCCCGGATGGTACAGAATTTCACAGTCGTAATCCTTGATCAATTCTAACCATCGGCGCTGCCTCATGTTTAGCTCCTTCTGAGTGAAGATATATTTTAGGCTCTTGTGATCTGTATATATCTCGCACTTCTCCCCGTATAGGTAGTGCCTCCAAATCTTCAAGGCGAAAACTACCGCAGCTAATTCCAGGTCATGAGTCGGGTAACCCTTCTCATAATCCTTCAGCTGACGTGATGCGTACGCCACTACCTTGCCGTGTTGCATCAGAACACAACCAAGACCCTTGTGTGACGCATCGCTATACACTACGAAACCCCCAGTGTTGTCGGGTAAGGTCAACACCGGTGCTTGACTAAGTCTCTTCTTTAGCTCCATAAAACTTTCCTCACACTTCTCTGACCAAACAAACTTAACTGTTTTCCTGGTGAGGTTGGTCAACGGCGATGCTATCTTTGAAAAATCCTGTATGAACCTTCGATAGTATCCCGCTAATCCCAAGAAACTCCGAATCTCTGTTGGCGTCTTCGGTTGCTCCCAATTGATAATCCTGTATGAATACACCAGGATGTCATCGATGAATATGACTACGAACTTGTCCAAGTACTACTTGAACACTCTGTTCATCATATCCACAAATGCCGCTGGCGCATTCGTTAATCCAAATGACATCACCAGAAACTCGAAGTGCCCATAACGAGCCCTGAATGCAGTCTTCGGGATATCTTCCTGCCTCACCTTCAGCTGATGATAGCCTGTTCTTAGGCCGATTTTCGAAAAGTACTTCGCTCCCTTAAGTTGATCAAACAGATCGTCAATCCTAGGAAGCGGATATCTATTCTTAATCGTAACTTTGTTCAACTCTTGATAGTCGATACAAAGCCTCATAGAACCATCATTCTTCTTTACAAACAGAACTGACGCTCCCCATGGGGACACACTCGGTCTGATATAACCCTTGTCTAACAGTTCCTGCAGTTGAACCATCAACTCTTTCATTTCTACAGGTGCCATTCGATACGGCGGCTTCGATATTGGTGCGGTTCTAGGTACCAAATCGATTACGAACTCAATCTCCCTATCCGGCGGTAGTCTTGAAAGTTCATCTGGAAAGACATCAGCGAAATCCCTCACGATTGGTATTTGACTCATCTCATCCCCGACCTGATGAGTATCAACCACATGGGCCAAATAACATACGCAACCTTTCTTAAGCAATTTCTTGGTTTGCATCATTGTCAGACAACAAGATTTTCTTGGTGACTTACTACCGTAAAATACCACCTTCGACTTATTAGGAGTCTTTAGGTGTACACACTTTTCCTTACAGTCAATAACTGCTCCGTGAATTGATAGCCAATCCATTCCCAGGATTACATCAAACTCTCCCAGCCGAATTGGTATCAAATCCACATTGAGCTTAAATCCTCGCAATTCAGCACAACAATTCCTATGAATGTATTCTACAGGAATGATTTCCTTGTTTGCTACTTCTACATTTATAGGGTTTTCTAACTTTTCACGAGGTGAGTTTAACTGACTAGCAAATTCTTCGGAAACAAAAGAGCAGGTAGCACCCGAATCGAATAACACATATGCATTTATATCATTGATTGGGATGATACCTGACACCATGTCCCTAGATTCCATTGCATCCTGCACGGTCATGTTGAATGTGCGTGCCATTGACCTGTTGGCTTGACTGGCTGGTGCCCCGTAGCTCGGCCGGTTGCTATTTCCGCTGTTGTTGTTGCTCCTGTTGCTACTCCCGACATCGCTCTTCCTCTTCGGATAGTCCTTAATCTGGTGGTCGGGTGATCCACAAGAGAAACATCCTCCTTTTTGCTTGTTCGGACACTGCGGAGCCATGTGCCCCGGTTGTCCGCATTGGTAACAAACACTTTTTCCCTCCATGCACTCCCCCGAGTGATTCTTCCTGCAGTTGTTGCACTTGCCACTTTTCTTAGCTTCTCCTCCGGGTTTATTGCTCCCGAACGATTGACTTTCATTCCATTTGCGCTTATTGGGGTTGCTGCCTCCGCTGCTCCCCGCTTTGGCAACCTCCTGATTCTTCTTCCTGTCTTGGTTGAACCGTGCCACCGCTTCATTGCCCCCTTCCGCAATGATCGCTCTCTCCAGCAGTTCCGAGAAGTTCTTAATTTTCAGTATCGCTACTGACTTCTGAACCCATGGTTTCAGCCCCAACTCAAACCTTCTTGCCTTCCTGGCCTCGGTGTCCACCTGGTATGGGGCAAATCGGGCCAACTCATTGAATTTTGCCGCGTACTCTGCGACAGTTATATTCCCCTGTTTCAGTTCTAGGAACTTAACTTCCATGTCCTGTTGTGTATTCTCCGGAAAGTAATTTTCGAAGAACAACTCTTTAAATCTATCCCATGGAATGACTCCCTCACCTGCTCGACCCTTATTGGCCTTCTATTAGTAGTTAGCCTCGCCCTTCAGCATGAACGTGGCAAATCCTGTTTTCTATTCCTCGGCCACCCGTGTGACCTCGAAGACCTTTTCTATCTCTTCGATCCAGGTCTGTGCTTCTATTGGGTTAAGAGTTCCCTTGAACTCGGGTGGTCCGACCAGTTTGAAATCCTTAAAATTTGCCAGATGATGCGCTGGCTCGGGTGCTGGTTGGGTTCCTCCAGATGGCGGTCTCGATTGCATGGCTTCCGCCAGCATCTCCGCGAACATTCTCATAGGATTGGGTTGATCCCCAATCTCGCTTTCGGACTCCTCGACTCTCTGGTTACGTGGTCTTCCTCTCGTTGGCATGATTTGATAAGGAAAAACCGCTGACTTTTACCTATAGTTTTATATTTTACACAATATGTCATTAAAATCAGCGATCAAGAGTAGAAACATTTATCAAACACGTTTGATTTAAATGAAACATCTGCATTTATATTTATATACCACTGTTTGTTACATTCAGACTAAACATGTGGCATACTTCTATAAATGCGCTACTACATGCCCTATCCAACATTAAACATTCCCCTAAGACAAAAGTGGGGAATCCTAACTTTCCATCCCTCAAGACAACAAAAGTTGGGGTTTAACTGCTACCCTAAACATGAAAACAAATATAGAGTTTCACAAGATAAACATGAATACGTCCCTAATATAACAAAAAGTGGGACTGACTGTACTAAAGACAAAACAACCATCATATCACGTCACTGCACGTCGTGACGAATCCGTGCCTGCTGACTAGAAGAGAATGCCCCACCCATGACCCTGCGACGAACAGAGCGGCTAGACTCCCCTACCTCAGTCCGGGGCCTCCTGTAGGCGGCATCCAAGGCAAAACCTAAGGTCTCGATCCTCACTGCTCTGGCCTCCAACTGGTCAACCCTCCTGGCTTCCCTGACCCAGGCCTCTCTAACATGCATCCTCTCAGACACCTCCAACCCAACCTCGAACTTCATGGCCTCCTGCTTGGCCTTCAGGTGGGCGATCTGCAGATCCTTCTGCTCCAGCCTCTCTCTCAGCTCAGCATTCCGGGCCACCAGCTGATGTAGTAGTGGTCCGATCTGCTGCGCTGAGGACTCGTATCCCTGCAGCTGTATCTTCGCTACCCCCAGGTCATGCTCGAGCTGGTAAGCCAGATCCCTATACTGGTCCTCCCTGAACTGGTGGGTCTGATTCTGCTCCTCCAAATGAGCTATCCGATCCTCCAGCTCCTCGTTCCTGCTGGTCAGTCCCTCGATGATATCGTCGGCAGTGGACCCCATGCCATCAACATAAGCAGGTGGCTCCTCTCCCTCGGTCTCAGGGTCCTCCTCCTCAGCATTCGGGTCTTGATTGCCGGACCTCATGACTCTGCCTACGACCGGCTCTACCCGCTCCTCTGGATAGTCCTCCTCTGGCTCGGACTCCTCCAGCGGTACTCCTGGGGCAATAGGAGCATACCCCACCAACTGCTCAGCAACTACTAGTATATCTATGAATGTCTCCTCCTCCTGGGTCCCACTAGTCCCTTCCCTGTCAGCCATCCTACAAACACAGACAGAGACAACGATATTAGTATCATAATAAAATATATTCATTGATAAAATGAAATAATATTTTATCATGTACAACTCGTCTTGGCAGATTTCCACAATCCACCCCCAGACCAGGCCATTATCCGAATCTCCTTGATTCATATCCTAGTGTACTCAATACGAGTTTAAGTCTAAGGTCATAACCTAGGTTTAGCGATCCTAAAGTCTATAACCTACAACTCTGATACCAACCTGTGACGCCCCCAAATTTGGGTCTCCAAATACCCGGATCCGGTCATCACGATCCAATACAACATTCACCTCCAACAACATATATTGACAAAAAATGCGGAATATAACAAACATATGTTGTTAATTAGAAAGGTGTTACTAGTCCCAGAATACAATAACCTTAAATACTTAACACAAATCCATACCCCAAATAAATGTCAGGGTTTAAATTACATTAATAGTAATTAACTACACATAGAATGAAATCAGCTACGTGAAGTCTATCACTTCATCTTTTCTTTCCCTTTGTTCTTCCCTGATGTCTCGGGTTTAGCTGCAATGGAGTCATGATATAGCAAGGGTGAGCAACGAGTTTGCTCAGCAAGTTTAAAATATGACAACAAAGGATATATCATGATGAAGGGAATATAGAATGAAAATTCAACAAATATCAGAAGCAAGAACATTAATTGCTTTTAGAACAAGAGATAGTCAAGTAGACTTTGAACAATAACTTCCAAAGGAGTCAATAGCTAGTTGACCCTCTGGTTACTGACTACAGAATAAGTACTTGAGGGGATCAGCCTCGCGTACGCTATGTGTATGCATAACATTTAACTTTGCTAGTTGTACCTTATATACGGTACCTGGGGTAAACCCCTATAAATAAAGGGGTGTTCATTCAGTCTAAGAATCCTCACCATTGATTGGTTCGGATAGCTTTTATAAATTCTCACACCCTTGCCTGACCGAACAAGGGTTCAGACTTAATCATGAATAGTTCGTGAATTTCGGAACTTTAATAAATGTACGAATTCAAATGCATCGAATGCGAATGTCAATAATATCATAGATGTGAAATAACTGTAAATTAATTGAACCACTTAGGCATTCTTAGAATAACTTTTAAGCTACAGTACGATAGTAGCCCGCTCGAATGAAAAGAAACTTGCAACAATTAAAGTTTCGATATAAGGAACTTGCTCAATGTAAAAGTTAAGTAAGATGAACTTGCCTGTTTGCTCAGCTATAAATAAATCTTAGCTTTAACTAATTGATCTTGGGTAACCTATCAGTTGATAAAGTCGGATTATCCATTAGCATTGCATAACTGTATATCGATACACTCACTTATGCTATTTATTTGACAGATAAACCATTCACCATATACATTTAATGTCTATTTAATCATTTGCTAAACAGAAATTAATTAATGTCCGTTAGTTGTTATTTCAGTAACTAATCATGCTTATTTATTATTTGGATATTCAATTTAGCAACATTTAATAACCCAAGTTATTATTTACACACTAAATAATAATCTTGTTAGTGCCTTATGACTTAGTAATATCCACATTTAACAACTATCCTATTTGGTTAAATCTCTAGTTATTATTTATACAAATAATAATAAATTGATTAATGCATTACTAGCTATCAGTGACAACAAATAAATAGGTTATTTAAGTTTTATTCACCCTTAGCTACTATTCACTTTCAAGGGTAATTACGAAATTATTTTCCTTATTCCTCATTTAACATTAATTAAATATTTAATGTATTAACTTAATTATTATTAATTGAATCAAATATTTATTATCTTTATTTATTATTTAGTGATAAATAATAAATAATTACTTTATTAACTTCATTCATACTTAATTATTATTTAATATTAATTAAATAATAATTAAATATTTATTATCTTTATTTATTATTTATTGATAAATAATAAATAATTATTTTGTTAACTTATTCATACTTTAATTATTATTTAATATTAATTAAATAATAATTAAATATTTATTATCTTTATTTATTATTTATTGATAAATAATAAATAATTATTTTATTAACTTTATTCATACTTAATTATTATTTAATATTAATTCAATAATAATTAAATATTTATTATCTTTATTTATTATTTATTGATAAATAATAAATAATTATTTTATTAACTTTATTCATACTTAATTATTATTTAATATTAATTAAATAATAATTAAATATTTATTATCTTTATTTATTATTTATTGGGAAAACAATAAATAATTATCTATTAACTTTACTTATACTTGATCATTATTTAATATTAATTAAGTAATAACCAAATATTTATTATCTCTTCGTATTTAATATAAATAAATAATAATTAGATATTTATTTATTATTTAATGTTAAATAATAAATAATTATTTCCTTAACATTATTCATACTTGATTATTATTAATATAAATTAGAAATAATTAAATATTTATTTTCTTTATTATTTAATGTTAAATAATAAATAATTATTAACCCTAGTTTATTGTTGTTTTAAATAAACCAATGAATTACATAACCAATTTGGAAAATAATTGAAGAAATTTATGGTCATTTGGAGTGTCTAAACCACCTGATTAACCTTTTTGATACTAACTTAGCTATTGGCCCTACAAATTTTATGCCAAGTCCCTGTATCAAGATGCATACGCTCAAGCTTGCAAGCCAACACAGTCAAGGCGCATACCATAGTTTTGACATAACAACCAAATGTGTAACACAATTTATTCCCTTACAATATTGCCGCAACCAACAACACATGAATATACGATATAGCTGATATTCTGACATGTTATTCAAACTACCAGATTGCTACTCAATCACAAATCACAATAAGAAGAACAAAAATTCTACCAATATATTCTTATACACATTGCATCAAACACCTTGTGAGCATACAAAAATTTAGTACTGGCCTATTCAATACACACGACCACGCTGCCGAACCTTATGGTTCTCTAACACCAGAGTTCAACACAACCCAATACATGAAACAAACCAACACAGTGATATAAACCAACACAGTCAACAATACTAATCCTAGTACAGAAGAAGAAATTTATACAAAACCCCTAAAGAAAACTATCACAGACGCTCACTGATATACCTGGGTGTGGTTCGAATGGCTGTCCTCCTTCTTCGTCCACAATAATCGACCCAATTAGACATCCACCACCTAGCGTCTGACTTCCCCTGGTTCTCTCTCTAATTTCGAACCCTAAATTTTCTAATTTGGAACTCATAAAGCAAAGGAATCGGCAGCATGGGGGTTCAATTTATAGGAGAATTTTTTTACCCAAATTGGTTGGGTATTACCTTATTTGGCCAGTTAAGGACCATCGGTCGGAAGGAGATAGGCGATTGATGGTATACATCACGCCGACTGTGAACTCGCCGGCCAATTCCTCGAGCGTCGTACCCCCACCGGTCGCGTCACCGAATTTTTGGAACCTTTGGTCCGTTTGGTGCCGCTCGGTCGGTCGTTACCCTCACTCGCTTCACCCGCTAGTTATACCGTGGTAGCCGCCGGTCGCCGCTTCTTATCCCCTGCTATCGCCGGCGACTGACACCCTGTTCCTCCTTCCCGTCTCTCGTTTAGTCGCTTGTATGGTTTGATTGATGGTCTAGGTCCCTAGGTCGCTCGATTGCGCTAAGCCTATTCCTCCTTCTCCATTGAATCTGGTTTGAGGTTTTGCTCGGTTTATTTCCCCCAACTCCTCCTACCGTTTTCCCCAAATTGATTGGGCCGACCCAGTAGCAATTAGTTAAACCGACTGGGCTAACCCGGTTGGAAAGAAAGAGAATGGGCTCAACCCAATAGGGTTGGGCCGAATGAATTAAATAGGAACGGCCCAATAGGAATAAAAAGAAATTGGGCTCAGCCCTATTAAATTTGGGTCAATTGAAATAAAGAGAAGAGAGTCCAACTTATTTATTAAAATTATTAACACTATGCTCCTAATATTTAAATTGAATTAAATAATTCAATTAATTAATTATTTATAGCATTTATTTCAACAATAATTCCTCATGCGAATTATTTAAATCCGATAATAGTAAAATGAATTTACTTATAAATTTTTCCCAAATTTCTTGCAAATCAAATCTTAGGGTTAACTCACTAATTTATTCAACTATTAGTGAGCTTCTTTAAGGCAAAGAAGATTATTGAACCATGTATTTATATAATTAAATAATAATACCTACATGGATCCAATTAAATTCGTAAAATTATATAAAATGAATTTTATTTATTAAAATAAATTCGATACTGTCGACGCCGGGTTTTCGCTTCTCGTGTCCTTTTAGTCTTTTCCAATTTTAGCCTTTTGATTTAATGATTTTTTGGAAAAGGTCGGCATTGATGTCGACGGGGTTTTGAAAGATCGTGTTTTATGATGAACCAATTAACCAGAGTCGCCAGTTGGTATATTTGAAATGGATGTACCAACTCATCCGAATTTTCGTGTTTTATAAATCGCTGGCTCATATGTGACTCCGAATTAATTGGTCTGCGAATCGAGATTCATAGAGTTCGGGGGCTTGTTTAAGTGAGGGGAAGGTGTTAGGCACCCCTCGACTTCCGTGAAACACGGTTACCGCAATCTTGATGCTTCTCCTATCCTTTAATTCATGAAATGCGTGTGTGTGTGCGTGCGTGTGTGTGTATGTGTGCTTATGTGAATGTTGTGGTGAGTTTTGTATGAAATAATCATTTGAATTTTAGGGAAAATCGTGTTTTACTTTGAGAATGCTTCGGAATGTCTTTTCGGCATACACGAGAAAGCTTTATGAGAAAGGTTTGATTTTAATTATCAAAACTATGAGATTTTCGTTAAGTGTCGTTTTAACAAAACAAGAGTTTTAAACCTTCGTCAAAATAGGAATCGAGATCTATACGTTGCTTTCATAAAATGATGGGCAATTTCTAGGATCTCTTTCACCCTATGCACAAAGATTTAATAAAACATCAATTATTTATAAAATCATTTCGTGTGTTGTTTTGGAAAACGATTTTTCTTTAGCTTTCTCGTTAGATATGAATCGACATTTCATTAACGTTTCTCAAATTTTAACCTCGTGATTCTAATATCCTACTTTGATTGATTTTATGAAAATCTTATCATTTAGCTTTGAAATCAATTTCGTGTCATAATTCAAATCGAGCATAAACACGCGTCGGGCTATTCATGGGCATGTAAGCCATCAAAATATCCCCGAACGCCAACAATCACAAATTCCACTATTTCGGGGCCTTAAGCACGATTCTCGCCTTAGCGTCGTTTTAAGGCCCAACGATTACATAGTTACAATGAGAACTACGTCATCTCTACTTCTTACATCAAGATATGTCCATCATCGGATCGGGACCCCGGGGTCGCTTTCCTAGGCTCACAACCAACTATCCACAACACAAACAATCGGATATTACAAGAAAATAAACCAACCCGGATAAATCTAACAATACCAAGACATCTTAAAATAACGATTTAAAGGAATTGATACCGAATATAACACCTTAAAACAAACCAAGAAATTAATGAACGAATATCATCGGGTTATTAAGAAGAGTTTATTCCGATGGAAACTTCACTCATAATCCCTAATTCATTGTTCAACAAGATACATGAAAATTATATCTAATTTACCCAAATCAATAGGACATGAATTGCTAGAACAAATAGAAATTTTCACCTTGCAATTGATCTCAAATGGATGTGAACTTGTGTATTTGAATAGGATAAAGGATGTATTTGATACAATCAAACTCAAAAGAATTAATTCCACTCTTTTTTTCCTCTTCTTTCTCCCTATTTTGTTGCAAAATCTAGCTATTTTCTCTCTATTTCCGTGTTTTTTTTTGATGCTGCTGCAGAAATTCTTCTTCTTCCAAAACTGCTGAACCCCCTGTATGCTGCCGAAGCTGGCTTAAATAGGCTGGCCAGAGCCAGCCGCAGATCTATCTGCGGCTGGCCGCAGATGGATCTGCGGCTGGCCAGCTGGCACGCCTCCCATCGCACTCAGCTGCTGAGTGCTGATTTCCCGGTTTTCGTGCTGGCGCACCCACTTGGCCGCAGATCTATCCGCGGCTGGCGGGCTTGACTTTCTCGATTTTCGTGCCACGCCACGATTTTCGTACCGCAACGTCGGTTTTCGCTGACAGGCTCGTATTCCGCAGTCCGGGAACTTCCGGGAGACGTGCCACCTCATTCGGAAATGCCTGCCTCGGACGGTCATGCTGTCATGTCGACTTGGGCTGCCCAAATCATTGCGGCGTTGCCGGGCGCTCGCCCTTGTGCCCGCTCCTTTGCTTCCGCAAGCCGGTTCAATTGTCGATTTCGCCCTCCTGTCATGGTTAGTAGAAGGAAACGCAAAATTTGGGTGTCTACAGCTGCCCCTCTTTATCATGTTTATGAAATGATAAATGAAATGAACAGGATAAAGAATAGACACTCGATGCATGAATGACAGTGTGCAAGAATGACAGTACATACATGATGCCTCACACATATAGCTTATGATGCAACATAAGATGCAATGCATGCAAGACATTCGTAAGAGTGTCAATGTATCAACCCCTTGACCGTGTTTGTTAGTCTTTGGGTTCACTCTTTCAATCTATCGTCTCGTTCGGGGCCGGGTATCGTCGCCGGTCACCCATCGCGTAACCCCCGGTTATCGTCGCCGGTTGGTTATCTTGTCGGAGCCGGTTATCGTCGCCGGTCCTCCTTCTCGTGATCGCCGGTTATCGTCGCTGGTCGATCGTCATGTCGGGGCCGGGTATCGTCGCCGGTCACCCATCGCGTAACCCCCGGTTATCGTCGCCGGTTGGTTACCTTGTTGGAGCCGGTTATCGTCGCCGGTCATCCATCTCGTGATCGCCGGTTATCGTCGCCGGTCGATCGTCATGTCGGGGCCGGGTATCGTCGCCGGTCACCCATCGCGTAACCCCCGGTTATCGTCGCCGGTTGGTTATCTGTCGGAGCCGGTTATCGTCGCCGGTCATCCATCTCGTGATCGCCGGTTATCGTCGCCGGTCGATCGTCATGTCGGGGCCGGGTATCGTCGCCGGTCACCCATCTCGTAACCTCCGGTTATCGTCGCCGGTCGGTTAACTGTCGGAGCCGGTTATCGTCGCCGGTCATCCATCTCGTGATCGCCAGTTATCGTCGCCGGTCGATCGTCATGTCGGGGCCGGGTATCGTCGCCGGTCACCCATCTCGTAACCTCCGGTTATCGTCGCCGGTCGGTTATCTGTCGGAGCCGGTTATCGTCGCCGGTCATCCATCTCGTGATCGCCGGTTATCGTCGCCGGTCGATCGTCATGTCGGGGCCGGGTATCGTCGCCGGTCACCCATCTCGTAAACTTTTCACTTCAACACGTCAAATGGCTGCAAGGGAGCAAGGTGGGACCCACCAGGGCCAGCCGCAGATGGATCTGCGGCCAGCCGCAGATGGATCTGCGGCCAGCCGCAGATGGATCTGCGGCCAGCCGCAGATACATCTGCGGCCATGATCGGGCCTTAAATCCAACGCGGCTCCTCCAGATCTGTCACTTTCAACTTGTAATCCAAAGAGATTCTCTCGATTTTTCTTGGTCGCAAGGGCTTTTTGTCGATTTTTTCAACTTTCCTGCAAAAACTGTTCCGGTAGGATTGATCTACACGCTACAGGTAACACTTTGACCAGTCACTTTTCAATTTCGTCAATGTTTTGCTATATATTTGACTATTTGCATGTTTAGAGATAAAATGTATGCTTTACAATGCTATGTAATGTACCATCATATATACATGCTATGTATCAACTATGTGAGTCCTATTTTATGCTCATGAGGCGGTCCCACATATTGTTACTCCTTTTCTGCAAGAGAAACATGCATTACATGATGTAATCGCACATATGAATGCAATTTAAATCTGTTTGAGGCTTTGATTGATGGAAAACACGTTTGGCTTATGCCTGGGATGTTCAATTTACAAACGGAACTCTGCCGTTTTTTTTTTTTTTTTTTTTTTTTTTTTTTTTTTTTTTTTTTTTTTTTACATGCATCATGTTGCATTAATCATATGATGAGGCTAGAAATTTAGAATGTTCATTACATAATTTTAAAAGGAAACTTACCTTCTTTCTCGCCCGTTCTATTCCAGCTATGGATCGTGATGCGCCCAGTAGCTCCTCCGCCTCTCGGACTTCGGGTGTTCGCCGTCGTAGGGCTGCACCCACTCCTGTTCCTCCTCGGACCCGTCAGGCTCGTCGTTTGACGGAGGCTGTCATTCGTCCTGGTCATCCGGACGTTGAGGAGGCTGTCCCTCCGGATGGTCGCGGCAGAGGGGCCATCCTCCAGCACACCGGCTCCATCTACTCATCAGGCTCCTTCTGGCGCCTCTGTGCAGATACCCGATCTTTTGGGTCGGGATCTTAGTCGTCACCCCTCGGCATCTCTCGTGGCTAACGAGGTATATTTCAGCTCTATTCTGATTTCATTCTCAATTTCCGCATTCTCTTTTTATCCGGATTGACCCCTTGGTGATTGCCCCAGGTACCCGAGTTTACCCAGCCGAGGGGTAACTGGTTCAAACATCTATTCCCTTTATGCCAGCCCTGCACAGTGATTATCGGGCGATGGTGGACTCTTGGGGCTTCCGACATTTCTTCACTATCATCCCCCGCCAGTGCCCCTGGGGTTACATGAGGGCTTTATCCGAGCGATGGTTCCACCAGACGCAGTCTCTTCATCTCCTCGACTGCGAGGTCGTGTTGACCCCATGGGACTGGAGGTACATTACCGGCATTGAGTTTACCGGGTCCCGCGTCCCCTTGGATCTTGATATCACTCCTGTGGAGGTTCGAGCTTTGCTGGGCTTCGCTGCTGATGATCGGGTCTTCAAGGCCCGTAGCATTAGATCTGGCGCTTTGGCTGTCGATGCAGTCGGGGGTCTCTATGCGCTGCCTATTCCAGCAGATCAGGGCACCAGGGACATTCTGCTACGGCGCCTGTTCCTGACCATCATGAGGGGTTGTTTTCTGGGGAACAACTCCTCCACCATTCATTTCAGCGTCGTAGGAGCGGTCAGAGATGTGGACCGCATCGGTGATTATGACTGGGGATCATTCACCTTTGCCTATTTCCTCCACGGCATGCGTCTACGCTCAGAGGGACAGACTGATGCCTGGCTCGGCTTCTACCATTTTCTGTTGGTGAGTCCCCTCCTCCTCTCTTTTACTGTATTTCTTTTCCTTTCATATCTTTTCTGTATTTGATAGTGACTCATGCCTTGCCTTGTTTCTATTCACAGTTCTGGGCTTACGAGCGGCTGCCATGTCTGAGGCCTATCACTACTCTGGGGGCCCGGACACTTATCCTCGGGGCCGGCGATGGCATCACAGCACTCTGGAGGAGGTTCCCGTGTCGGGCAGCTTTGCACATTGTCGTATTCAGCTGGAGTTGATCACGGCTGCCGACGTCGTCTGGATTCCCTACCTCTCCGATCATCTGACTGTGGGGTTTGCTGACGGGCATCCTTCCGGCCCGGAGTTCGAGCTTTCCACCCGTCGCCTCACCTTGCAGAGTGTTGGAGGCTGGGTGATGTATCTGGGAGAGCGCGCATTCAGATGCGTCACTGGAGAGATCCGCATCCCGCACTCCCTTTCTTTCACTACTTTCTGGCCGCTGGATTCTCAGCCCTCGGAGATCATGCTCGCCGGGGAGGATGGTCGGATGCTTTCCACGGGTCCCACTACGAGTGATGCATTCCGTACATGGTGGGTGCCCCGCACCATCGGTCCTCAGACTCGGGCCACTTTCTTTCTTGGAGATATGGTTCCAGGCTCGGTGACGATGACCGAATGGGCTGCCTGCGTTCGGACCCCTACCCACGCTGAGCAGATCGCCTCATTGACCCGTCAGGTAGATCAGTTGTCGCTGTTTATTCGGGGGTTGGGCCGGGCCCCGGAGGAGGCTTACACCTACGATCCTGACGGTGCAGGTTATGATGCAGGCCCGAGTTCATCTGATGCCACAGCGCATCCCTACAATCCCTGATATGAACTTTGGTCCTCCGAGCTCGACGACTCCAGGGGATCAGTTCGAGGATCCTGCTTTCATAGACGATACTGACTTTATTTAGACCAGGATAGGATAGGGCCCTTTTGTATCGGCACCTGCTTAGATTTCTTTTTCATTTATGCACTATGTACTGAACTTATTTATTTATTTATGCACAGTTTTCTTTTTCATTTTATGGAATTCACCTGTTTTATTATTAACTGTATGATGCATGCTCTTTTATTTATGGATAGAGAATGACCCCTGTACAGTCCTTTTGATACTATTTTTTTTTCACAGATGTCGTCCTCAGATGTCGTGGTTTGTTTGGATTCCATTCCTCCCACAGGGTTGATTGGCAGTCTCCTCCGCTGGTTGGACAGTCTACTGCCAGCAGATAGGGTTATCGTAGATGGTCTTTTGGGACATTCTTGGTCCTTATTAACCTTCCGGGTGCCAGCGGGCTTTGTGGATGGTCTTCTGAGCTGTTGGGCCCCTGCCCGTCAGGTGTTTAGGTTTGGGACAGTAGAGCTGACCCCCACCCTTGAGGAGTATGCTCGCTTCACCGGCCTGCCGTTGGATGGTCCCTGTGCTAGGGTTACCGTTGGTTCCATGCGCCGTCAATTCTTGACTTTTACCGGTTTGCGGAGGGCTGTCTTATTACCGGTAATCACATCAGACCATATGGTTCCTCTTCAATTCTTGATTGACCGATTTGGCTCACCTGACAGCTTCCGTCTTTTCCTCGGTGATTTTTCCGTGTCCGAGGAGCGCTGGGATGCCTTGAGAGTGGGCGTTCTGATGGCCTGTGTCATCTCGGTTTTGTATTTGCCTGCAGGATCCGATCACTTGGACATGCGGATTGTTTGCGGCCATTAGGGCCCTTCAGGAGGATCACACCATTCTCCCCATGATATTGGCGGATACCTATATGTCGGCCACATATTGCCAGTCCTTCCGAGGAAGATTCTTCAGAGGGAGCTCGACCTTGCTGTATATGTGGTTCATGAGTCATCTTGAGTCCCATCGGCCATTTCCGTCGCCAAGGGTTTTGCTTCAGCCATGACATAACCACGCAGTTTTCGCTTCGTCCCGCGAGTTGTACTGATGTGGCCTCCTGGGACATCATTTTTGTCTATCATTGAGGACCCCTTTCATCTATTGGTTTACTCGGGATATTGTTCCTTCATGAGCTTCTTGACTCATGTGCCTGGCATGGATTTCATTCCCATTGCTGGGTTAAGGGGCGTGACGACCTATCATCCCCTGGCGGTTATGGGGCAGTTTGATCAGACACAGGATTTACACCCCTTCGCGGGTGCAGCCGCATACCGATTCCTTATATCATTCTGTACAGAGAGGGATCTATTGCAGGTATACGAGCTTTGGAATCACAGGATCTTTGCCGAATATAGTGCGAGCTGTCACATCCAGACATTTGCCTACGTACAGTGGTTGCGTGGAGACCTGGATTCGGCTAGTTTGAGTCGGACTGGGGCCTTTGATGACTCTGGAGTGATTTTCACAGAAGGTACCACAGACCACTCCATTTCAGCCGATTATGCCCCGAGTCGGGTCGCCGATGATTCCCGACTCCGCCTGGCGCTGATTACTACTGAAGCCGAGAGGGATGCCGCCCTTGCCGAGAGAGATGAGGCCATTCGGGCTAGAGATGCTGCCATTGCCGATAGAGAGGCCATTGTATTTCAGACCAGGGCAGTGGTAGATGCTCATTTTGGGACTGTCAGCCGAGCTACTGCTTTACTGGATCGTATTGATATGATGGGGGCAGCAGATTGCAGGAGATGCTGATGCTTCAGATCTAATCCACCACCCTGTCCATCCTGCTTCGGCTAGTTTCAGATTTGTAGATTATTTTATTTCCTGCATAGACTATGTTGGTTTCATCAGTTATTGAAAGAGAAATCTTGTAATAAAACGACTTATATATATAGACATGCATTTAAATTTAGTCATTTTCCCCTTTTGTCGTATCATTGCCATCCATTGGATCATCATTTTATCCAACTGACCATGATTTTGACATTTCGCCTTCTTTCTTTCCTCAAGACCTGATGGAGATTTGACAGATATTGCCGCACACCTTTGATTTCGTCGGATTGAATCTCAGATTTTGGATAACTGTTTGGGTTGGATCAAGGTATGTATTCTGGGATGAAACTGGTTAGGCAGTTGGTTTCGGGAAGGTTTTGAGGGTGTAGGAAGGTTTTATCTGGCTATCGAAAATTGGTTTTGGTTTGGGAAAGGATTACTTTTAAAGGATTCGGACCGCGCCATGATGGCTGCCTACGTACCCCCACAAGTTGGAAGATCAGGTCCTACGTAGTTCGCCCTCAGGGGAAAAAGGAACTGATGATTTAAGCGTAGAACCGCTTCACCGAGTCAGAATTGAGGGGTTGTGGAAATACCTCACCATCCATTTCTTGCAATACGAGGGCCCCTCCGGATAGTACTTTCTTGATCACAAATGGCCCTTCCCAGTTCGGGGCAAACTTCCCCTTGGCCTCGTCTTGACAAGGCATGATTCTTTTCAACACCAAATCGTTTTCCTTGAACTTCCGAAGTCTTATCTTTTTATCGTACGATCGAGAGATCCTCTGTTGATATAGCTGACCATGCCAAATGGCAGCCACTCTCCTTTCATCAATCAGGGCCAATTGGTCATATCGACTTTGCATCCAATCCTCTTCGCTTATCTGAGCGTCGATCACTATTCTGAGGGACGCCATCTCAACCTCGACTGGTAGAACAGCCTCCATTCCATACACCAAAGCGTAAGGGGTTGCCCCTGTAGAAGTACGCGTTGATGTTCGGTATGCCAGCAAGGTGAGGGGTAACAGATCTGGCCATCCCCGATGATTAGCAGACATTTTTGCCATGATCTTCTTGATGTTCTTATTGGCCGCCTCCACTGCCCCATTCATTTTGGGACGGTAAATGACGGAATTGAGATGCTTAATCTTGAACTGGTCACACAGTCCTTTCATGAGGGCGTTGTTTAAATTCTTGGCATTGTCGGAGACCACAACCTCAGGTTGCCCATATCGGCAAATGACATTATTCCTGATGAAGTTGACGATGACCTCCTGAGTGACTTTGGGGAAAGAGGCTGCTTCTACCCATTTGGTGAAATAATCGATCATGACGAAGATGAATCGGTGCCCGTTGCTTGCTTTGGGCTCTATTGGTCCGATTACATCCATTCCCCACATTGAAAATGGCCAGGGGGGAGGTCATACAGTGCAGTTCATTTGGAGGTGTATGGATCACATTACCGTGCGCCTGGCATTGATAACACCGTTTGACATGATCATCGCAATCGGCTTTCAGCGTTAACCAATAATGCCCTGTCCTCAAAATCTTTTTGGCAAGCATCGGTCCACTCATATGGGGTCCACACACTCCACCGTGTATTTCATTCATAATCTTTCGGGCCTGTGTTTCATCTACGCACTGCAACAGTCCCAAACCCAGCATCCCTCTTGTAGAGTGAATCGCCACTCAGGTAAAACTTCATCGCCATCCTTTGAATTCTCATCCTCTCCGTCCGATTTTGCCTGATCGGGAAGGGATCTGTCTCTCAGATATTCCCTGATGTCGTGATACCAGGGCTGCCTTGTCAACACCACCTCGTTTGATAAACACTGCCCACATTTTCCTCATATGCCGGGGCATTCTGTACGGTGATCTCAATCTGTGGACTGTCCCTACTCTTGATCACGTGGATTAAGGAAGCCAAAGTCGCCAATGCATCGGCAAAATCATTTCGTCCCCGAGGAATATGGCGGAAGGCGATATCTTCGAACTCTTGCATAAGCTGGGTGACACAACGATGGTATGGAAGTAACCGAAGCTCCTTAGTGTTGTATACCCCGATTGCTTGTCTGATTACCAATTCCGAATCCCCGAACACCGCTAGTCTTTTTACTCCCATGTCACGGGCCAATCGGAGTCCCAAGATACACCCCTCGTATTCGGCGGTGTTGTTCGAATTGCTAAAACGAAGTTTAGTGGCCACGGGGTATTGTTCTCCGGTGATAGAGACTAGGACCGCTCCGGCTCCTGCCCCCTCGGCATTCATGGCACCATCAAAATACAGCTTCCAAAATTGTCCCTCGTCATCAACATTTTTTCGCGCGATACCCAAAATATATCCTCGCCCGGGAGAGGAGTTTCTAACGGCTCCATCCCTCCTGCCGGGGCTTCTGCCAACTGATCTGCAATTCCCTGCCCTTTCATGGCCTTCTGGGTCACGTACACCATGTCAAACTGTTGTAAAATTAACTGCCATCTTGATAGTCGACAATTCAGCATGGGCCTTTCGAAAATATATTTCAGGGGATCCATTCTTGATATCAGGTACGTTGTATGCCCATGGAGGTAGTGCTGTAATCTCCCTGCAGCCCAGGCCAGAGCACAACAGGTCTTCTCAATGGGAGTGTAATTCTGCTCACATTGGCTAAATCTTTTGCTGAGGTAATAGATGGCCTGCTCTTTTCCCGCCTCATTTTTTTGTCCCAACATACATCCCATCGCGATGGCATTTACCGATATATACATAAACAGAGGGATCCCATCCTTCGGGGGTACCAGCACTGGTGCTTCAGTCAACTGCTTTTTAATGGTCTGAAAAGCCTTCTGACATTGCTCATTCCACTATTGGGAAAACCCTTTTCTTAACAGTTTGAAAATGGGCTCACATGTAGTCGTCAAGTGGGATATAAAACGGCTGATAAAGTTTATCCTTCCGAGGAATCCCCTTATCTCCTTCTCTGTGCGAGGTGCTGGCATATCCACAATGGCCTTAATCTTTGCTGGATCCAACTCAATGCCCCGATCACTAACCAGGAAACCCAAGAGCTTGCCCGACTGTACTCCGAAAGCGCACTTGGCTGGATTGAGTTTCAAATTATACTTTCTGAGCCGATCGAATAGCTTTTTGAGATGGGTTATATGATCAGATTCTACCTTCGATTTCACAATAATGTCATCCACGTAGACCTCTATCTCCTTGTGCATCATATCATGGAACAAGGCCATCATGGCTCTCTGATAAGTAGCCCCTGCATTTGTGAGACCGAAAGCCAGTCGTCTATAGCAGAAAGTGCCCCAGGGGGTGATGAATGCGGTCTTTTCCCGATCTTCCTCCGCCACCATTATCTGGTGATATCCTGCGAAGCAATCCACAAAAGAGTACATTTCGTACTGGGCTGTGTTATCCACCAGGATGTGTATGAAAGGCACCGGGAAGTTATCTTTGAGACTGGCCTTGTTTAGATCTCTGTAGTCTACGCATACCCTCACCTTTCCTCCAGGTTTAGCCACTGGACCACATTGGATAGCCATTCCGGGTAAGTGGACACCATAATGATTCCCGCCCTGAACTGTTTGATGATCTCTTCCTTCACTTTTAAGCTCCACTCAGGTTTCAACTTTCTTAGTTTCTGCTTGACAGGCCTGAAACCCTCCTTGATGGGTAACCGGTGCACCACAATGTCGGTGGACAATCCGATCATATCCTCGTGCGACCAGGCAAAGACATCCTCATATTGGCTTAGTAACTCAATCATTTCTGCTTTTTGGCTGGGGGGTAAGGTCTGTCCCTATACTTGAGTTCTTTTGGATTGTCAGGGGTTCCGATATCTATAGTGATGGTTTGGTCCAAATTGGGTTTGGGTTTATCTTCGACCCATCCTTTGATCTCATCAGGTGCGTCGTCGTAATCTGTCTCGTCTTGCTCAATGCCCATTAAATCGAAATCCAGCTCAATGTCAAAATCATAATCATCATTCAAATTTGAAAGACCATTTGTTAGGCAAGGATTACTCAAATTGGTTACACCTGACATGAAACAAAATACTTGTCAATATATAAATCGATTTGTCACGATGATCGCATTTTCAAATAACAAGAAGAAACGACATAATGATGCAGAAATAAAACAACAACAAAATAAACTTCTTCATTCCCCCATCATCTGGGGGTCAATCACCCTGACGTCGAGCTTTACCCTTTTTTGGATATTACTGGTTTCTGGTCTTCCAATTGTCGATGGTCAGGTCAGATGAAATGCGCCGGATAAAGGAGGGCCTCACATCGGACACCTCCCCGATGATTTACGGATACGTCCGCCTGAATCCCTCTCCATATCCTTTCCAGGAATAATCAGCCCTGCCCAATCGATGACAGGCACAACTTGTTGGGCTCCCGGTGGCGCGATAACATTCGTCCCCTCCTTACTGCGTGTTGATTGTCCGGGGACGTAGCATTTGGTTTCAAACTCCTTTGCGACCATCCTGCCGGAAACTTTCCCTCCGGGCCGACTCACTATGTGTGGGGGTTAACTCTTCATTCCCTGCCCCAATCACAGGTCCGCTGATCCCCTGCTCATTGTCGGCTTTGGTCACTGGACTGCCAACTAGTCGAATCGGAGTCGCACCCTGACGATGTCCCCGTACTGCGCCCACATGGTATCCCAATCCTGCTTTGCCTATCTGCTGTGGTAGGTGGATGGGCTCGGTGATTCCCTGACTGCTTTTCCCTAGTCCCTGTCCAGGTTGGAAGTTCATTTTAATCATTTCCTTTGCCACAAAGGTGAGTTTCCGGAGAGACCCTTGGTTTCACAGCTGGAGCCCCCAGGCATCTATAATGGGGAGTGCTAATCTCTAGTGCTTGAAAGCTGGCAGGCGCCGCCGACTCATCCACATTGATTTACTGGTAGGCCACTCCTGGGAGGAGAAGGGTCATCACATTCGGCCGAGATTGTTACCCAGATTCCCATCGATGATCAACTTGATTTGTTGGTGGAGCGTGGAAGGAACTGCCACCCCCCGCCAATGTGTATCCCACGGCCTCCCTAACAGCAGGTTTGTAGCTTGCCGTGATATCTAGGACTTGGAAGGATATATCAAAAGTACAGGGCCCTATCTCCACTGGCAATTCTATTTCCCCAATGGTATCCCTCCGGGAGCCGTCAAAAGCCCGAACCACCACATGACTGGCTCGGAGGCGTTTGGAACTGATGTTCATTTTCTTTAGCGTACTGAGGGGACATATGTTCAATGCCGATCCCCCGTCGATCAGCACCCCATTCATGACATATCCTGAGGAGATTACCGCGATGTGTAGCGGTTTTCGGTGCCACCCCACCCCTTCCCTCTTCGGGAAATGTCCTCATCTGTAAAGGATATTGCATCGGTTTCCAATAAGTGGCCTACCAGCTGGCCGAAATCCTCCTCACTGATCTCTTTGGGCACAAATGCCTCCTCCAGAACCTTCATCATGGTTTTACAATGCTCACTGGATGACAACACCAAGTCCATGACTGAAGTTAGGGCTGATTCCTCATTTAAAATCTGGATCCCCCTTGTTTCTGGGTGATCCATCCTTTTCAAAAACTCTATGGCCCTTTCCTCGGAAACTTCTTCATTTTTTCTCTTTTGGCTCTCAAGGACTCGCCCGGGAAGATATAAGGGGTTCCCCTTGGTCGTCACGGAAGCACAACTGGCCGCTTCCTCTGGTATTCCCCCATAATTCCAGGGTACAGTCCTCAGACTACTGATAGGGAGTTGCGGCCTTGCTGCAAGTATGATGGGCCTCGGGGCTGTCAGCTTGACAGGTCCCCTCTATGTTATTCGTACTTACCCCTATCAACCTGATGGGTGTTACCCTCGCCATATCTCATAACCATGTATTCACGTTGACCATTTCCTCAACTTTCTGCACATAGTTCAACCTTGGCGGCTCCCCCGCCTCACTTGCCTCCGTCGCATTGACTCCCCCTCCATCATGTCTTGGCAGGGGATTTGCCTTAACATTCGGGGGAATCCGGCTGTTCCACCACAATCTCTCCACTGTCAATCAGGTTTTTGGATTCGATGCTTTAACGTCCAGCAATCCTGTGTATCATGGCCAGGGGAACTGGAGTGGTATGCACACCGCTTGCTCGGGTCAAACCTTCTACCCTTTGGGTCACTCGGGGTGCCAAACCAACAATCTTCTTTTGGGCTACTAATACCGCTAATACTCGTTCAAACAAAGCGGCTCCCCGAGCGGGGTGAATACTCGGTTTTGCGATGCCTCATATCTTCTTCGCCCCTCTGCTCTTTGATCTGAGAAATTGGGCTGTCGGGATTGCCCTCCCCTCTGTACCTGTACCGGAAGATGGCTTTCTGCTTTTCTGGATGACCCTTGTAGGATGAGGGAGACATCCTCTTCCCTTTTCTTTTGGACCCTCCGGGAAGTGCTGCCATAGTTTCCGTTCTGTATTTGCTCGGCAGCAGTTTCTAAAGCAGTAAGATCCCGGATTTTACCCGATTTCAACCCCATGTCTACCATCTCTCCATGTTTAATCATTTCAGCAAAGGGTCTTCCAATCCCCGAGATGACCCGCTCATAATACGGTGCCTCCTGAATGTCTACAAAGGTCATTACCATCTCTGATTCGCTCATCGGGGGGGTTACCTGTGCGGCCATGCCCCTCCATCTTTGCGCATATTCCCTGAAGGACTCCCTAGGCTGTTTTTTTTAAAACCTTTGTCATTTGGTACCTGTCAAGAGCCATCTGGGCCTGAAAGCCGTATTGGGTTAAGAAGGTATGGGCCAATTCCTCCCAGTTGTGGATTCGGGCGTTGTCGAGGCGGGCATACCAGATTCTTGCCTCCCCTGTTAAGCTTTTCTGGAATAGTTGCATTCTTAACCCCTCGTCTTCGGCATAAGCCCCGAGTTCTCCAATGTATATTTTCAAGTGTGTATAGGGGTCTCCCTTTCCATTGTACTTTTCAAACTCGGGAACTTTGAACTTTTCTGGATATCTGGCTCCGGGAAAACACATAAATCCGAGTAATTAACCCTGCCCAGGGAGCCTATGCCCCTTAGAGATTGGATGGTCTCCTCCATGTGTTTCATTTTTCTCCGAAGGTCGTCATTGTCCCCCCTCTTCTGGGATAGTAAAATCACTGTCCTGCTAGGTATGGGAACGACCCTTGTAATGACTGGCTCGTCCTTGAGTCGGGTTTGGTCATCCTTACCCAGGTTTGCAATATTTTTAGGAGGATTCTGGTCACCCCCCGGTGGTGGAATATTATGTGGTCCTTGGTTTACCGGATCCTGTCTGATTAAGAACTGTTCCTTTAACATTGTGGCCATTTCCATCATCTGTCTTTTAAAAATCATCAAACTCCTCCCGAGATATGGAAATTATGGTTAGGAAGATCAGCCATTTCAGATGTAGAGACCTGGGCTTTCTTAGACTGCGAACGGGTTTGAGGAGGCAATCCTACAGAGACAAATGGTTCGAAGTTTAGTCCTGGGGAAATGAAAACATGGATGCATGCTAAAGCTATAACCTTTTTTGTGTTTTGGGGTTCTTTAATCTTTCCCTGCAAAAGAGAAAGTTAGTAGTCCTTTAGTGCCATAACCAATGCTAAACATGCTTTATTATGCTCCCCCAACTATTCCCTGCAATTCACAGCGGTTAGTAATCTCTTTCGACATAGAAAAGGGATGTATGAATATTGAATGAGACCATGACATTTAGACATATAAACGTAAAAAGGCATGAAGAGACTTTTCCTGCGTTGGGTTATTCTGAGGATGACCTATCCTAGGGTTACTCTCACGGGCTTTTCGGCATGAAGGTTCCCAAATCTTCGCAATCTACTCGTTTGAGCCCTTTCGATTGGAGCGGATTTGAGTGGTGCGTTTCCTGAGCCATCTCCGGGGAGCAGCCCCATCGAGTCCAGTAATAAGCAACCGACAGGTTTCGCCTCAGGAGGAGGTACTCTCTCAACATACATTCACATTCATCGTCCTCACCGTATGCAAATGATTTCTTTAAAGTAAAGCAACTCCATTCAATCATTCATTCATTGGAAAAAAGCACACATTCACACAACAATAAGTAAAATAGGTCAAAATGTTGCACGCACATAAAAAATTTTTAAGGATAGGATAGCATCAAGATTTGAAAGCGGCTTAAGCCCTCTAATGTTCCCCAGCAGAGTCGCCAGCTGTCGACGCCGGGTTTTTCGCTTCTCGTGGCGCTTTAGTCTTTTCCAATTTTAGCCTTTTGATTTAATGATTTTTTGGAAAAGGTCGGCATTGATGTCGACGGGGTTTTGAAAGATCGTGTTTTATGATGAGCCAATTAACCAGAGTCGCCAGTTGGTATATTTGAAATGGATGTACCAACTCATCCGAATTTTCGTGTTTTATAAATCGCTGGCTCATATGTGACTCCGAATTAATTGGTCTGCGAATCGAGATTCATAGAGTTCGGGGGCTTGTTTAAGTGAGGGGAAGGTGTTAGGCACCCCTCGACTTCCGTGAAAACACGGTTACCGCAATCTTGATGCTTCTCCTATCCTTTAATTCATGAAATGCGTGTGTGTGTGCGTGCGTGTGTGTGTGTATGTGTGCTTATGTGAAATGTTGTGGTGAGTTTGTATGACAGAATCATTTGAATTTTAGGGAAAATCGTGTTTTACTTTGAGAATGCTTCGGAATGTCTTTTCGGCATACACGAGAAAGCTTTATGAGAAAGGTTTGATTTTAATTATCAAAACTATGAGATTTTCGTTAAGTGTCGTTTTAACAAAACAAGAGTTTTAAAACCTTCGTCAAAATAGGAATCGAGATCTAGACGTTGCTTTCATAAAATGATGGGCAATTTCTAGGATCTCTTTCACCCTATGCACAAAGATTTAATAAAACATCAATTATTTATAAAATCATTTCGTGTGTTGTTTTGGAAAACGATTTTTCTTTAGCTTTCCTCGTTAGATATGAATCGACATTTCATTAACGTTTCTCAAATTTTAACCTCGTGATTCTAATATCCTACTTTGATTGATTTTATGAAAATCTTATCATTTAGCTTTGAAATCAATTTCGTGTCATAATTCAAATCGAGCATAAACACGCGTCGGGCTATTCATGGGCATGTAAGCCATCAAAATATCCCCGAACGCCAACAATCACAAATTCCACTATTTCGGGGCCTTAAGCACGATTCTCGCCTTAGCGTCGTTTTAAGGCCCAACGATTACATAGTTACAATGAGAACTACGTCATCTCTACTTCTTACATCAAGATATGTCCATCATCGGATCGGGACCCCCGGGGGTCGCTTTCCTAGGCTCACAACCAAGTATCCACACACAAACAATCGGATATTACAAGAAAATAAACCAACCCGGATAAATCTAACAATACCAAGACATCTTAAAATAACGATTTAAAGGAATTGATACCGAATATAACACCTTAAAACAAACCAAGAAATTAATGAACGAATATCATCGGGTTATTAAGAAGAGTTTATTCCGATGGAAACTTCACTCATAATCCCTAATTCATTGTTCAACAAGATACATGAAAATTATATCTAATTTACCCAAATCAATAGGACATGAAATGCTAGAACAAATAGAAATTTTCACCTTGCAATTGATCTCAAATGGATGTGAACTTGTGTATTTGAATAGGATAAAGGATGTATTTGATACAATCAAACTCAAAAGAATTAATTCCACTCTTTTTTTCCTCTTCTTTCTCCCTATTTTGTTGCAAAATCTAGCTATTTTCTCTCTATTTCCGTGTTTTTTTTTGCTGCTGCAGAAATTCTTCTTCTTCCAAAACTGCTGAACCCCCTGTATGCTGCCGAAGCTGGCTTAAATAGGCTGGCCAGAGCCAGCCGCAGATCTATCTGCGGCTGGCCGCAGATGGATCTGCGGCTGGCCAGCTGGCACGCCTCCCATCGCCACTCAGCTGCTGAGTGCTGATTTCCCGGTTTTCGTGCTGGCGCACCCACTTGGCCGCAGATCTATCCGCGGCTGGCGGGCTTGACTTTCTCGATTTTCGTGCCACGCCACGATTTTCGTACCGCAACGTCGGTTTTCGCTGACAGGCTCGTATTCCGCAGTCCGGGAACTTCCGGGAGACGTGCCACCTCATTCGGAAATGCCTGCCTCGGACGGTCATGCTGTCATGTCGACTTGGGCTGCCCAAATCATTGCGGCGTTGCCGGGCGCTCGCCCTTGTGCCCGCTCCTTTGCTTCCGCAAGCCGGTTCAATTGTCGATTTCGCCCTCCTGTCATGGTTAGTAGAAGGAAACGCAAAATTTGGGTGTCTACAGATACAATGTTTAAAAATTCCTGGACATTACAGCAGATAGGTCGGTTATATATCCTAGAGGTATTGTGGAAGACATCTTGGTAAAAGTGGATAAATTCATATTCCCTGCTGATTTCATCATTTTGGACTATGAAGAGGACAAAGACATTCCTATCATACTTGGGAGACCTTTCTTGGCAACTGGTAGAACACTTATAGATGTGAAAAAAAGGAGAATTGACTATAAGGATGCAAGACCAAGAAGTGACATTTAATGTGTTCAAAGCCATGAAATTTCCTACGGATGAGGAAGAGAGTTTCCGGTTGGATGTGGTAGAAAAAGTGGTGGATGACGAGTTTTTGAGGAAATTGACTGAGGATCCGTTGGAAACTATTTTATTGGGGGAGGCTGACATGGATGACCTAGAGATGATGGAGTTTCTTCAAATTTTAGATGCAGTGCCAAGAGTACGCAAATTTCAAATACCTTTTGAACCTTTGGAACTTACTGACAAATCCTTAGAGCGCTTGAAGCTATCTCTTGAAATACCTCCTACACTTGAACTTAAAGCTTTACCTAGCCATCTCAGGTATGCTTATTTGGGTGAATCATCTACTTTGCCTGTTATTATTGTATCTGTACTTAACGAATTGCAGAAAAGTAAGTCAATACATGTTCTCCGGGAGTACAAATCAGCAATTAGTTGGACCATGGAAGACATTAAAGGGAGCCCATCATTTTGTATGCACAAGATCTTTTTGGAAGACGATGCCAAACCAATAATTGAGCAACAAAAGAGGCTGAACCCAATCATGAAAGAGGTGGTGAAAAAGGAAATTTTGAAGTGGCTTGATGCAGGTATCATTTACCCCATCTCCGATAGCAGTTGGGTGAGTCCAGTACAGTGCGTGCCTAAAAAGGGTGGCATGACGGTTGTAGAAAACGAAAATAATGAATTGATACCGACAAGGACAGTGACCGGATGGAGGGTTTGTATGGACTACAGAAAACTAAACAAGGCGACCCGCAAGGATCACTTTCCTCTACCCTTCATTGATCAGATGTTAGATAAACTGGCTGGACACGAGTTTTATTACTTATTGGATGGCTATTCAGGTTATAATCAGATAGTGATTGCCCCCGAAGATCAGGAAAAGACTACCTTCACGTGTCCTTATGGTACTTTCGCTTTTAGAAGGATGTCTTTCGGCTTATGTAATACACCAGCGACGTTCCAAAGATGCTTGATGGCTATTTTCTCAGATATGGTCGAACGCAACGTGGAAGTATTCATGGACGATTTTTCAGTGTTTGGTGACTCCTTTGATAGTTGTTTGGAAAATCTGGCCCTGGTTTTAAAAAGATGCGTGGAAACTAATTTAGTGCTCAATTGGGAAAAATGCCACTTTATGGTGCAAGAGGGGATCATTCTTGGGCACAAGGTGTTGTCAAACGGGTTAGAGGTAGATCGAGCCAAGCTGGAGACAATAGAAAGTCTACCTTCACCAACTACCGTTAAGGGAATACGAAGCTTCTTGGGACACGCTGGATTTTATAGGAGATTCATAAAGGACTTTTCTAAAATCTCTAAGCCTTTATGCAGTCTATTAGAGAAAGATGTTCCCTTCAAGTTTGATGATGAGTGTTTCACGGCTTTTGAATTGTTGAAAAAGAAATTGACCACAACACCTGTAATAGTAGCACCGGATTGGTCAAGGTCATTCGAGTTAATGTGTGATGCTAGCGACTATGCTATTGGGGCTGTTTTGGGCCAACGAAAGGAAAAGGTTTTTCACGCTATTTATTATGCTAGCAAAACATTGTCCGATGCCCAACTCAACTATACGACTACCGAGAAGGAGTTGCTCGCGGTAGTTTATGCATTTGACAAATCCCGGTCGTACTTAATTGGAACTAAAGTGGTGGTGTTCACTGACCATTCTGCTATAAGATATCTGATTACGAAGAAAGATGCGAAGCCAAGGCTAATTCGATGGATACTTCTACTCCAGGAGTTCGACTTGGAAATTTGGGATAGGAAGGGGACGGAAAAACAAGTGGCAGATCATCTCTCGAGATTAGAAAACAATGACCATGTCAAGGGAGACAAAACGGTGATCAATGAGTTCTTCCCGGATGAGCAGTTGTTTGTAATACATTCAGAAGTCCCATGGTATGCCGATTTTGTCAATTATTTGGTTAGCAACGTACTTCCCCCAGATTTGACCAGCCAACAAAAGAAAAAGTTTCTGCATGATGTAAAAAGGTACATATGGGATGAGCCGTTCCTGTTCAAACATTGTGCCGGTCAGATGATTCGTCGGTGTGTGCCACAAAGTGAAATAGAGAGTATCTTACATAATTGTCATGATTCGCTATATGGAGGTCATTACGGAGGCGAAAAGACAGCTGCCAAGGTGTTACATGCAGGATTTTTCTGGCCCACATTATTTAAGGACGCCCACCACTTCGTTCAGAGATGTGATAGATGTCAAAGGGTGGGAAATATTTCCAAACGTCATGAAATGCCTTTGAATGCCATTTTAGAAGTTGAAGTCTTCGACGTTTGGGGAATAGATTTTATGGGACCATTTCCATCTTCCTTTAACAACCTCTATATCCTTTTGGCGGTCGATTATGTCTCTAAATGGGTGGAAGCAAGTGCTTTGCCGACTAATGATGCCAAGGTGGTTCTAAAATTTCTGCAGAAAAATATCTTCACATGATTTGGCACCCCAAGGGCAATTATCAGTGATGAAGGGAGCCACTTTTGCAATAGGTATTTCACGGCTCTCTTAGATAAATATGGGGTAAACCATAGAATTGCTACAGCTTACCATCCCCAAACCAGTGGTTAAGTCGAAGTTTCAAATAGAGAAGTGAAGAGAATTCTGGAGAAGATTGTTAATCCGAACAGAAAAGATTGGTCAACAAAGTTGGATGATGCGCTTTGGGCTTATCGGACAGCTTATAAGACACCCATTGGCATGTCACTGGGAGCTGTCGTTTTACACTCCAAAATTAATACCTTACTAACACTCTACTAGCACAAAACTTAGTATAATGACAAGCAAGGATCGATCCCACAGAGAAGTGAATTAATCTTTTACTTATTCTAGCATTCCTATTATTTCTATTAATGAGGGGTTTTTGAGTTTGATTCACTAAACTAACAAAAGTAATTAAGAATGATCAATGAATAAAAAGCTTCAGTTCTTCAGTTCAGTATCACCTTATCACAATTATGGGAAAATCAAGTTTAACAATATTTATCCTTCAATGAGACTAATAACCCTAGATAACCGCAATCGCTAATTATCCGCAATTCTCCTTATGTGTAAATCTAATGTGACAATCGCCTCAAGAGACTCTAACTATCATATAACCTAGAACTATCAGTCTAGATTTAATATAACACCAGCATAAAGAATGAGAGAATTAGGTTATTCCAAGCAACAATTGCACAATCAGGAATTATTTAACTTGCCTTCTAATAATCTTAATAATATCCAAAAGCTTGTCCACAATCAGATACTATCAATTGCTACCTATGATCAGACATAATATCGTTTACTTAATACTCTATCTTAATCTAGCAGATGGTATCAATCAAATTAATTCAATTGGCCAAATCAAATCAAAAGATTAGATAACATATAATCAATTAAAAACAGATTATCAGAATAAATCTCATGCAAGAAAGAATAAATAAATAAAACCTGATTAAATCATTAATTATGAAAAAGATTCAACATCCCTTAGAACTGAAAGTAAGAGTTTAGCCTGACATGCCTTCAATCTCCTCCTATTAAAGTTACAATTGTAGTTGCCAGATCCCTCTCTAGAAAAATAGAATAAGATATATATAAGTCCTCAAGTTCCTACTTAGAGTTTCCTTCTTACTATCTGATCATAATGAATAGAATCCTCTTCCGAATCAACTTCCTTTTCCTCCTTCAGCTGGCCTTTAGTACTCAAGAACGCGAACTAGCGCCGCTGGCGCTGTCCCAAGCGCTGCTAGCGCTACTATGCAGTGTGCTCAAGTTGTGCCTAGCGCTGCTGGCGCTTGGTTTGTGAAGGGTTGAGCGCTGTTGGCGCTGATGTAGCGCTGCTGGCGCTGTGTTGGGCGCTAATAGCGCTGGCGTGCAGTGTCTGGTGGTGTGTGTAGCGCTGCTAGCGCTGGCCCTAGCGCTGCTGGCGCTATCCCTAGTCCTCGAATTTACAAAAATGCCACCATGTGTATTTTAAACTCCAATTTTCCATCTTTTTCCACTTTTGACCTTGAATTCTCCTGAAATCAATAAATAACCTAATAAGTGCATATACACAATAAAACACGCAATAAACTAGATATAAAGGAATAAAAATAAATGAATAATATGCACTTATCAGTCACCGTACCAATTAGTCTATGGCAAGGCGTGCCACCTTCCGGTTGAACTTGAACACAAAGCATATTGGGCCATCAGAAAGTTGAACTTTGATCTCACGGTTGCGGGGGAAAAGAGACTTCTTCAGCTTAATGAACTCGATGAATTTCGTCTACAAGCATATGAGAACTCAAAGCTTTACAAGGAAAAAGTCAAGAAGTGGCACGATCGAAAAATCATCGACATGAAGTTTGAGCCGGGACAAGCAGTGCTTCTATACAACTCTAGACTAAAATTATTTCCAGGGAAGCTCAAGTCTCGGTAGTCGGGCCCCTTCATTGTCAAACAAGCATTCCCTCATGGCGCCGTTGAAGTTTTTGCAAACAATCTGGAAGAGTCATTCAAAGTCAATGGTCAAAGATTAAAGCATTATTGAGGTGGTGATTTCAATCGCCAGAAAACCTCAATCACTCTTACCGATTAAAGTTTGAAACAAGGAGTAGTTAGGCTGAAAGACTTTAAATCAAGCTCTAGTTGGGAGGCAACCCAATTCTTAATTGCTTTTAGTTAAAATTTTGGGATTTTTAGGAATAATTATTAGACTTACTTTTGTTTTTATCTAGTAGTAATTAGTTACTTTATTTCTTTCTCTTTTCTTATAGGTCATACATCAAGGATTGCATATGGTGAAATCAAAAAGAAGGGCTTTAGAAATCAATTTCAGGTTTTTAGACAAGCGCGGCCGCGCCCCAAGTGTTCAGAAATCAAGCGTAGCCGCGCCCTTCTTCAGAAAGCAAAAAGTTTCAGCTGGCATACCAGCGCGGTCGCGCCTAACCTCAGAGCTTAAAAAGTTTCAGCTGCAACCCTAGCACGGCCGCGCCCAACTCAAGCCAAATTCTAGCGCAGCCGCGATCGGATCCCAGATTTTAAAACCCAGTTTAAACCCGACCCAGTGACTACTTCTTTCCTTCTTTTCCCGCTTGGAGTCTCATTATCAGTAACCTCTCCATATTAGAATCAGTAACTTCTCTTCTTCTCTCCTTAGTCCAAATCCAAATCAATTTCCTATCAACATTCACTCCTTCTCCAAATCAAACACCTCCACTTGCAAACCCTAATTCTTGTTTTCTCTTCATCTTCTTTCTTCTCCAATTCTTCACCTTTTACAACCTACTCCCCTCTACAAATCCTAGAATCCAAATCATCCAACCATCTAAGTGTGATCCAAGAGGATTTTTCAGTGCATTGTAGTGGGATATCGAGGAATTGTAATGGTTCAGAACGAAGTAAGTGCATTGTGGTTTTGGGTTTTGCTTCGTATCAAGGTATTACTTCCAATTGACAGATTTTAGGCTTGTGATTGCATTGTATTGGGAATTTTGATTATACACTTCAAGATATTGTGTTATTTTTATTGGATTGAATTGTGCATGTAAGTGTATTAGATTGAGATAGTTTGTTAAATCCAAGTGTGATTTCTGTCAAGTTTGGGGGTCTTCACATTGTTGTACGTTTGGATTGAATTATCATGGCTTTGATGAGTGCGTTTTATACACACAATTTGGGTACTTTTGGCCTTGATAATTTGTAAGTCTTTAGGTACTTTATATGGTTTTTATGTAATTTTATCTTATTTCTACATAAATTAGTTTTTAGTTAATTTTACATGTTTTATGTTTCTTTGATGCATTTTTATTATGTTTGTAGGAATTGAAATAAAGACCGCTCGGATCGTCATTTGTATTGACTAAATGTCCGTGCCTCGGACGTCTGTGCCCGAATGGTAGTATGATGGAAATTTACGCTTGGCGATGCTCGGTGCTTATTTTGACAACATTTGGTGATTGGGCGTGCACGGCGTCAGAAAGCGTGCACGGCGTGCGGCGTCGGCCAAGCCACGTGGGCAAGCCCATGCCTGGATTTCCGTGCTCGGATGATAACACGGTGAAAATTTATGTTTGGCGATACTCGGGGTTTAATTTGATGACATTCGGAAGTTGGGCGTGCACGGCGTTGGGAAGCGTGCACGGCGTGCGGCATTGACCAAGTCGCGGGCACGGCGCGCGCTGGCGTGCGGAGCGGCAGGCGTGGGCGTGCGGCCAGCGTGCGGCCCAGGCGCTGGGTGCGGGTGCGGGCGCGGGCGTGCGGAGTGGCAGGCGTGGGCGTGCGGCCAGCGTGCAGCCCAGGCGCGGGCGCGCGCGCTGGCGTGCGGGCGCGGGCGTGCGGGGCGGCAGTTGGGCATGCGGCCAGCGTGCGGCCCAGGCGCTGGGCGCGGGCGCGCGCGCTGGCGTGCGCGCGCGCGACGCCGTGCTGAGTGCGATCTGACACAGCCATAGTGCGATCTGAGCTGCATTTTGTCCGATTTTGGCTAGGGTTTGTTGATGGAGGCTATAAATAATCTCTTCTAAGCTACATATCAGATATTTAGAGAGAGGGAGGCTACAAAATACATCAACCAACAGAGCTCAAGGCTGGAAATCAAGCTGAATTAAGCCAAAAGCCAAGGAACTCAGTCAAGAAGAATTGCAAAGCTAAGGAGGAGAGCTAGAAACCTACAGCAACCAAAGGAACACTAGCTGAATAGCTTCAAAAGTGGTTTCATTTCTAGTTTTCCATCCCCTTTGTAATTTGAATTTGACAATGTATCAATTGAAAATGATGTTTATTGTAGCTATCATGAACTAACCTTCTATTCTAAGATTGCAATGGAACCCAACACTTAATTTGAATTGAATTCTCTCTCTATTGATTTTAGTTATGCATGTGTGAATTGATTGTCATAACCTTTGCTTCTAGATTAATTGCTTGGCCCGTAATTACCGTGGGAACCTATATGAACTTGACGAACGGATTATAGGTTAAGACCTAGTTATGATAACATGCGAAAGTATAGATTGTTGTGGGTTATTAATTGGATTAAGTGACGTGTGTCTTATTAATTATCTGCAATAATAGGTATCTTGATAGTAGTTGGGATAGATATATACCTAATTACCGCATGCAACCTATTGAGAATCTAATCTTAATGACTTCTGACGTGAAAGTTGGTAATTGAAGGGAGGATTATTTAGATTTGGTGACACGTGTCTAGTAATCATTCCTGAAATTAGTCTCTTGATAGTGTATAGGATAGACATATACCTATACACCGCTTAGGAAGATTCGTGATTGACCATCGACAGAGGCTCTTATGTAGTTTTGACTTCTCGGTTGTCAATTCGTATGCTATAACTAATTGAAAAGAGAGAGTTAGGAGATTCAAATGACGTGTTGGGGGAAATTGTAATCTTAGACCCTTCTATCTTGATATTTTACCGCACTTTACTCATTATTTGACTTGTGAACTCAACCAATCAACAAATTATCAAATCTTCATTGTTTAAATTAGATCAATTTGATAGACGATTGGTACTTGGTTATTATTATTTGTCACAATTCCCTGTGGGTTTGACTCATATCTTATCATATATTACTTGTTGACCGTGTATACTTGCACGTGTGTGTTTATCGATAGCTAAATCGACCAACAGGCTTCTAAGAGACAATGTGGGGAATCTTCTAGTTCTCAAGCCCATTCTGAGCCAGTTGAATTCGATAGTAGTAGGTTTGTTTCTGCAGAGGCTGAGGAATTTTATTAGAAGGTTTTGCTTAGGAAGACATTTGTTTTGGAACGTGGGCTAAAGCCCGATCCTAATTTGGATGGTCAAATGATGAGCATGATCCGAGCTAATGGTTGGTTGATGTTCGTGGAACCACCTTTGGCAGCCCCGATATCAGTAGTTCAAGAATTCTATGCAAACGCGAAAATCACTAAGGATGGCACTATTTTTGCGCGGGGTTGCCAAGTGTCTTATGCTAGTAAGAGTATCAATGCCATATACCACTTGACTACTATTCACCCCACCGATCCTGAATGTTTATACTCTACAAATAGGGACACTAAATTGGACCGCATCAAGAATATTTTGTGCAAGTTGGGTACAGTATGGACAACGAAGCAAGGAACAGATCAGAAACTACACTTTCCTCACACAGCCTTGAGTCTCTATGGAAAGGCCTGGTATAGTTTTATTTGTGCAAATCTCATGCCAACCAAGCATCAAAATGACGTGACCAAGGATCGTGCTATTTTGTTATATGGGATTGTGCAAGGAAAGAAAATTGATGTGGGGTATGTCATCCATCAGTCCATACGTCGGTACCTGCAAGGTGGTACGTCAGGAGGTCTCCCTCATGCATCGGTGATAACTCATTTATGCATTGTTGCTAGGGTGGAATGGGGTGATGGTGAGCCCGTGCAGCTCCCGATGAACACTATTGATCATGCTACGATTGCCAAGTACAAGGTTTAGACTGGTGCTCCTTCTCATTCCCGTGGGGCAGGATTTCTCTTGGGGGATCACAGTGAGAGTGAGGATGCATCCGATCAGCCGATGACCGAACCTGAACAGCCATTTCATGTGTCTCAGGCTAGGTTGGATCGAATGGAGAGGCGTATGACTCGGCGGATGGATGTTATTCACACGAGTATGACCGAGCTTCGCTCTTTTTCCACACAGCTTTCAGACAGTTTTTCGCAAGCCTTTTCTCAATTCGGCGTTCAAGTCCAATTCCCAACCTTTGGCACTCCTTCAGCTTATCCTCCTTCGGATACACCTTCAGATGATGATGGGGAGGCTTCGGACGATGCTGCTTCGGATTAGGGGAGTTTCTCTTCCTTTTTCTTTTTAATGTTTATCCAATGAGGGCATTGTCTGTTTTAAGTTTAGGGGAGTTCCTATAGTTTTGTGTTTTTTTTGTTTAGCATGTTTGTTAGTTTTGTGCATTATATCTGTTAAGATGTTGGCATATCATTGAGTTTGCATAGTTGTTTCATGGGTTGGTTGTGTTATGTGCGTTTAGTTTGTTTGCATGAATCCAAGTGATTAGTTGGTATGATTTTGGCTCGACCAATGATGAGATGGGTTTTACTGTGTTAGCTTGGACATTGTGATGGTCATTAGGGATGATATAATTTAGATCATGAGAGTAATTATGCCTATCATAGCTTGAGTTATTGGATAGCACAAACAATTTGATTAATTTGACTGCTGGGGTTCAATGCTGGGGTTCAAACAATTTGATTAATTCGACTGCATAATTGACTTTTACATGAGAATTGGGTAAAAAATTTTAGGTGAATTAACAAGGAAGGCTGAAATAAGGTAAAAGCTGAGTTTGGGGGTTTCTTTTTAAAGTTAAAAAAAATAGGAAAAAAAATCCAAAAATATAATAAATGCGTTAACTAGTTGGGTTATGTGGCCTTTGTCACTCGGATAATTAGATCCTTAGGGGTGTCTTAACACGTAGTGCCCTAAAGCCGTCTGGTTTGGGAGTCACTGATTGAACGCTCGCTACATGGGTGACTTTGAAGAGCCTAAGAGAGCTTGGCATTGCACAGTTAAGCATAAATACGAGATGGAGCGTAAAACGCACTCGTAGAAGAATAAAGATAGAAATAAGCCTTGTTAGAACCCTCTTGCTCAGTATTTGCTTAATTTTGGTTGGATTTGTTGTATTTGCTTGAATTGAATTGAAAATAGATTATTCTTGTTATAGAGTTGGTTATGTGGCTATATTTTGAACTTTGGTTAGTTAAATTGATTAATGAACACACACGCACAACTTGGGTGATGATAGGTGTATATTGTTTGATTGATTGGGATTATTAGTTCCTATTGACTGGATTTATTGTTTCAAGTTAGTTGTTGATATCTCTGAGGCTAACGGTTAAGATTCATACTGGCTATTGGTTGGATTCTTAGGCATGGTAGTTATTAGTGCATTCATGGTATTGTGTTGCATTGTGCTAGTTGTATTGCATTGTGTTGCTTGGGGACAAACAATAGTTTAAGTTTGGGGGAATTTGATAAGTAGGTTTTATACCTACGAATCAGATTCCCATGAATGCAGATTATTGTTTATTTCCATGGTTTGTAGTTACTTTTCATGCATTTTATGCGTTTTTGTAGGTTGCACATGTTGGGAATTGGTTTGGCGAGAGTTGGATTGATTTTGCTGTTGCAGTTACTGAGTTGCTGTAAAATTGGTGCAGCGCGGCCGCGCCCAAAATGGACTAGGAGACAGCGCGACCGCGCCTGTCTCCAGAACTTGAAAAAAATTGGCTGCCAGGGTAGCGCGGCCGCGCGCCACACAAGCCTTTTCCAAGTGCGGCCGCGCCGGTTCGAGAAGGGGGAAAGTTGACTTTTTCAGCAGTTTAAGCAAATTTGATTTGTAATGGGATTTGATACTTTGTAATTAATTAGGGTTTTTATCAGATACTATAAATAGTTGTTTTAAGTTAATTTCAAGGTTGTTGAACTTATCATTAGAAAAACCCTAGTTTAGAGCACTTGGAGAAGATTTGAAGCAAGCTAATAGCAGCAAGAAAGCAAGGAGGAGCAAGATAGAGATTCAAGGATTACTTTACAGTGTTTCTTCTTTTCTCTTCTTTTTACTCTGAACTTTTGAATGTTATTAAACTTGTGGATGATGAATTCTAGTTTAATTATGAACTAAATTTCTTTTTAAGGCTATAATGGATCTTATTGCGTAGTTTTGAATAACATGCTTCCTGGAATTTTATGATTAGTTACTTTTGGATTGTCTATTATGGTTTACGCTAAATTGCTTAATTATCTGGCCAATAATTACTGGGATAATCTATATGAACTCGAGAGATGACATATAGAATTAGATCTGACCATAATAGCATGTGTTTGTGTATTCTGCTGTCGATGGAATTCATAATTTGTGTTTAGGATAGAGATATACCTATTCACCGCATGTAATCTAATAGGGAACCTGGACTTTAAATCCTCTTTAATTGTAATTCACATAGAAATATAGTAAATTAGTTATCTAGGGTGATTAACTTGAGTCTATCAATTGTGGATTTGAGTTGAGTTGTTTATGAAACATTGAGAGATGGTCATAAATAGTGATGAGTTCTTGGTTAACAATCCAAAACAATTAGCATGATAAAAAGGGAAGTTTGTTGAGCAAAATAAAGCATTAAGTGAAGTTATAGTCTTAAGTCTTTAAAACTCTGTTTTTAAATTAGTGGTACTAATTTAATTTAGAATTAATTAGTTAAATTCAAAACTTCAGAAATCATTGATTATTTGTTTACTAAAATTGATTTGATTTAGAATTGGAAATTGTTATTATAAACTCAGTTCTTCTCTGTGGGACGATACTCTACTTTCCCTTTATTACTTGTGGACTGCGTATACTTGCGTATTTATGCTAGTATAAAATTAGGCAAACAATCAACATATCTCATAAACTCGTACGTAAACATTATCTTTTAATACTATTTCGTTTTCATCATAATACATCCTATCATAATCTTTCATACCTTTGTCTCTTCATTTATTATTTCTTATAATTATCTCTTATCTCATTTGCCATTCAAAATATGTCTATCCTTTGCGTTTAATTCTCTTTATTCACGTTCAAACATAATAACTTATACCTCATTATTAACTAATCGTCTATCAAATCATTAAAACACCTTGCTTTAATGACTGATCTAACAACATCATTCCATAACTTTCTTAGAACCTCTTGCACCTGATTCTTTCAACCATATTTGTTCCTCCTGATACCTAGATTAGATTAAAATATTTAATCATTCCTCCATTCCAAATCTAGGTTTTAAACTTTAACCTTTATTTAATCATTTAAGACCTTATTTAAAAGTCTTATAAATATCTGGGATATCATAGAGACCAAATATTTGGAAACTAGTTTGAATATGTTTTTAAGATTCAGATGAGATAATCTTCTGTACCATAACCAGCTTACATCTTCTGAACCTTTGGCAAAGCAGCAAGCTATCTCTATAGAACTCAGCTTACCTAGATTCACCATATATACATTTCCATCTCTAGTTCTAGTTAGCTTAATTTAGTTTATCTCTAGTTCTCTTACTTAACAATAATTGTTGAGGAAGATAACTTGGTGCCATTTGTTACATAATTAGCCAATGCTTAGTAGGTTGTGCATCAAGCCTTCAATGAATACTACTTTGCTAAAAGAGACTGCACCATTTCCTATTGTGTCATATTCTCTAATCTTTCTAGAGTTGTTATCTCCAAAGATAACAACAGGACCATCTTTCTCTTTGAAATTTGATAGTCGAGTTTTGTTGCCTGTCATATGTCTTAAGCATCCACTATATAGACAATATGTTGAGTTATTGGAACTGTTATCCTGCAAGAGAATTTAGACTTTACTTTCGTGCCTAGACTTGCTTAGGTCTTGATGGGTTAGTGTTCTTAGGGACCCAGACCTGCCTAACTTTAGGATTCATACACACTTGATAAGCATTGAAATCACACATAGCAGGAATATGACTATAATGATGACAATTATAACATTTTATATGATGCATGCTTGTATGTGTATGGATTCCTTCTCTTCGAGGACATGTGTGAAACAAAAGAAACTATATCCTTTCTTTTAGACTCAAATTCTTTTTGTTTCTACATTGTTCTATGATTTTGAGAGTTCAAAGGGTAAGAACCAACTCTACGTTTCTTGCCTAGTTGGTTCGTAGAGTGAGTGTGAACAGACTTTACGATCCTTCGAGGCTTGAAGGTAGCTTTGATTTTGCCATGCGATTTCTTAAATCCTAGACTAGTATGTGATCTATTATTTTAAGGAATCACAATTTGTTTAGCAAAAATTATAGAGCTTTGAATAATCGGCTGCACAACCTGTGCAAATTTTATAAACATAATGCCTCTATGGGAAGTAAAAGCACTGTTGTTATTAGTCTCTAAAATTTTATCCACACTACAATTTGATGACAAGTCCCCAAATCCTAAAAATGATCGATCTGATCAGGGAGTCCATTGAAGACCTATTCCATGTAGAAATTGTCTTCTCCAGTTCCTCAATCTTGGAAATCAGAGTTGACTCTCTCTATGCAAACTACTCAGTAAGTTTTCTTAATTTTTCATGCTCACCTTCAATCTTGGAAAGAGAATTAGCAGTTTCTTAAATTATTTCCTATTCAAGTCATACTCTTTCTTTTTCCTTTTGAAGAAGAGAATGATCTATTGAAAGAACCCTAAACCATTTCATATATTTATGCAACTCTAATAAAATCTCACATAAAACAGTTCTAAGATAAAAAATGTCAATATCAGGAGAGTTAAAGTCAAATACCTCACTGATATCAATCTCTTGATGATTAGTGGTATTGTCTGCAGGAGCTTCCATTATCATGAGATATAGGTTTACCATAAAAGGTCCTTCGTCATCACTTGACTCAGACTCTGAGGGATTATCACTGTCACTCTAGGAACCTTCAGCTACAAGGCCTTTCTCCTTCTTATGATACTTCTTGTAAGCTCTTTGATCTTTCTTGAAGAACTCCTACTTTTTTGTCCTTCTTGAGCTCATCTCTTAAAGGTTTGGTACACTCAGCAATGTAGTGACCTGAATTCATACAGTTGTAGCACAGATCTTTAGGGTAAAAGTAGTATGCCCTTAAGCCAATAACATTGGATGTAATAAGCATTTACTTTATAATCTTGTTCATTTATTAATAAAAGAATTTATTTAATTAAAGGCATACTTTATCCATGTTTAATTGGTTGAATTAAATAAATATGATAAACCCATAGTTTTGGAGCAATGCTTTTACAATCATGAAGAGTGAAAGTAGTATGCACACAAGCCAATCATATTTGATATGATGTAGCATATACTTTGTAATCTTATTCATTTATTAATAAAAGAATTGATTTTCTTAAAATGCATTTTACATTATCTACATAGTGCTGTTATATTAAATGTGATAAACCCATAGTTTTGAGCAATGCTTTTAGAATCATGATGGTGATTGTTGATCGATTTCGCAACCGAAAAATACGCGCAAGTATACGCGGTCAACAAGTAATAAAGAGTAAGTAAAGTATTGATCCCACGAGGAATTGTATCTAATGTTTACCAATTATTAACCTTTTATCATTTCAATCTTATTTAAACAATGAAAACTTGAGTTATTTGATTAACTAATTGACAAGCTTTTTAAGATAATGAAAATCTAGTATTAACAACTCTAAGATTACAATTTTCCCCAACACTTAATTTAAATCTCTTATCTCTCTCATTTTTAACTAGTTAAATCACAAGAATTGTTAACCGAGAAATTCACCTTATTCATAAGCCTTGGTGTATGGTCATATGAAAATCACCCATACACGACACATAGGTATATGTTTATCCTACATGCCAACAATCCATTCAATTCCATGAATAATCAACAAGACACACGCCACATAATCTTAGTCAATCTACCCATCAAACGAATGAACCTCCGTGTAGGGAGTCATTAAGTTTGTAATCTCATAATGGTTACACATGGCATTTAGGTATATCTCTATCCCAAATACTAGCAAGTCATCCATTCTTGAAGACAATGAATAAGACACACGCCACATAATCTCATACATCACCCACAAGAATCTCGAACTTTCGTATGATATCAAAACTAAGTCTCAACAGTATAATCCACTTTTCAATTTCATATAGGTGATCAATCAATTACATTTTCAGCATAAATCATGCTAGACATTCAATTCGCAAATTATTACGTTAGAATGTTGGTCGAAAACACGAATGTAAAATATGGCCACCTCTCGATGCACCATATTCGTATCACACTAAATCAACAATTGATAGAATGAATGTGAACACCCTAGATGACTAACGCACTATATCTCTATGTGAATTACAATCAAAAGGGTTGAAGCATAAGTTCTCAATTGGCCACATATGGTGCTTCGGTATATCTCTATCCTAGGCACGAATCTTAAATTCCATCACATGCAGAATTCATGAACACATGCTAGCATAATCAGATCTCAATCTATATTTCCTTTCTCAATTCCATATAGATTATCACATTAATTGATGATCAAGGTAATTAATACATGAAGCGCAAATTATGATATCCAATTCTAAAATGATAACTAACATCAAAGAGAGATAATTCAATTCAAACTAGGTGTTGGGTTCCATTGAAATCTTAGAATAAAAATCTAGTTCATGGTAGCTACAAATAACATCATATTCAAATTATACATCATGTTGGATTACAAATTAGAAGGGAAATTAGAGATTAAACCATTTTTGATGGATATTCAGATGTTACTTGTTGGGTTGATGATGATCTCTAGCTTTTCCTCCTTGATTTTGCAATCCTTGATGCTTTAGCTCCTTGGCCTTTGCTTGATATAGCTTGATTTGTAGCACTTTGGCCCTCCTTGGTGATGAATTTTGTAGCTCCCTCCTCTCTTGAATCTGATTTCTAGGGTCTAGATCTCATAAAAATGGAGGCTACATATTGTATTTATAGTTCCTTAAGCAAAAACCTAGCTTAGCCCACGAATTTCGACCAAAAATTAGCTGAAATCGCGAAATCTGGCGAATCGGGCGCAGCTGCGCGCAAGGATGCGCTGAATACTGAACTCCCTGGATGCCGGGCGCAGCTACGCCGACTTTGGCTTGCGTCCAGGCGCAGCTGCGCCGCCCAAATCCACCGAATCTGTAGGAAGGGCGTAGATGCACTGGGATTGTACTAGGAATGGGCGCAGCTGCGCTGCATTTTCTAGCTACGACGTCCGTTGGGAAAATGGCCATAACGTCTTCGTTCGAACTCGGATTAAGGCGATTAAGTAGGCTATAGAAAGCTAAGAAGTAGCTCTACAACTTATATAACTGGAGCTCGTCGAGATAATGGCCGGAGCAAGGCTCAAATTGAGCCTGAAGCAATTGCTGCGTAAAATCCATATCAAATCCAACGGTAAAATGACCATAACTCTCTCATACGAACTTCAAATGGGATGATTCAAGATGGACTGGAAATCTAAGATCAAAATCTACAATTTTCGTTCTTTGAGTTGTGAGAGATTCGGATTGGATCATGCGTGAAATTGAGAAACAAGTAGCCGAAATGCCAAATTCACGTCGAAAACGCATTGATCCCAAAGGCTTTTATTTCAATACCTACTGTAGACACCCAAATTTTGCGTTCCCTGTACTAACCATGACAGGAGGGCAAAATCGTCAATTGAACCGGCTTCCGGGAGCGAAGGAGTGGGCACAAATGTGAGCGCCCGACACCACCGCAATGTTTTGGCGACCAAGGCTGACGTGACAATAAAGCCGTCCGAAGCAGGCAGTCCCGAAGGAGGTGGCATGTCTCCCGGACTGCAGAATACGAGCCTGTCAGCAAAAACCGACGTTACGGCACGAAAATCGAGGCGTGGCACAGAAAACGAGAAAGTCAAACCGTCCAGCCGCGGATTGATCTGCGGCCAAATAGTGCGCTTTTTGAAAACACGGAACTCGAAACACGGAACTCGAAATCGGGGTGAGTGGAGGGCAGGCGGCCAGCCAGCCTATTTCAGCCCAGTTTCGTGCAGCATACAGGGAGTTCAGCAAGTTGAAAGTTTGGGAAGAAGAAGGGATTTCAGCAGCATCAAGGAGCACGGAAATTGAGAGGAAATAGCTAAGTTTTGCAACAAAATAGGAAGAAAAGAGAGAAAAAAGAGAGGATTTATTTTCTTTTGATTTTGATTGTATCAAATACACTCTTTATCCTATTCAAATACACAAGTTCACCTCCATTTGAGATCAATTGCAAGGTGAAATTTCTATTTGTTCTAGCAATTCATATCATATTGATTGGGTAAATTAGATGTAATTTTTGTGTATATTATTGAACACTCATGGATTAGGGATTATTAGTGAGGGTTCCATCGGAACAAAATTCTTCCTAATAACCCGAGGATATCCAAGTGGTGAAATTTCTAGCTCGTTTATGATGATTTATTGGGTGTAATTTATTTAGATTATCATTGTCGGATATCATGGTGTATTAGGCAAATCCGTGTTGGTTAGTTTTGTAGTATTCATTTTGTGGGTATGTAGCAATATCGGGTGTGAGCCTAAGAACGCGACCCCGTGGTCCAAATCCGATGATGGACATTTTGATGTATGTAATAGATTCAAGGTGCTCGTTTTTGTAACATGTAACCGTCGGGCCTTAAAACGACGCCAAGGCGAGAATCGGGTTTAAGGCCCCGTAGTAGTGAAATATATGATTGTTGGCGTTCGGGGATATTTTGATGGCTTACATGCCCATGAATAGCCCCGACGCGTGTTTATGCTTGATTAGATTTTGTGACACAAAAATGATTTCAAGGATTAAACGATGAAGGTTTTTATTAAAATCAAACAAGCTAGGTTATTAGAATCACGAGGTTAAAAATCGGAAGTGTTAATAAATGTCGATTTCTACTAAATGAGAAGGCCAAAGGAAATCATTTTCAACCATCACCAAAAATGGCTTTTATGAATGAACGAAATGTTTTATTAGACCTTTGTGCATAGGGCTAAAGAGATCCTAGAAATTGCCCATCATTTATGAAAGCAATGTATAAATCTCGATTCCTATTTTGGCTAAGGTTTAAAAAATTCTTGTTTTGCCAAAACAAACGCCTAATAAAATCTCATAGCTTTTGACAAATGAAATCCAACCTTTTGCACGAACAAAGGAGCTCAATCGTATTAATGGAAACGACGTTCTAAAATATTCCCGAAATAAACACGATTTTTCATAAAAGCCAAATGTTTCACCTCACCACAATATTCACATAAGCACACACACACACACACACACCCGCATGTATACACATTTCATGAATCAAAGGATAGGAAAGTATCAAGATTGCGGTAACCGTGTTTTCACGGAAGTCGGGGGGTGCCTAACACCTTCCCCTCGCTTAAGCAAGCCCCCGAACTCTATGAATCTCGGTTCGCAGACCAATTAATTCGGAGTCACATATGAGCCAGCGATTTATAAAAAACGAAAACTCGGATGAGTTGGTACATCCATTTCAAATATACCAACTGGCGACTCTGGTTAATTGGCTCATCATAAAAACCGATCTTTCAAAACCCCGTCGACATTAATGCCGACCTTTTCCAAAAATCATTTAATCAAGAGGCTAAAATTGGAAAAGACTAAAAAAGGGCACACGAAGTGAAACACGGCGTCGACAGCTGGCGACTCTGCTGGGGAACTTTAGAGGGCTTAAGCCGCTTTCAAATCTTGATACTATCTTATCCTTTAAAATTCATGAATATGTGTATGTGTGCGATATTGTGATCTTTTGTACGTTTTGTTGTGTGAATGTGTATTTTTGCCCAATAAATGAATGATTGAATGGAATTGCTTTACCTTTTCATTTGCATACGGTGAGGGCGATGAATGTGAATGTATGTTGAGAGAGTACCTCCTCCTGAGGCGAACCTGTCGGTTGCTTATTACTGGACTCGAAGGGGCTGCTCCCCGGAGATGGCTCAGGAAACGCACCACCCAAATCCGCTCCAATCGAAAGGGCTCAGACTAGTAGATTGCAAAGATTTGGGGACCTTCATGCCGAAAAGCCCGTGAGAGTAACCCTAGGATAGGTCAGCCTCAGATTAACCCTACGCAGGAAAAGTTTCTTCATGCCTTTTTACATTGCACGCGCAAATGTCATAATCTCATTCATATATGCCTCCCTTTTCGTCAAGAAGAAATTACTAACCTCTATATTTTGCAGGGAAGGGCTGGGGAGCTTAATAAAGCCATGTTTATCATTTGTCATTTCATTAGAGGACTACTAACTTTCTGTTTTACAGGGAAAGATTAAAAAACCCCCAAAACACAGAAGTTACAGCTTTAGCATGCATCCGCATTTTTATTTCCCACAACTAAACTTCGAACCTTGGTTTCTGTAGGATTGCTCCTCAAACCCGTTCGCAATCGAAAAGGGCCCAAAACTCTATATCTGAAATGGCTGATATTCTGTCTACCAATTCCGGTTCCATATCCAGGGAGGAGTTTGATGACTTTAAGAAACAGATGTTAGAGATGGCCATAATGCTAAGAGAGCAGTTGATGCCCAGGCAGGAACCACCTAAGGAGGATCCACCTCAACTTAAGGGCGAGCCTGTCGTCCCAAAGGCCATTTCCGTACCAAACAGAACAGTGATTACTATCCCGGAGGAGGGAGATACAGATGACCTGCGAAAGAAAATGAGACAAATGGAGGAAACCATCCAATCTATGAAGGGCATAGGGTCCCTCGGCAGGGTTAACTATTCAGATTTATGTGTCTTCCCCGGAGCTAAATACCCGGAGAAATTTAAAATCCCCAAGTTTGAAAAATACAATGGGAAGGGGGACCCCTACACACACTTAAAAATATACATTGGAGAACTCGGGTCTTATGCCGAGGACGAAGGGTTGAGAATGCAGCTGTTCCAGAAAAGCTTAACGGGGGAGGCAAGAATCTGGTATGCCCGCCTTGACAACGCCCGAATCCACAACTGGGAGGAATTAGCCCATACCTTCTTAACCCAATACAGCTTTCAGGCCCAGATGGCCCCTGACAGGTACCAAATGACAAAAGTCAAGAAACAGCCTAGGGAATCCTTCAGGGAATATGCGCAACGATGGAAGGGCATGGCCGCACAGGTGAACCCCCCGATGAGCGAATCAGAGATGGTGATGACCTTTGTAGACATTCAAGAGGCACCGTATTATGAACGAGTCATCTCGGGGATTGGAAGACTCTTTGCTGAAATGATTAAACATGGAGAGATGGTAGATATGGGGTTGAAATCGGGTAAAATCCGGGATTTTATTGCTTTAGAAACTGCTGCCGAGCAAATACAGAATGGAAACTATGGCAGCACTTCCCGGAGGGTCCAAAAGAAGAAGGAAGAGGATGTCTCCCTCATCCTACAGGGGTCATCCAGAAAAACAGAAAGCCATCTTCCGGTACAGGTGCAGAGGGTAGGGCCATCCCGACAACCAAACTTCGCAGATTAAAGGGCAGAGGGGCGAAGAAGATATGAGGCCTCGCAAAATCGAGTATTCACCCCGCTCGGGGAGCCGCGTGAACGGGTATTAGCGGTATTAGTAGCCCAAAAGAAGATAGTTGGTTTGGCACCCCCGAGTGACCCAAAGGGTAGAAGGTTTGACCCGAGCAAGCGATGTGCATACCACTCCAGTTCCCCTGGCCATGATACACAAGACTGTTGGACGTTGAAGCATCGAATCCAAAACCTAATTGACAGTGGGGAAATTGTGGTGGAACAGCCGGACTCCCCGAATGTTAAGGCAAATCCCCTGCCAAGACATGATGGAGGGGGGGTCAATGCGACGGAGGCGAGTGAAGCTGGGGGGCCGCCAAGATTGAACTATGTGCAGAAAATTGAGGAAATGATCAACGTGATACATGATCATGGGAGTGCACGGGGAGTGCCCATCAGGTTGATAGGGGTAAGTACGAATATCACGGAGGGACCTGTCAAGTTGACGGCTCCGAGGCCCCTTATCCTGGAGGCAAGGCCGCAAATCCCTATCAGTAGTTTAAAGACGGTACCCTGGAATTATGGGGGAACGCCAGAGGAAGCGGCCAGTTGCGCTTCTGTGACGACAAGGGAGAATCCCTTATATCTTCATGGGCGAGTCCTTGAGAGCCAAAAGAAGAAAAATGAAGAGATTTCCGAGGAAAGGGCCATAGAATTCCTGAAAAGGATGGATCACCCGGAAACAAGAGGAATCCAGATTTTAAGTGAGGAGTCAACCCTAACATCAGTCATGGACTTGGTGTTGTCATCCAATGAACATTGCAAAACCCTGACGAAGGTTCTGGAGGAGGCATACGTGCCCAAGGAAATTAGTGAGGAGAGTTTTGGCCAGCTGGTGGGCCACCTATTGGAAAGCGATGTAATATCCTTTACGGATGAGGAAATACCCAAGGAGGGAAGGGGACACCGGAAACCGCTACATATTGTGGTGATCTCCTCGGGTTATATAATGAATGGGGTGCTAATTGATGGAGGATCGGCATTGAATATCTGTCCCCTCAGTACCTTGCAGAAGATGAACATCAACCCCAAGCGCCTACGAGCCAGTCATGTGGTGGTGCGAGCTTTCGATGGTTCCCGGAGGGATACAATGGGAGAAATTGAATTACCGGTGGAGATAGGACCCTGTACTTTTGACATATCTTTCCAAGTCCTTGACATCGCGGCCAGTTATAACCTATTACTGGGGAGGCCGTGGATACATGTGGCCGGGGCAGTTCCTTCCACACTCCACCAACAAATCAAGCTAATCATCGATGGAAAACTGGTAACAATCTCGGCCGAATGTGATGACCCTTCTCCTCCCAGGAGTGGCCTGCCAGTGATAAATGTGGATGAGTCGGCGGCACCTGCCAGCTTTCAAGCATTGGAGATTAGCACTCCCCACTATAGATGCCTGGGAGCTCCAGCTGTGAAACCTAGGGTCTCTCCCGAACTTACCTTTGTGGCAAAGGAAATGATAAAAATGAACTTCCAGCCTGGACAGGGGTTGGGGAGGAGCAGTCAGGGAATCACCGAGCCCATCCACCTACCACAGCAGATAGGCAAAGCAGGGTTGGGATACCATGAGGGCGTAGCACGGAGACACCGTCGGGGTGCGGCTCCGATACGACTAGCTGGCAGTCCAGTGACCAAAGTCGACAATGAGCAGGGGATTAGCGGGCCTGTGATTGGAGCAGGGAATGAAGAGTTAACCCCCACACGTAATGGGTCGGCCCGGAGGGAAAGTTTTCTGCAGGAGGTCGCGAAGGAGTTTGAAACCAAGTGCTATATCCCCGGACAATCAACAAGCAGTAGGGAGGGGACGAATATTATCACACCACCGGGAGCCCAACAAGTTGTGCCTGTCATCGATTGGGCAGGGCTAATTATTCCCGAAAAGGATCGGAAGGAGGACTCAGGCGACGTATCCGTAATCATCGGGGAGGTGTCCGATGTGAAGCCTCCTTTTATCCAGCGCATTTCATCTGACCTGCCTCGACAACTGGACCATGAAACCAGTAATATCCAAACAAGGGTGTACCAATTTGAGTAATCCTTGCCTAACAAACGGTCTCTCAAATTTGAATGATGATTATGATTTTGACATTGAGCTGGATTTCGACTTAATGGGCATTGAACAAGATGAGACAGATTACGACGATGCGCCTGACGAGATCAAAGGATGGGTCGAGGATAAACCCAAACCCAACTTGGACCAAACTGTCACCATTGATATTGGAACCCCTGACAAGCCAAAAGAACTCAAGATAGGGACGGACCTTACCCCCAGCCAAAAAGCCGAAATGACTGAGTTGCTAAAACAATATGAGGATGTCTTTGCCTGGTCGCATGAGGATATGATCGGATTGTCTACTGACATTGTGGTACACCGATTACCCATCAAGGAGGGTTTCAGGCCTGTCAAACAAAAATTAAGAAAGTTGAAACCGGAGTGGAGCTTAAAAGTAAAGGAAGAGATCATCAAGCAGTTCAGGGCGGGAATCATTATGGTGTCCACTTACCCGGAATGGCTATCCAATGTAGTCCCAGTGGCTAAGCCTGGAGGAAAGGTGAGGGTATGTGTAGACTACAGAGATCTAAACAAGGCCAGTCTCAAGGATAACTTCCCGGTGCCTTTTATACACATCCTGGTAGATAACACAGCCCAGTACGAAATGTACTCTTTTATGGATTGCTTCGCGGGATATCATCAGATAATGGTGGGGGAGGAAGATCGAGAAAAGACCGCATTCATCACCCCTTGGGGCACTTTCTGCTATAGACGATTGGCTTTTGGTCTCACAAATGCGGGGGCTACTTATCAGAGAGCCATGATGGCCCTGTTCCACGATATGATGCACAAGGAGATAGAAGTCTACGTGGATGACATTATTGTGAAATCGAAGGTAGAGTCTGATCATATAACCCATCTCAAAAAGCTATTCGATCGGCTCAGAAAGTATAATTTGAAGCTCAACCCAGCCAAGTGTGCTTTCGGAGTGCAGTCGGGCAAGCTCTTGGGATTCCTGGTTAGTGATCGGGGCATCGAGCTGGATCCGGCAAAGATTAAGGCCATTGTGGATATGTCGGCGCCTCACACAGAGAAGGAGATAAGAGGATTCCCCGGAAGGATAAACTTCATCAGCCGTTTTATATCCCACTTGACGACTACATGTGAGCCCATTTTCAAACTGTTAAAAAAAGGGGCTTCCCAATAATGGAATGAGCAATGTCAGAGGGTTTTTCAGACCATTAAAAAGCAGCTGACGGAGGCACCAGTGCTGGTACCCCCGAGGGATGGGATCCCTCTGTTTATGTATATATCGGTCAATGCCATCGCGATGGGATGTATGCTGGGACAAAAGAATGAGGCAGGTAAAGAGCAGGCCATCTATTACCTCAGCAAAAGATTTAGCCAATGTGAACAAAATTACACTCCCATCGAGAAGACCTGTTGTGCTCTGGTCTGGGCCGCAGGGAGATTACAGCACTACCTCCATGGGCATACGACGTACCTGATATCAAGAATGGATCCCCTGAAATATATTTTTGAAAGGCCCATGCTGAATTGTCGGTTGTCAAGATGGCAGTTAATCTTACAACAGTTTGACATGGTGTACGTGACTCAGAAGGCCATGAAAGGACAGGGAATTGCAGATCAGTTGGCAGAAACCCCGTCAGGAGGGATGGAGCCGTTAGAAACTCCTCTTCCGGGCGAAGACATATTTTGGGTATCACACGAGAAATGTGATGACGAGGGACAGTTCTGGAAGCTGTATTTTGATGGTGCCATGAATGCCGAGGGGGCAGGAGCCGGAGCGGTCCTGGTCTCTATCACCGGAGAACAATACCTCGTGGCCACTAAACTGCATTTCAGCAATTCGAACAACACCGCTGAATATGAGGGATGTATCTTGGGACTCCGCTTGGCCCGCGACATGGGAGTGAAGAGACTAGCGGTGTTTGGGGATTCAGAATTAGTAATCAGACAGGCAATCGGGATGTACAACACTAAGGAGCTTCGGTTACTTCCATACCATCGTTGTGTTACCCAGCTGATGCAAGAGTTCGAAGATATCGCTTTCCGCCATATTCCCCGGGGACGGAATGACTTTGCCGATGCATTGGCAACTCTGGCTTCCTTAATCCACGTAATCAAGAACAGGGATAGTCCACAGATTGAGATAGCAGTACGGAATGCTCCGGCATATGAGGAACATGTGGCAGTGCTATCAGACGAGGTGGTGTTGCCAAAGCAGCCCTGGTATCACGACATAAGGGAATATTTGAGAGATAGGTCCATTCCCGACTAGGCGAGTCGAACTGAGAGGATGAGAATCCAAAAGATGGCGATGAAATTTTATCTGAGCGGGGATTCACTCTACAAGAGGGATGCTGGTTTGGGACTGTTGCAATGCGTAGATGAGACGCAGGCCCAAAGGGTAATGAATGAAATCCATGGCGGAGTGTGTGGGCCACACATGAGTGGACCGATGCTGGCCAAAAAGATCTTGAGGACAGGGCATTATTGGTTAACGCTGAAAGCCGATTGCGATGATCATGTCAAACGGTGTTACCAATGCCAGGTGCACGGTAATGTGATCCATACGCCTCCCAATGAACTGCACTGCATGACCTCCCCGTGGCCATTTTCAATGTGGGGAATGGATGTAATCGGACCAATAGAGCCCAAAGCAAGCAACGGGCACCGATTCATTTTCGTCATGATCGATTATTTCACCAAATGGGTAAAAGCAGCTTCTTTCCCCAAAGTAACTCAGGAGGTCATCGTCGGGTTCATCAGGAATAATGTCATTTGTCGATACGGGCAACCTGAGGTCTTGGTCTCCGATAATGCCAAGAATTTGAACAATTCCCTCATGAAGGGATTATGCGGTCAGTTTAAGATCAAACACCTCAATTCTGTCATTTACCGTCCTAAGATGAATGGGGCAGTGGAAGCTGCAAATAAGAACATCAAGAAGATCATGGCGAAAATGTCTGCTAATCATCGGGGATGGCCGGATTTGCTACCCCTCACCCTGCTGGCATACCGAACGTCAACGCGCACTTCTACAGGGGCGACCCCTTACGCTTTGGTGTATGGAATGGAGGCCGTTCTGCCAGTTGAGGTTGAAATGGCGTCCCTCAGAATAGTGATCGATGCTCAGATAAGTGAGGAGGATTGGATGCAAAGTCGATACGACCAATTGGCCATAATTGATGAAAGAAGGGTGGCTGCTGTCTGGCACGGTCAGTTATATCAACAAAGGATCGCTCGATCATATGACAGGAGGATAAGACCTCGGAAGTTCAAAGAAAATGATTTGGTGCTGAAAAGAGTCATGCCTTGTCAAGACGAAGCCAAGGGGAAGTTCGCCCCGAACTGGGAAGGGCCGTTTGTGATTAAGAAAGTGTTATCCGGAGGTGCCCTCATATTGCAAGACGTGGATGGTGAGGTATTTCCACAACCCCTCAATTCTGACTCGGTGAAGCGGTTCTACGCTTGAATCATTAGTTCCTTTTTCCTTTGAGAGCGAACTACGTAGGACCTGATCTCCCAACTTGTGGGGGTACGTAGGCAGCCATCATGGCGGGTTCCGACCCCTTAAAAAATAATAATATTAATAATCCTTTCCCTAACCAAAACCAATTTTCAATAGCCAGATAAAACCTTCCTACACCCTCAAAACCTTCCCGAAACCAGCTGCCTAACCAGCTTCATCCCAAAGGACATGACCCTGATCCAACCAAACAGTTATCCAAAATCTGAGATTCAATCCGATGAAATCAAAAGGTGTGCGGTAATATCTGTCAAATCTCCATCAAGTCTTGAGAAGAGAAAGAAGGCGAAATGTCAAAATCGTGGTCAACTGGATAAAATGAGGATCCAATGGAAGGCAATGATACGACAAAAGGGGAAAATGACTAAATTTAAATGCATGTCTATATAGAAGTCGTTTTATTACAAGATTTCTCTTTCGATAACTGATGAAACTAACATAGTCTATGCAGGAAATAAAATAATCTACAAATCTGAAACTAGCTGAAGCAGGATGGACAAGGTGGTGGATATATCTGAAGCATCAGCATCTCCTGCAATTTGCTGGCCCATCATATCAATACGATCCAGTAAAGCAGTGGCTCGGCTGACAGTCCCAAAATAAGCATCTACAACTGCCCTGGTCTGAAATACAATGGCCTCTCTGTCAGCAATGGCAGCGTCTCTAGCCCGAATGGCATCATCTCTCTCGACAAAAGCGGCATCCCTCTCGGCTTCAGCAGTAATCAAGGCCAGGCGGAGTCGGGTATCCTCGGTAACCCGACTTGGGGCAGAATCAGCTGAGATGGAGTGGTCTCTGGTATCTTCTGGGAGGATCACTCCGGAGTCACCTAAGGCCCCAGTCTGACTCAAACCAGCCGGATCCAAGTCTTCGCGCAACTACTGCACGTAAGCAAATGTCTGGATGTGACAGCTCTCACTATATTCGGCAAAGATCCGGCGGGACCAAAGATCGTATACCTGCAATAGATCCCTCTCTGTCCGGGATGATATAAGGAATCGGAAGGCGGCAGCACTCGCGAAAGGGTGTAAATCCTGTGTCTGATCAAACTGCCCCATAACCGCCAGGGGATGATAAGTCGTCACGCCCCTCAAACCAGCAATGGGGATGAAGTCCAGGTCAGGCACATGAGTCAAGAAGCTCATAAAGGAGCAATAGCCCGAGTAGACCAAGAGATGAAAGGGATCCTCAATGACAGACAAAAATGATGTCCAGGAGGCCACATCAGCACAGCTCACGGGACGAAACGAAAACTGCGTGGTTATGTCATGGCTGAAGCAAAACCCTTGGCGACGGAAATGGCCGATGGGACTAAGATGACTCATGAACCACATATACAATAAGGTCGAGCTCCCTCTGAATACCCTGCCTCGGAAGGATTGACAGTATGAGGCTGACATATAGGTATCCGCCAATATCATGGGAAGGATGGTGTGATCCTCCTGAAGGGCTCGAATGGCCGCGACAACCCGCATGTCCAACTGATCAGGTCCTGCGGGCAAATACAAAACTGAGATGACACATGCCATCAGAACGTCCACTCTCAAGGCATCCCAGCGCTCCTCGGACACGGAAAAATCACCGAGGAAAAGACGAAAAACTGTCAGGTGAGCCAAACCGGTCAACCAAGAACTGAAGGGGAACCATATGGTCAGATGTGATCACCAGTAACAAGACAGCCCTCCGCAAACCGGTGAAAGTCAAGAATTGACGGCGCATGGAACCAACTGTAACCCTGGCACAAGGTCTATCCAAAGGCAAGCCGGTGAAACGAGCATACTCCTCGAGGGTGGGGGTCAGCTCTACCGTCCCTAACCTGAACACCTGACAGGCAGGCGCCCAATAGCTCAGAATACCATCCACAAAGCCCGCTGGCACCTGGAAGGATAATAGGGACCAAGAATGGCCCTAAAGATCATTTGCGATAACCCTGTCGGCCGGCAATAAACTGTCCAACCAGCAGAGGAGATTACCAACCAACCCTGTGGAAGGAATGAAATCCAAACGTACCACGGCATCTGAGGACGACATCTGTGGAAAAATAGTATCAAAAAGACTGTACAGGGGTCATTTTTCCATCCATAAAATAAGAAAAGCATGCATCATATAGTTAATAATAAAACAAATGAAGTTCATAGAGATAAAAGAGAAATACTGTGCATGATATAAATAAATGAATTCAGTACATAGTGCATAAAATGAAAAATAAGTCCAAGCAGGTACAGGTACAAAAGCCCTATCCTATCCTGATCTAAATAAAATCAATCTCATCGATAAAGGCGGGATCCTCAAACTGATCCCCTGGGGTCGTCGAGGTCGGAGGACCGAAGTTCATGTCCGGAATGTAGGGCTGCGCTGTGGCATCAGACGAGCTCGGGCCCGCATCATAACCCGCACTGTCAGGATCATAGGCATAAGCATCCTCTGGAGTCCGGCCCAGCACCCGAAGATATAGAGACAACTGGTCCACCTGGCGGGTCAAAGTGGCGATCTGCTCGGCATGAGTGGAAGTCCGAACGCAGGCTGCCCAGTCAGTCATCATCACCGAGCCGGGGACCATATCCCCGAGGAAGAATGTGGCCCGGGTCTGAGGACCAATGGTGCGGGGCACCCACCAAGTACGGAAGGCATCACTCGTACTGGGACCCGTCGAAAGCATCCGGCCGTCCTCCCCTGCAAGCATGATCTCTGAAGGCTGAGAATCCAGCAGCCAGGAAGTAGTGAAAGGAAGGGAGTGCGGGATGCAGATCTCTCCAGTAACGCATCTGAAAGCGCGCTCCCCCAGGTACATCACCCATCCTCCAACACTCTGCAAAGTGAGACGACGGGTGGAAAGTGCAAACTCCGGGCCGGTAGGGTGCCCATCTATAAACCCCACATCCAGATGCTCAGAAAGATAAGGTCTCCAGACGACCCCCGCAGCACTGATCAGCTCCAGCTGAATGCGGCAATGGGAAAAGCTGCCAGACACCGGGACCTCCTCCAGGGTACTATGATGCCATCGCCGACCCCGGGGATAGGTGTCCAAGCCAAGAGTGGTGACAGGCCTCAGACATGGGAGACGCTCATAGGCCCAGAACTGCGAACAGAAACAATGAAAAGCATGAGTAACCTATAAATGCAGAAAAGGGAAATAAATGAAGGAAAATCCAATAAGAGGAGGGAAAAAGAAGTCTCACCAGCAGAAAATGATAGAACCCCAGCCAAGCATCTGTCTGGCCCTCCGAGCGTAGACGCATACCGTGGAGGAAATAAGCGAAGGTGAATGACCCCCAATCATAGTCCCTAATGCGGTCCACGTCTCTGACGGCTCCTACGACGCTGAAATGAATGGTGGATGAGTTGTTCCCTAGGAAACAACCCCTCATGATGGTCAGGAACAGGCGTCGGAGCAAAATGTCCCGAGTACCCTGATCTGCTGGAATGGGCAGCGCGTAGAGACCCCCGACAGCGTCAACAGCCAAGGCACCAGACCGAATACTGCGGGCCTTGAAGACCCGGTCCTCAGCAGCGAAGCCCAATAAAGCCCGGACCTCCGCAGGAGTGATGTCGAGATCCAGAGGAACGCGGGACCCGGCAAACTCTATGCCCGTAATATACCTCCAGTCCCAGGGGGTCAACACAACCTCACAGTCCAGAAGGTGAAGGGACTGGGTCTGGTGAAACCATCTCTCGGACAAAGCCCGCATATAACCCCAGGGGCACTGACGGGGGATGATAGTGAAAAAGTGACGGAAGCCCCAAGAATCCACCACCGCCCGGTAGTCGCTGTGCAAAGCCGTGTAAAGGGAGTAGATGTTGAACCAGTTGCCCCTCGGCTGAGTAAACTCGGGTACCTGGGGTAATCATCAATGGGTCAGTCCGGATAAAAGGAGAATGGAGAAATTGAGAATAAAATCAGAATAAAACTGAATATACCTCGTTAGCCACGAGAGATGCTGAGGGGTGACGACTGAGATCCCGACCCAAAAGATCGGGTATCTGCACAAGGGCGCCAGAAGAAGCCTGATGAGTAGATGGAGCCGGTGTGCTGGAGCCTCCTCAACGTCCGGATGATCGGGACGGATGACAGCCTCCGCCAAGCGACGAGCCTGACGGGTCCGAGGAAGAGCAGGAGCAGGTGCAGCCCTACGACGGCGAACACCCGAGGTCCGTGATGCAGAAGAGCTACTAGCGGGATCCATAGCTGGAACAGAACAAGCGAGGGGAAGGTAAGTTCCCTTTTAAACTATGTCGCGGATATTTTAAATTCCTACCCTCATCATATAATTAATACAGCATGATGCATGTTTACTAAAAAAAAAAAAAAAAAAAAAAATTCGGCAGAGTTCCGTTTGTAAACTGGACATCCCAGGCGTAAGCCAAACATGTTTTCAATCAATCCAAGCCTCAAACAGATCAAAATTGCATTCATATGTGTAATTACAGCATGTAATGCATGATTTTCTTGCAGAAAAGGAATAACAGTATGTGGGACCGCATCATGAGCATAAAATAGGACTCACAGCGTTGATACATAGCATGTATATATGATCATACATAGTATAGCATTGTAAAGCATACATTTTCTATCTATAGCATGTAAATAACCAAATGTATAGCAAAACGTTGACAAAATTGAAAAGTGAACGGTCAAAGTGTTACCTGTGGCGCGTAGATCGATCCTACCGGAGCAGTTTTTGCAGAAAGGTTGGAAAAATTGGCAAAAGGGCGTGAGAAGGTCTGAAAAATCGCGTGGGGTACGAATGAAAGTGACAGACCTGGGAGGCGGCTGGCCGCGTATATGCCCGATCCTGGCCGCAGATCCATCTGCGGCTGGCCCCAGTGGGTCCCCCTTGGTCCAATGCAAGTTTAACCGATCCTTAGGCCCATTTGACTTGTAATGAGATAATAAAATACGAGATTTTGATAAATTGGATGTTGAACAAGACTTCTCAAGACGACCGAGTGACCGGGGACGAGACCCGACACTCACCAGATAACCAACCGGCGACGATAACCGGGGGTTACGAGATGGGTGACCGGCGACGATACCCGGCCCCGACAAGACAATCGTCCGGCGACGAAAACCGGCGATTACGAGATGGATGTCCGGCGACGAAAACCGGCTCTGACCAGACAACCAACCGGCGATGATAACCGGGGGTTACGAGATGGGTGACCGGCGACGATACCCGGCCCCGACAAGACAATCGTCCGGCGACGAAAACCGGCGATTACGAGATGGATGTCCAGCGATGAAAACCGGCTCTGACAAGACAACCAAACGGCGACGATAAGGTTACGAGATGGGTGACCGGCGACGATACCCGGCCCCGACAAGACAATCGTCCGGTGACGAAAACCGGCGATTACGAGATGGATGTCCGGCGGCGAAAACCGGCTCCGACCAGACAACCAACCGGCGACGATAACCGGGGGTTACGAGATGGGTGACCCGCGACGATACCCGGCCCCGACAAGACAATCGTCCGGCGACGAAAACCGGCGATTACGAGATGGATGTCCGGAGATGAAAACCGGCTCCGACCAGACAACCAACCGACGACGATAACCGGGGGTTACGAGATGGGTGACCGGCGACGATACCCGGCCCCGACAAGACAATCGTCCGGTGATGAAAACCGACGATTACGAGATGGATGTCCGGCGACGAAAACCGGCTCCGACGAGATAACCAACCGGTGACGATAACCGGGGGTTACGAGATGGGTGACCGGCGACGATACCCGGCCCCGACGAGACGACCGACCGACGACGACAACCGGCGATCACGAGATGGGTGACCGGCGACGAAACCCGGCCCCGACAAGACGATCATCTGCATTGACACCCTTTTTTGAATGAGTTGCACCAATTGCATCTTGCGTTGCATCATAAATCATATGTGTTGCATCACGTATGCATTGTCATCCTTGTGCACTGTCATTCATGCATCGAGTGTCTATTCTTTATCCTGTTCATTTCATTAAACATTGCATGAACAAGATAAAGAGGGGCAGCTGTAGACACCCAAATTTTGCGTTCCCTGTACTAACCATGACAGGAGGGCAAAATCGTCAATTGAACCGGCTTGCGGGAGCGAAGGAGTGGGCACAAGTGCGAGCGCCCGACACCACCGCAATGTTTTGGCGACCAAGGTTGACGTGACAATAAAGCCGTCCGAAGCAGGCAGTCCCGAAGGAGGTGGCACGTCTCCCGGAAAACGAGAAAGTCAAACCGTCCAGCCGCGGATTGATCTGCGACCAAATAGTGCGCTTTTTGAAAACACGGAACTCGAAACACGGAACTCGAAATCGGGGTGAGTGGAGGGCAGGCGGCCAGCCAGCCGCAGATTGATCTACGGCCAGCCGTAGATCAATCTGCGGTTGGCTTTGGCCAGCCTATTTCAGCCCAGTTTCGTGCAGCATACAGGGAGTTCAGCAAGTTGAAAGTTTGGGAAGAAGAAGGGATTTCAGCAGCATCAAGGAGCACGGAAATTGAGAGAAAATAGCTAAGTTTTGCAACAAAATAGGAAGAAAAGAGAGAAAAAAGAGAGGATTTATTTTTCTTTTGACTTTGATTGTATCAAATACACTCTTTATCCTATTCAAATACACAAGTTCACCTCCATTTGAGATCAATTGCAAGGTGAAATTTCTATTTGTTCTAGCAATTCATATCATATTGATTGGGTAAATTAGATGTAATTTTTGTGTATATTATTGAACACTAATGGATTAGGGATTATTAGTGAGGGTTCCATCAGAACAAAATTCTTCCTAATAACCCGAGGATATCCAAGTGGTGAAATTTCTAGCTCGTTTATGATGATTTATTGGGTGTAATTTATTTAGATTATCATTGTCGGATATCATGGTGTATTAGGCAAATCCGTATTGGTTAGTTTTGTAGTATTCATTTTGTGGGTATGTAGCAATATCGGGTGTGAGCCTAAGAACGCGACCCCGTGGTCCAAATCCGATGATGGACGTTTTGATGTATGTAATAGATTCAAGGTGCTCGTTTTTGTAACATGTAACCGTCGGGCCTTAAAACGACGCCAAGGCGAGAATCGGGTTTAAGGCCCCGTAGTAGTGAAATATATGATTGTTGGCGTTCGGGGATATTTTGATGGCTTACATGCCCATGAATAGCCCCGACGCGTGTTTATGCTTGATTAGATTTTGTGACACAAAAATAATTTCAAGGATTAAACGATGAAGGTTTTTATTAAAATCAAATAAGCCAGGTTATTAGAATCACGAGGTTAAAAATCGGAAGTGTTAATAAATGTCGATTTCTACTAAATGAGAAGGCCAAAGGAAATCATTTTCAACCATCACCAAAAATGGCTTTTATGAATGAACGAAATGTTTTATTAGACCTTTGTGCATAGGGCTAAAGAGATCCTAGAAATTGCCCATCATTTATGAAAGCAACGTATAAATCTCGATTCCTATTTTGGCTAAGGTTTAAAAAATTCTTGTTTTGCCAAAACAAACGCCTAATAAAATCTCATAGCTTTTGACAAATGAAATCCAACCTTTTGCACGAACAAAGTAGCTCTCTCGTATTAATGGAAACGGCGTTCTAAAACATTCCCGAAATAAACACGATTTTTCATAAAAGCTAAATGTTTCACCTCACCATAATATTCACATAAGCACACACACACACACACACACACACCCGCATGTATACACATTTCATGAATCAAAGGATAGGAAAGTATCAAGATTGCGGTAACCGTGTTTTCACGGAAGTCGGGGGGTGCCTAACACCTTCCCCTCGCTTAAGCAAGCCCCCGAACTCTATCTCGGTTCGCAGACCAATTAATTCGGAGTCACATATGAGCCAACGATTTATAAAAAACGAAAACTCGGATGAGTTGGTACATCCATTTCAAATATACCAACTGGCGACTCTGGTTAATTGGCTCATCATAAAAAACGATCTTTCAAAACCCCGTCGACATTAATGCCGACCTTTTCCAAAAATCATTTAATCAAGAGGCTAAAATTGGAAAAGATTAAAAAAGGGCACACGAAGTGAAACACGGCGTCGACACCTACAAAACAACGTAAAAACACATAAAAGCATACAAATACATATAAAAGTAATGCAAAACTATATTACACAATAATAAGATGAAAACACATAAAACCAAACGAAATAGCTAAAGACTTACAACTTATCAAGCCTAAAAGTGCTCAATTTGTGTATATAAAACACATTCATCAGTGATCATGCTAATGAGATCTAAATTCTAGATAGCTCACAAACTAAAATCGTTCCTAATCGTTGGAGTACTAAAAAGGGGATTAGTGAATCCGGATAGATTAGTACATACGTTGCTTGCTCTTAGGAAGAGGATGATTAATCTCATAATCATTTGTGTGGAGACACTAAAGCAAGTATGTAGGTGCTTATTGGAGAATAAGTTCACTGAACGTGGCTCGCTAAGGAATACCTAATGGAGTTTTACTCGCATGTCAATAGGAATTCCTCTAGTGATAGTAGTACAAGTGATCCTTGGACTTGAGATCATCATAGTATCTTGTGTATGATGAGTTATACTTTGACATGTCCCTTAAGACCTTTAGGGTATATCAAAGGGTATGATTGAGTATAATAAGTTGTACATGGAGATAAGTGAATGATCAACAAAGAATCTACCACGTCTAGTAAAAGATGTGAATGTCCTATGTGATTCGATAAATGACAACTTAGTAGTCCTTGGCCAAGGCAGAATGAAATTAGAAAGGAGTTTCTAATTTGCATTATTTAGAGTTGTGCATTTGGGAATCGAAATACATATAATTAAATAAAATAAGACTTAACAGTAAATTCATGTCTTATATTTAATTGGGATATTGTATATTAGAAGATTGAATTGTACGGTAACGATTCATTGAAAGGTTCTTTTGTGATTAATGTTGAAATCTATATTATCTGGAAATTCGTTGATCGCTAAGGGGGCTTACCATTATTGTAGAATAAATATTATTTATTTAAATGAATTAAGTAGTTTAATTTATTTATTTAAATAAGATTAGAATTGTTCTAATTGATTTATTCACAACCGGTTTAATATGGAGAACCTAAAGGGTCACACCGCAAAAGGAAAAATATTTATTTAAGAAGTAAATAACATAATTGTAATAATAAGTTAAGTATATTTAATTTAGTCTATGGAGATAAAATAAATTAAATAACTTAATATTTATTATTTAATATTTTAAAAATATTAAATATAAATTAATAAGAGGAGTCTTATTATTATTACTACTATTTAATTCCTAATAGGGATTGAGAATTAATTAATAGAAGTACTCTCCCATGAATTCCTAATTGGATTAGGAGCATAATTAATTAAATGAGTTTAATTATAAAAGAAACCCTAATCCTAAATAGTTTAGGGAAGGGTTATTCCTACATCTATAAATAAGATGAGTCTTATCATAGATTAGGGTTACACACTTTGCATAAGAATTGTTGAGAGTACTTGTAATTTTTATAGAGATAGAAACTAGGGTTTTGCCAATACCCAACTTCTTGAATACCTATTCTTCCTTGGTGGATCACCTCTAGAGGCCAAACACTTGGGTGGCTAACGTTGATCAAAGGAAGGAATCTCATCGGTGGAATTCGAGGAGAACACGAAGGACTAGGAGTTGAACTTGTACCCGAGGAAGCTTTGATCTACGAGGGTATAATTCTTATTCTCTTTCTCTTTCATTTAGTTGATAATTAAACACAAGGATAGATCATGGTGATGGTTTGTATTAAAATTTTAAAATCCGTTTTATCACGCTTTCGCCCTATTTATGTAATTTGATTGCATGCTTGCGTTATATACAAACCTAACAGTGGTATCAGAGCCTAATCCTTGTGCTAATTATTGATTGTGATGATTTCATGTATGAATTGATATGCGATACGATCGGATTTTTGGGCTGGAAAAATTTTCTGAATCTGCATCGCGGCACGACCGCGCCGCTTCCAGTTCATTCTGGAGCGCGGTCGTGCCCTAACCCAGAAAAACGTTTCTGGGGTGCAGCCGCGCCGCTCCTAGTTCAATTTGGAGCGCGACCGCGCAGGTACATAGAGTTTGAAAATTTTGTTTTTCTCAATTAACATAAATGGTTTATTTAATTGATAAAAGTTTAAAATAAAGATGTTTATTTTATTTGGAATAGGATTTCAGATTGCTAAAATTAAAGGAGTTTAATTTAGATTTGGCTTTTGATTAAAATAAAAGAGTTTATTTTGTTTCAAAACTAAATATTAGCAAAACTTTTTCCCATTAATTGATATCAATACATATATGGAATGGTTTTATTATTCATGAGATAAATGTTATTTATTGATACATATACAGATATGTATGATAATAAATAGGGATTGATTATGGACTATTGACCAATGTGTGATTGGAGTTATTTTAGAGGATACTTGAATGTATGGATTTTTATAAATAGGGTCTGTGTACATCGTCTTCTCTAATTTTTCTTAATGTAAATTCTATCTCCCTCCTATATACTTCCCCTTGACTGCTGATCAAGGTTTCTATTTATTTTAAATAGTTTATGTAATAGGTTTAGTTAAAATTACTTGAAGAATTGGAGACAAAGGAGCAAGGAGCGCTTGAAGAGCCGTTTGTATTGGAGCCCGAGTTTAAATGTAATAGTTATATTTAAATTTAATTTTGCACCCTAGGTTTGACCTTTTGGTTCACTTGGTGACTCTAGTGTACCAAACTAGAATAAAAGTCCATAATCAATCCGGGTAAAATATAGTATTCTATATGTGCATGCTAACTATGTATATATAATATATTATCCAACATGCTTCGCATGTTTTATAATATGACGCGTATTTTATATATATATGTGCATGTGCGCTAAACAAGACGAGACTAATAATAATAAACCCCTCAAAGAAATAATATTAAGTCCTAAGCGTTCAAAGATATTAGGAATATCGAACGTCGCCTTCTAGCATGGTAAAGCAATAGAGTATTAAATATTTAATATGAGTTTGTTGTGCACACACAAGGCGAGTATTAAATATTTAAGATGTTGTTTTATCACATTTGATGCTTATTAAGGAATTGAACATTACTGCTTTGTTGTGCACATACAAGGGCGATCTTTCTCTCTTCACATATATGGAAGTGCTAGGTTGGACTTAACTTAGATTATTTTAGTTCAGATGTGCATACACTTGACCATTATAATCTAAGAGGCAAAATATAAGGAGTTACATAGTGATGTAATTGACAAATGTTGTCTACCTATTTATTTATATATAGTTTGTTGTGCACACACAACGCTATATACATTTGAAATGGGATCCTTAATCTCACTAGCAAATCTTTAATTAGATTTGCCGAACTATATAATGAGGGTAATATAGTTTGATGAAAATAGTCGGAGATACCAAGTCGAAAATCGGGTTTAAGGCCCCGTAATAGTGAAATATGTGCTTGTGGGCGTTTGGGGTTATTTTGATGGCTTACATGCCCATGAATAGCCCCCATGCATTTTAATGCTTGATTTGATTTACGACACAAAAATTGATTTTAAAGCTAAACGATGAAGATTTTCATAAAATAAATCAAATTAGGTTATTAGCACCACGAGGCTCAAAATTGGAAGTGCTAATGAATGTCGATTCCTATATAACGAGAAGGTTAAAGAAAAAATCGTTTTCAAACATCACAAAAAATGATTTTATAAAAATAAATGACGTTTTATTAAATCTTTGTGCATGGAGTTAAAGAGATCCTAGAAGTTGCCCGTTATTTCATTTACGAAAGCAACGTATAGGTCTCGATTCCTATTTTGACGAAGGTTTAAAAGACTCTTGTTTTGCCAAAACGACACCTAATAAAAAAATCACACAGCTTATTAAAATCAAACCTTTCTCATAAAAAATAAAGCTTTCTCGTATAAGCCGAAAGACATTCTAAAGCATTCTCAAAATAAAATACGACTTTTCATAAAAACCCAAATGGTTTTTTTTTTCATGCAAAACTCACCACAACATTCACATAGGCACACACGCGCGCACACACACATTTTAAGAATTAAAAGGATAGGAAAAACATCAAGATTACGGTAACCGTGTTTCACGGAAGTCGGGGGGTGCCTAACACCTTCCCCTCGCTTAAGCAAGCCCCCGAACTCTATGAATCTCGGTTTGCAGACCAATTAATTCCGAGTCACATATGAGCCAGCGATTTATGAAAACAAAGCTCGGATGAGTTGGTACATCCATTTCAAATATACCAACTGGCGACTCTGGTCAATTGGCTCATCATAAAAAACGATCTTTCAAAACCCCGTCGACATTTGTGCCGACCTTTTCTAAAAAATCATCTAATAGAAAGGCTAAAATTGGAAAGGGTAATAATTAGCATTAGAAGCGATTCTCCCGACGTCGACAGCTGGCGACTCTGCTGGGGATATTAGAGGGCTTAAGCCGCGTTCAAATCTTGATGTTGTCCTATCCTTTAAAAATTTATAAATGTATATGTACGTGTGATATTTTGACCTGTTTTACTTGTTGTTGTGTGAATGTGTGTTTTGTCCAATGAATGAATGATTAAATGGAATTGCTTAACTTTAAAGTAATCATTTGCATATGGTGAGGACGATGAATGTGAATGTATGTTGAGAGTGTACCTCCTCCTGAGGCAAACCTGTCGGTTGCTTATTACTAGACCCGAAGGGGCTGCTCCCCGGAGATGGCTCAGGAAACGCACCACCCATATCCGCTCCAATCGAAAGGATTCAGACGAGTAGATTGCGAAGATTTGGGGAGCTTCATGTCAAAAAGCCGCGAGAGTAACCTTAGGGTAGGTCAGCTTCAGATTAACCCAACGCAGGGAAAGTCTCTTCGTGCCTTTTTACGTTTACGCGTATAAATGTCATAGTCCCATTCAATATTTTTATATATACCTCCCTTTTTTGTCGAAAGAAAATACTGACCTCCGTGTTTTGCAGGGAATAGCTGCGAAAGCATAATAAAGTCGTGTCTAGCATTTATTACTTCAATAAGGGACTGCTAACACTTTGTTTTACAGGGAAAGATTAAAAAACCCAAAAACACAAAAGTTACAGCTTTAGCATGCATCCACATCTTTCATTTCCTAAGATTAAACTTCAAACCGTTTTCTCTTGTAGGATTGCTCCTCAAACGCGTTTGCGATCTAAGAAGGCCCAGGATTCTACATCTGAAATGGCTGATCTTCCACCTCCTAATCCTGGTTCCATATCTCGGGAGGAATTCGATGATTTTAAAAAAACAGATGTTGGAAATGGCCACGATGCTGAAAGAGCAGTTGCTACTGAGACAAGATCCGCCAAACAAGGATCCGCCTAAGGATGATCAACCCCAGCCTAAGGGCGAGCCAGTCATCCCCAAAGCCATTCCTACACCTAACAGGACAGTAATCACTATTCCAGAGGAGGGAGACACTGATGATCTTCGAAAGAAAATGAAGCAGATGGAGGAGACTATCCAATCTCTGAAAGGCACAGGTTCCCTGGGCAGGGTAAATTATTCAGATCTGTATGTCTTTCTAGGAACCAGGTATCCAGAGAAGTTCAAGATCCCCGAATTTGAGAAATATAATGGGAAGGGAGACCCTTATACACACCTGAAGATATATATTGGGGAACTTGGGTCTTATGCAGAGGACGAAGGACTCAGGATGCAATTATTCCAAAAGAGCCTAATGGGAGAAGCAAGAACTTGGTATGCCCGCCTTGATAATGCTCGGATCCACAACTGGGAGGAGTTGGCCCATACTTTTTTGACACAATACAGCTTCCAGACACAGATGGCCCCTGACAGATATCATATGACAAAGGTCAAGAAGCAACCAAAAGAATCTTTTAGGGACTATGCACAGCGGTGGAGGGGTATGGCTGCGCAGGTGAATCCCCTAATGAGCGAGGCGGAGATGGTAATGACCTTTGTGGATATTCAGGAGGCGCCCTATTATGAGCTAGTGATAGCGGGGATTGGAAGACCTTTTGCCGAAATGATAAAGCATGGAGAAATGGTTGACATGGGGTTAAAGTCTGACAAGATCCGGGACTTCACAGCTCTAGAAACAGTTGCGAAGCAAATCCAGTGTGGAAACTATGGCAGTGCTTCCCGCAGGACCCAAAAGAGAAAAGAGGAAGATGTTTCCCTCATCCTGCAGGGATCATCTAGGAAGGTGGAGAATAGCCCTCCAGTGCAAATACAGAGATTTGCGCCACCCCGACAACCTAATTTCGATAATCAAAGGATGGACGGACGAAGAAGATTTGAAACCACCAGAGATCGGGTATTCACCCCGCTTGGGGATCCTCTTCAACAGATTTTAGCAGTATTAATAGCATAGAGAAAGATAGTCGATTTGGCACCCCCAATTGACCCGAAAGGGAGAAGATTTGACCCGAGTAAGAAGTCTGCGTACCATTCGAGTTCCCCTGGTCATGATACTCAGGAATGCTGGACGCTGAAGCACAAGATTCAGAACATGATCGATAGCGGGGAGATCGTGGTGGAACAACCAGAGTCACCAAATGTTAAAGTCAATCCCCTGCCTAAGCATGATGGGGAAGGGGTCAATGTGGTGGAAGCCAGCGAAGCCGGAGGACCACCAAGGCTGAATTATATAAAGAGAATCGATGAGATGATTGGCATGACAAGCGATCAGGAGAATATACGAGGGACACCGATTAGGTTAGCGGGTGTGAGCAGGGGTATCACAGAGGCGCCTATCAGGTTAACGGCTCTGAAACTTCTCACCGTTGCAGCAAGATCACAAATCCCCATTAGCAGTCTGAAAACAGTACCGTGGAATTACGGGGGAGTATCAGAGGAGGCGGCCAGTTGTGCTTCTGTAACATCAAAGGGAAATCCTTTGTATCTTCCAGGACGAGTCCTTGAGAGCAAAGGGAAGAAGAACGAAAAGATATCCGAGGACAAAGCTGTGGAATTCTTGAGGAAGATGAATCATTCAGAAGCGAGGGGGGTCAAGGTATTGAGCGAGGAATCGACTCTGACATCAATCCTGGATTTGGTATTATCATCCGACGATCACTACAGAATTCTGGCCAAATTCCTGGAAGAGGCACACATTCCCAAGGTGATTAGCAAAGAAGGTTTCGTCCATCTAGTGGACCATCTGTTAGAAGACAATGTAATATCGTTCACAGATCATGATATCCCCAAAGAAGGAAGGGGGCATCGGAAACCGCTGCATATTGCGGTAATCTCATCAGGATATGTTATGAATGGGGTGCAAATTGATGGGGGATCAACATTGAATATCTGTCCATTCAGTACATTGGAAAAAATGAACGTCAATCCCAAGCTCCTGCGAGCCAGTTATATGGTGGTACGAGCCTTTGACGGATCCCGGAAGGATACGATGGGGGAGATAGAATTGCTTGTGGAGATAGGGCCTTATACTTTCGATATTTCATTCCAAGTCCTAGATATCGCGGCAAGTTATAACATGTTATTGGGGAGGCCATGGATACACATGGCCAGGGCAGTTCCCTCTACGCTGCACCAACAAATTAAGTTTATCATCGACGGGAATCTGGTGACGGTCTCTGCAGAGCGTAATGGCCCTTCTCCTTCCAGGAATGGCATGCCGGTGATTAATGTGGACGAATCGATGGTACCCGCCAGTTTTCAGGCACTGGAAATCAATACTCCCCACTTCAGATGTCTGGGGGCTCCAGCCGTAAAACATAAGGTCTCTCCTGAACTTACCTTTGTTGCTAGAGAAATGATGAAGATGAAGTTTCGACCTGGGCAAGGGTTTGGAAAAAACAGTCAAGGAATTACTGAGCCTATTCAACTGCCCAATCAGATAGGCAAGGTAGGGTTGGGGTATTATGGAGGCGTAGAGTAGAAACACTCTCAAGGGGGGACCCCAACTCGACTGGCCAAAAGTCTGATGCCGAAAGTCAACAATGAACAAGGTACTGGCAAGCCTATGTCTGAGATAGGAGGTGAAAAATTGACCCCCACGAATGATGAGTCAGCCAAAAAGGAGAGTTTCCTGCAGGAGGTCATGCAATAGTTTGAAACCAAGTGTTATATCCCTGGACAGTTAGTAGGCAGTGGAAAAGGGAAGGATGTTGCCACGCCGTCAGGAGCCTAACAGAGTATGCCTGTCATCAATTGGGCGGGGCTGACTATTCCTGAAGAGGTTATAAAGAAGGACTAATGCGATGTGGCTGTAGTCATCGAGGAAGTTTCCGATTCGAAGCCGCCTTTCATCTGTCGCATTCCAGCCGATCTGACCACCGACAACTGGATAATGGAGCCAGTAATATCCAAACGAGGGTAAAATATGGCGTCAAGATATTAGACCCAGGATGGTGGGGGATGAATAGATACCAGTTTTTGTCCCTTATTTTGAATTTTGCGTGGTTATGTTGTTTTGTCATGTTATTTTAAAGATGATCATTGTGGGAAAATGACTTTTATATATGACAAATATTTTTGTTTCATGTCAGGTGTACCAATTTGAGTATTTCTTGCCTAACAAATGATTTTTCGAATTTGAAAGATGACTATGATTTTGATATTGAGCTGGATTTTGATTTAATGGGCATTGAGCAGGATGAGACAGATAATGACGACACGCTTGACGAGATCAAAGGATGGGTCGAAGACAAACCCAAACCCAACTTAGACCAAACCATCACCATAAATATCGGAACCCTTGACAAACCCAAAGAGCTCAATATAGGGACAGATCTGACCCCTAGCCAGAAAACAGAATTAACCGAGTTGTTAAGCCAGTATGAGGATGTTTTTGCCTGGTCTCATGAAGACATGATCAGATTATCCACCGACATTGTGGTACACTGGTTGCCCATCAAGGAGGGTTTCAAGCCTGTCACGCAGAAACTAAGAAAGCTAAAATCGGAGTGGAGTTTGAAGGTGAAGGAAGAAATCGTCAAATAGTTCAAGGCTGGAATCATTATAGTGTCCACTTACCCGGAATGGCTGTCCAATATAGACCCAGTGGCTAAGCCTGGAGGGAAGGTGAGAGTATGTGTCGACTATAGGGATCTGAACAAGGCCAGTCTCAAGGACAACTTCCCAGTGCCTTTTATACACATCTTGGTGGATAACACAGCCCAATACAAGATGTACTCTTTTGTTGATTGCTTTGCGGGGTATCATCAGATAATGGTGGCGGAGGAAGACCGGGAAAAGACCGCTTTCATCACCCCTTGGGGCACCTTCTACTACAGACGATTGGCCTTCGGCCTCACAAATGCGGGGGCTACTTATCAGAGAGCCATGATGGCCCTGTTCCACGACATGATGCACAAGGAGATAAAGGTCTACGTGGATGACATTATCGTGAAATCGAGGGTAGAATCTAATCATATAACCCATCTCAAGAAGCTATTCGATCGGCTCAGAAAATATAATTTGAAGTTCAATCCGGCAAAGTGTGCTTTCGTAGTGCAATCGGGAAAGCTCTTGGTATTCCTGATTAGTAATCGGGGCATTGAGTTGGATCCGGCGAAGATTAAGGCCATTGTGGATATGCCGACACCTCGCACAGAAAAGGAGATAAGAGGATTTTTGGGAAGAATAAACTTCATCAGCCGCTTCATATCCCACTTGACAACGACATGCGAGCCGATTTTTAAACTGTTAAGGAAAGATGTCTCCCAAGAGTGGAATGAGCAATGCCAGAAAGCCTTTCAGACCATTAAGATGCAGTTGACAGAAGCACCGGTGCTGGTGCCCCCGAAGGATGGGATTCCTCTGTTTATGTATATATCGGTCAATGCCATTGTGATGGGATGTATGCTGGGACAGAAGAATGAATCAGGCAAAGAGCAGGCCATCTATTACCTCAGCAAGAGATTTAGCCGATGTGAACAGAATTACACCCTCATCGAAAGGACCTGTTGTGCTTTGGCGTGGGTTGCAATGAGACTACAACACTATCTCCATGGGCACACTACGTACCTGATATCGAGAATGGATCCCCTGAAGTATATCTTTGAAAGGCCCATGCTGAACTGTCGATTGTCAAGGACATCGTATACGTAACTCAGAAAGCCATGAAAGGGCAGGGAATTGCGGATCAGTTATCAGAAATGCCAGCCGGGGGGGGGGGGTGGAGCCTTTAGAAACTCCTTTGCCAGGCGAAGATGTTTTCTGGGTCTTACACACGAGATGTGATGACGAGGGACAGTTCTGGAAGTTGTATTTTGATGGTGCCATGAATGCTAAAGGAGCAGGAGCTGGAGCAGTCCTGGTCTCTATCACCGGAGAGCAATACCCCGTGGCCACTAAATTACAGTTTAATAATTCGAATAACACAGCTGAGTATGAGGAATGTATATTGGGACTCCGTTTTGCCCGCGATATGGGAGTAAAGAGACTAGCGGTGTTCGGGGATTCAGAGCTGGTAATCAGACAGGCGATCGGGGTGTATAGCACTAAGGAGCTCCAGTTACTTCCATACCACTGATGTGTTATCCAATTAATGCGAGAATTTGAAGATATCGCTTTCCGACATATCCCCCGGGGACGGAATGATTTTGCCGATGCATTGGCAACTCTGGCTTCTTTAATCCACATAATCAAAAGCAGGGACGTTCCGCAGATTGAAATAGCGATACAGAATGCCCCGGCATACGAGGAGCATATGGCAGTATTGTCGGAGGAGGTTGTTCCGCCAGAGCAGGCTTGGTATCACAACATAAGGGAGTATCTGAGGGATAGATCCATTCCCGACCAAGCAAACCGAGCTGAGAGGTTGAGAATCCAAAGGATGGTGATAAAGTTTTATCTGAGCGGGGATTCACTATACAAGAGGGATGCCAGTTTGGGATTGTTGCGATGTGTAAATGAAACGCAGGCCCAAAAGATTATGGATGAAATACATGGTGGGGTGTGTGGGCCGCACATGAGTGGACCGATGCTGGCCAAAAAGATCTTGAGAACGGGGCATTACTGGTTAACACTGAAAGCCGACTGCGATGATCATGTCAAACGATGTTACCAATGTCAGGCGCACGACAATGTAATCCATGCGCCTCCCAATGAACTGCATTGTATGACCTCCCCTTGGCCATTCTCAATGTGGGGTATGGATGTAATCGGACCAGTAGAGCCCAAAGCAAGCAACGGACACCGATTTATCTTCGTCATGATCGATTATTTCACTAAATGGGTAGAAGTAGCTTATTTCCCCAAAGTAACTCAGGAGATCATCGTCCGTTTCATCAGGAATAATGTCATTTGCCGATACGGGCAACCTGAGGTCTTAGTCTCTGATAATGCCAAGAATTTGAACAATGCCCTCATGAAGGAATTATGTAACCAGTTTAAGATCAAACACCTCAATTCTGTGATTTACCGTCCTAAGATGAATGGGGCAGTGGAGGCTGCAAATAAGAATATCAAGAAGATCATAGCGAGAATGTCTGCCAATCATTGGGGATGGCCGGATCTGCCACCTCTCACCCTGCTGGCCTATAGAACGTCCGTGCATACTTTTACAGGGGCAACTCCTTACGCTTTGGTATACAGAATGGAGGCTGTTCTACCAGTTGAGGTTGAGATGGCATCCCTCAGAATCTTGATTGATGCTCATATAAACGAGGAGGATTGGATGCAAAGTCGGTACGACCAGTTGGCCCTAATTGATGAATGGAGGGTGGCTGTTGTTTTGCATGGTCAGTTATATCAGCAAAGAATCTCTCGATCGTACGACAAAAAGGTAAGACCTCGGAAGTTCAAGGAAAATGACCTAGTGCTAAAGAGAGTCATGCCTTGTCAAGATGAAGCCAAAGGGAAGTTTGCCCCGAGCTGGGAAGGACCTTTTATGATTAAGAAAGTGCTGTCCGGAGGAGCCCTCATATTGCAAGAGATGGACGGTGAGGTGTTTCCACAGCCCATAAATTCTGACTCGGTGAAGCGGTTCTACGCCTAAAAAAAAAGAAGAGAAAAAAATCGTCATTTTCTCCTCTTTCTTTGAAGAACGAACTACGTAGGACCTGATCTCCCGACTTGTGTGAGTACGTAGGCAGCCATCAGGGCACGGTCCATCTCTTTACAAAATAATACTGTCTCTAACCAAAATCGATTCCCAACGGCCAAAAAAACCTTCCTACACCCTCGAAACCTTCCCGAAACCAGCCACCTAATCAGCTTCATCTCAAATGACATAACCATAACCCAACCAAACAGTTAGCCAAAATCTAAGACTCAGTCCGATGAAATGAACAGGGGGTGCGGCAATATCTGTCAAATCTCCATCAAGACTTGAGAAGAAAAAGAAGGCGAAATATCAAAATCGTGGTTAGCTGGATAAAATGAGGATCCAATGAAAGGCAACAATACGACAAAAAAGGGAAAATGACTAAATTTAAATGCAAGTCTATATATATAAGTCATTTTGTTACAAGATTCTTCTTTCAATAACTGATGAAACTGACATAGTCTATGCAGGAAATAAAATGATCTACAAATCTGAATCTAACTGAAGCAGGATGGATAGGGTGGTGGATAGATCTGAAGCATCGGTATCCCCTGCAATCTGTTGCCCCATCATGTCGATGCGATCCAATAAAGCAGTGGCTAGGCTAACAGTCCTAGAGTGGGCACCTATAACTACCCTAGTCTGCAATACAATGGCGTCTCTGTCAGTGAGGGTAGCATCTCTGGCCAGAATAGCAGCATCTCTCTCAACAAGAGTAGCGTCCCTCTCAGCCTCAATAGTAATTAAGGCCAGTTGAAGCCGTCTATCCTCAGTAACCCGACTAGGGGCAGAATTAGCTGAGATGGAATAAGGAATATGGGCGGGAGTGGAGAAGCCTTCAAAATCATATCTGGACATCATCTCTGTAGACTTAGGAGGAATAAATACCTCTGGGGCGGTATCATCTGTGAAAATCACTCGTGAGTCATCAAATACTCCAGTCTGACTCAAACCAACCATATCAGAGTCTCCGTGCAACCATCGCACATAAACAGGTGTCTGAATGGGGCAACTCTCGCTATACTCGGCAAAGATCCTGCGAGACCAAAGATCGTATACCCGCAGTAGATCTCTCTTTGTCCGGGGTGTTATGAGGAATCGGTAGTCGGCTGCGCCCGTGAAAGGGTGAAAATCCTGTATCTGATCAAACTGCCCCATAACCGCCAAGGGATGATAAGTCGTCACGCCCCTCAAGCCAGAAATAGGGATGAAATCCAAGGTGGGCACATGAGTCGAGAAGCTCATGAAGGAGCAATAACCCGAATAGATCAAGAGATGAAAGGGCTCCTCAATAGCCGATAAGAATTCTATTCAAGAAGCCGCATCAATACAGCTCCCGGGACGGAACGAAAATTGCATGGCTATGTCATGACTGAAGCAAAACCCATGGCGAAGGAAATAACCAATGGGGCTGAGATGGCTCATAAACCATACATACAACAGAACAAAGCTCCCTCTAAATACTCTGCCTCGGAAAGACTGACAATATGAGGCGGACATATTGGTGTCTGCTAGTATCATGGGAATAATGGTGTGATCCTCCTGAAGGGCTCTAGTGGCCGCAATAACTCGCATATCGAATAGATCGGATCCAGCTGGCAGATACAAAACTGAGATAACACAAGCCATCAAAACATCTACTCTCGAAGCGCCCCAACGCTCCTCAGATACGAAAAAATCACCAGAAAATAGATGAAAACTGTCGGGTGAGCCGAATTGGTCCATCAGGAAATGAAGGGGAACTAGATGGTCTGATGTGATCACCGATAACAGAACTGTCCTCCGCAACCCAGTAAAAATCAAGAACTGACGGCGCATGGGACCAGCGGTGACCCTGGCACAGGGACTATCCAAAGACAAGCCGGTAAAGCGGGCATACTCCTCGAGAGTAGGGGTCAACTCCACTGTCCCTAATCTGAACACCTGACGGGCAGGGGCCCAATAGCTCAGAATGCCCTCCACAAAGCCCGCCGGCACCTGAAAGGATAATAAGGACCGGGAATGTCCCAGAAGACCATCTACAATAACCCTGTCGCCCGGCGACAAACTGTCCAACCAGCGGAAAAGCCTGCCAATGATAAGTAGGTTTCATACCTACTTATTGGATACTTTTTGGTTTCATTTGATGCTTTTCTAATAGCTATCTAGTGTAATTTCATGCATTTTTTCCTCTCTTTCGGTTTTTGATTCACTATTCTCATTATACGGCTTTTGCATAGTTTTTGGTACATTTGGCTCGGGATGTTGTGCATTTGTGGATGGGTGTTATTGATTGTTTGTTGATTGTTCAGGGCGTGGGAGAAGAGAAATTATCCAACAGCAGCACTGCAGCAAACTGGCATCCGGCGCAGCTGCGCCCCTTGTTCAAAGGGCGCCGGCGCAGCTGCGCCTGTCGCCAGCCAGCCATGCAGCACGTTCCATCCAGCGAAGCAGCATTATCAGAAAATGGGGTGGTGCCTGATTTTGAGGATTTAGTGGGTTCGAACTTTTGTAGTGGCAATCATAATAAGTCAAAATAAGACAATTCATGCATGCATTATTAGCCAATTTTGGGAATTCAATTTGTAGCTCTACTCCTACACGAAAATAGATTAGTTATTGTATTCTAGCTAAAAACAGAAAAATCATCAGCTGAGCATAATTTGCATTTGGGAACTGAAGAATGGAGCTATATGGATGCTGAATTGGAGATTGGGAGCAAGAAATCAACTATCTACACAACTTGGAAAATCATCAGAAGTTGCAGAACGGAACAGGGAGCTTGAATATTTTCTATTTCTGATAAATTTTTCTATTCTGTAATTATGATGATGAACCAATTGTGCATGATGAACTCTATTATTATTATGAACTAAATCTAATTCTTGGGATTATAATGGATCTTTTGCTTGATTAAGAATTGAAGTGCTTCCTTATTTTTACTAGTTGGTTGTGAAATGAATGTCTAGCATAATCTATACTCCATGTTTAATTGCTTGATCACCAATTACTGTGATAATTTATATGGAATTGAGAAAGGAAGTATAAATTAAGATCTCATTATGCTAGAATATGTTCATAATTATTACATTCCTCGTGAAATTATGTTTCGTGCTTAGGATAGAGATATACCGAAGCACCATGTGTGGTCATTTGAAAACTTGTTCTTAAACCCGTTTGATTGTAATTCACATAGAAATATAGTGCGTTAGTCATCTAGGGTGTTCACATTCATTCTATCAATTGTGGATTTAATGTGATATGGGTATGGTGCATCGAGAGATGGCCATATTTTACTTTCGTGTTTTCGACCAACATTCCATAATAACCAACTAGCAACAATAGGAAGCATGGAAATCTAAATCGGCATTAAGTGAAATTATAATCCCAAGCATATCAAATCTGTAATTTGTACCGCTAAATTTGTTTTAATTGTTTCATTAGTAATTATTAGACTATTTCATCACTAAAACCGCTTGTTTAAAGAGACCAAACTAATTACAAAATCGGTGTTTGTAGTCATAAATGCAATTCATTTCCTCGTGGGATCGATACTTTACTTACTTTATATTACTTGTGGATCGCGTGCACTTGTGTGTATGAGTTTTATTTGTTATACATACAAATATATCAACAGCCAACCAACCCTGTGGGAGGACCGAGATCCAAACGTACCACGATGTCTGGTGACGACATCTGTGAAAAACAGTATCAAGAAGACTGTATAGGGGTCATTATCCATCCATGAATAAAAAAGCATGCATCATACAGTTAATAATGGGGCAATTGAATTGTCATAATAATAAAACTGTGCATAAATAAATAAAGGAGTTCAATACATAGTGCATGAAATGGAAAAAGAAATCGAACAGGTTCAGGTACAAAAAAGGCCCTATCCTATCATGATCTAATCAAAAGAGATATCGTCTATGAAGTCGGGGTCCTCAAACTGATCCCCCGGAGTGGAAGTCGAAGTCGAAGCCCCGAAGTTAATATCTGGGATATATGGCTGCACTGGGGCATCAGATGAGCTCGGGCCTGCATCGAAACCCGCACTGTCAGGGTCATACGCATAAGCATCCTCTGGGGTCTGGCCTAACACCCGAAGATATAAAGATAGCTGGTCCACCTGGCGGGTCAGAGTAACAATCTGCTCAGCATGGGTAGGAGCCCGAATACAGGTAGCCCAATTAGTCATCATCACCGATCTAGGGACCATATCTCCGAGGAAAAATGTGGCCCGAGTCTGAGGACCGATAGTGCGGGGCACCCACCAGGTACGAAAAGCCTCGCTCGTGCTGGGACCTGAAGAAAGTGTCAGGCCATCCTCTCCCTCCAGCATAATCTCTGAGGGCTGAGAGTCCATCAGCCAGAATGTAGTGAAGGGGAGGGAGTGTGGAATACGGATCTCCCCAGTCACGCATCTGAATGCGCGCTCTCCCAAATACATCACCCATCCTCCAACACTTTGCAAAGTAAGGCAACGGGTGGACGGTGCGAACTCTGGGCCGGAGGGATATCCATCTGTAAACCCCACAGTCAGATGCTTAGAAAGATAAGGAATCTAGACGACCTCAGCTGCGGTGATCAACTCCAACTGAATACGGCAGTGGGCGAAGCTGCCAGACACCGGGACCTCCTCCAAAGTACTATGATGCCACCGCCGACCCCTGGGATAGGTATCCAGACCGAGAGTCGTGACAGGCCTCAGGCATAGGATCGTACGCCCAGAACTGTGAACAGAGACAAGAAACTACATGAGTAACCGGCAGATGCGGAGAAGGGAAATGAAATGATAGGAAGTGCAGTAGGAAAAGAAGGCTTACGAGCAGAAAGGGGTAAAACCCAAGCCAAGCGTCTGTCTGTCCCTCTGAGCGAAGACGGAGACCATGGAGGAAATAGGCGAAAGTGAAGGACCCCCAGTCATAATCACTGATCCGATCCACATCCCTGATCGCTCCGATAATGCTGAAATGAATGGTAGAAGAGTTGTTCCCTAGGAAATAACCCCTCATAATAGTCAAGAACAGACGCCGGAGCAGAATGTCACGAGTAGCTCGGTCTGTAGGGAAGGGCGTCGCATAGATACCTCCAACAACATCAACAGCCAATGCTCCGGACCGAATGCTGCGGGCCTTGAAGACCCGGTCCTCGGCGGCGAAACCCAATAGAGATCGAACCTCCGCTAGAGTAATATCGAGATCTAGGGGAACACGGACTCCGGTGAACTCGATGCTGGTGATGTACCTCCAATCCCAAGGAGTCAACACAACCTCGCAGTCCAAGAGATGAAGGGACTGGGTCTGGTGGAACCATCGCTCAGACAAGGCCCTCATATAACCCCATGGGCACTGACGGGGAATGATGGTGAAGAAAGAACGGAAACCCAAAGAGTCCACCACCGTGCGATAATCGGCGTGCAATGCTGTGTAGAGGGAATAGATGTTAAACCAGTTGCCCCTCGGCTGAGTGAACTCGGGCACCTGTGACAACCACTAATGAATCAGTCCAGATACGAACAGAGATTGGGAATGAATTCAGAGGAGTAATGAGTGTACCTCATTAGCGACAAGAAATGCTAAGGGGTGACGACTGAGATCTCGACCCAACAGATCGGGCACCTGAACAGAGGCACTAGGTAGAACGCGGCGAGTAGAGGGAGCTGGTGTGCCGGAGGGCGGCCCCTCTGCCTCAATGTCCGGAAGAACGGCCTCATCAACGTCAGGATCGTCAGGCCGGACGACAGCCTCCGCCAGTCGGCGAGCCTGGCGAGTCCAAGTCAAAACCGGGGCAGGTGCAGCCCTACGGCGGCGAACACCCGAGGCACGAGGTGCAGTGGAGCTGCTGGGAGCGTCAGGATCCATAGCTGGAACGACATAGTAGAAGAGGGAGGTACATTATATTTCGAATTATATCACAAACATTTTTTTGCCTATCTTCATCATAGAATTAATGCAGCATGATGCATGGTTACTATATATGCATAAATTAGGTTTTAGTGGGACTCCAGTTTTTTTTTCTAAAAAAAAAAAAATTTAAATTTCGGCAGAGTTTCGTCTATAAAATGAGCATCCCATGCACAACCGGACATGTTTTCAATTAACCCAAGCCACAACAGATCAAAATTGCATTTTATATGGTTAATTACGACATCGAGATGACCATAATGCATGCTCTCTTTCAAAAAATGACAAGTATGTATGACCCGCATCATGAACATAGAATATGGCTCGCACAGTTGAGACATAACATATACATGCAATGATACATGGCATAGCATTTGAAAACATATATTTCTATCTCTAAACATCCAAAATAGCAAATGTATAGCGAAACATTGATGAGATAAGAAAACAATCGGTCAAAATGTTACCCGTAGCGTGTAGATCGATCTAACCGGAGCGGTTTTTACGAAAAGGTTGAAAAAATCGGCAAAAGGGACGTATGAAGGTGCAAAATCGCAAAAAGGAACGATGGGTAAAGGCTGAAAACGACAGATCTGGGAAGGGGCGTACGGATTAAAAAAGCCGATCTTGGCCGTAGATCAATCTGCGGCTGGCCGTAGATCAATCTGCGGCTGGCCGTAGATCAATCTGCGGCTGGCCGCGGATCAATCTGCGGCTGGCCGCAGATCAATCTGCGGCTAGGTCCGATGCTTGCTCCTTTTTCTCCTTTGCAAAATTGATAAATTTTAAAATCCATTTGACTTGGTATATGAGAATAAAAAATACGAGATTTCGACCAATCGGGTGTGGAACACGACGAATCAATTTGTCGGGGCGAGACCTGGCAGGAACGAGGTGATTTACGAAACGATCAACCGGAAACGAGACCCGGTGCCGACGAGGCAATCAACTGGAGACGAGACCCGGTGCCGACGAGACGATCAACAGGAAATGAGACCTGGTGCAGACGAGTCGACCAATCGGAGACGAGAACCGATACAGACGAGTCGACCAATCGGAAACGAGAACCGATACAGGCGAGTCGACCAACCGGAAACGAGACCCGGTGCCGACGAGACGATCAACCAGAGACGAGACCCGGTGCCGACGAGACGATCGACCGGAAACGAGACCTGGTGCAGACGAGTCAAACAATCGGAGACGAGAACTGATACAGACGATTCGACCAATCGGAGACGAGAACTGATACCGACGAGTCGACCAACCGGGAACGAGACCTGGTGCCGACAAGACGATCAACCGAAAATAAGACCCGGTGCAGACGAGTCGACCAATCTTAGACGAGAACCGGTACAGACGAGTCGACCCATCGGAGACGAGAACCGATACAGGCGAGTCGACCAATCGGAGACAAGAACCGATACAGACGAGACGACCCATCGGAGACTAGACCCTACATCTACGAGACGATCGATCGGATACAAGACTCGACAGTTATGAGACGACGACGATACCAAGACGACGACGATTATGAGACAGAGCACGACATCTGCGATAACGATTATAGCAACGACCTGTCAGAGACGAAACCCGACAACAACGATGCGATCAGCAATTGAGTCCTGTTGAGATCGATACTCACAATAAATTTACGATTGCATGATGCATCGACACCTTTACGAATGTTTGCATGCCTTGCATCTTGTGTTGCATCATTAGCTATATGTGTGCATCATGTATGTACTGTCATTCTTATGCACCGTCATTCATGCATCAGGTGTCTATTTCTTTATCATTTTCATTTCATTTAACATTTCATAAACATGATAAAGAGGGGCAGCTGTAGACACCCAAATTTTGCACTTCGTATACTAACCCTGACAGGAGGGCAAAATCGTCAATTAACCCAGCCTACGAGAACGAAAGGTGGACATAAGTACGAACACTCAAAGCCCCCACAACTACTTGCGATCAAAGCCGACACGACAACAAACGGATATCAGGAATCGACTAATGGCCAATACGCTTACCTGCTCGCCGGTGAGCTAGTAGGGTCGGGGGGGTGTTAGGTTTGTATATAGCGCGAATATGCAATCCAATTACATAAATAGTGCGGAAGCGCGATAAAACGGATTTTAAAATTTTTATACAAACCATCACCATGATCATCCTTGTGTTCAATTATCAATTAAACGAAAGAGACAGAGATAGAGAATAATACCCTCGTAGAACTGTGCTTCCTCGGGTACAAGTTCACCTCCAATTCCTTCGCGTTCTCCTTGAATTTCACCGATGGGATTCCTTCCTTTGATCAACGTTAGCCACCCAAGTGTTTGGCCTCTAGAGGTGATCCACCAAGGAATAATAGTTATTCAAGAAGATGGGTGTTGGCAAAACCCTAGTTTCTATCTCTATAGAAATTGCAAGTACTCTCTCTCTCCAATTCTCATGGAAGAGTGTGTAAATTATCTAACCCTAAATCATGATAAGACTCCTCTTATTTATAGATATAGGGAACCCTCCTAAACTATTTAGGATTAGGGTTTTTATTTTAATTAAACTCCTTTAATGAATTAAACTCCTAATCCAATTAGGAATTTATGAGAGAGTACTTCTATTAATTAATTCCCAATCCCTATTAGGAATTAAATAATAGTAATTGTAATAATAATAATAAGACTCTTCTTATTAATTTATATTTAATATTTCCAAAATATTAAATAATAAATATTAAGCTATTTAATTTATTCTATCTCCATAGATTAAATTAAATACACTTAACTTATTATTACAATTATGCCATTTACTTCTTAAATAAATATTTTCCTTTTGCGGTGTGACCCTTTAGGTTCTCCATATTAAACCGGTTGTGAATAAATCAATTAGAAAAATTCTAATCTTATTTAAATAAATAAATTAAACTATTTAATTCATTTAAATAAATAATATTTATTCTACAATAAGGGTAAGCCCCATTAGCGATCAACGACTTTTCAGATAATATAGATTTCAACATTAATCATAAAAGAACCTTTTAGTGAATAGTTACCGTACAATTCAATCCTTCTACCATACAATGTCCTAATTAAATATAAGACATGGAATTACTGTCAAGTCTTATTTTATTTAATTATATGTATTTCGATTCTCAAATGCACAACTCTGATAATGCAAATTAGAAACTCCTTTCTAATTTCATTCTGCTTTGGCCAAAGACTTCTGAGTCGTCATTTATCGAATCACATAGGACATTCTCTCCTTTTACTAGAAGTGGTAGATTCTTTGTTGATCATTCACCTATCTCCATGTATAACTTATTATACCCAATCATACCCTTTGATATACCTTAAAGGTCTTAAGGGACATGTCAAAGTATAACTCATCATACACAAGATACTATGATGATCTCAAGTCCAAGGATCAGTTGTACTACTATCACTAGAGGAATTCCTATTGACAGGTGAGTAAAACTCCATTAGGTATTCCTTAGCGAGCCACGTTCAGTGAACTTATTCTCTAATAAGCACCTACATACTTGCTTTAGTGTCTCCACACAAATGATTATGAGATCAATCATCCTCTTCATAAGAGCAAGCAACGTATGTACTAATTTATCCGGATTCACTAATCCCCTTTTTAGTAATCCATCGATTAGGAACGATTTTAGTTTGTGAGCTATCTAGAATTTAGATCTCATTAGCATGATCACCATCATGATTTTAAAAGCATTGCTCAAAACTATGGGTTTATCACATTCAATATAACAACATCATGTAGATAAAGTAAAATGCCTTTAATAACCGAATAAGATTACAAAGTATATGCTACATCATATCAAATATGATTGGCTTGTGTGCGTACTACTTTCAATCTCCCACTTGCACTAAAGCCAATCGTCATGGTATCTAATACCCTTCTTCTCTAAGTGACGATCATCCTGCTGTTTGGATAAAGCTTCAGTAGATGGATATGCAATGTTGCTCTCCATAGTCCACTATCTCTATAGTGACTTTTCCTCTTTCAATGATTCCACTAATCAAATGAAAGTGCCGCAACACATGTTTGAATCCAAGATGAGACTTAGGAACTATTCCTAGTTCTGTAATGAACTTTTCATCCAAACAATCAAACTTGCAGCTTCATTTACAGCTATATACTTTGTCTTTATCACTAAACCAATAACTCTTTGCTGTTTGGAACTTTTCCAATTCACTGCACCACCTTTCAAGGTAACGATTTACCTTAAAGTGGATTTGTTATCGTCTTGGTCAGTCTGAAAAACTTGAGTCTGTTTAGCCCTCTAGTTTTAATTCAAACCTACCATGAATTATGATCACATCTTCAGTACCGGTTAAGTACCTAAAGATGTTTATCACTGTCTTACAGTGATCATCTCCAGAATATGACTGATCAACATCAGGCCTTGTATATTCACTGCATACATGATAGTAACTCATGCGATCTCTCTTTTAATTGGAGACAATTTTAGAGAGATACACTCCATGGCTCATCATCATGAGACCTCTCTTGGAGTTTGCTATGCTAAACGCCTTTAACATCAAATGAATATACGTTCCTTGGGTCAAGCCGAACATCCTTTTAAATCTATCTATATAGATTTATATCCCCAATTTATAGGATGCTCCTCCCAAGTCATTCATGGAGGAATGTTTAGACAATTTTATCTTACTGATTGTAGCATTGGTGTGTTATTTCTTATCAGTAGTATATCAACATATAATACCAAGAATGTCACCACGCTCCCACTGACCCTTTTGTACACACTAGGTTCATTCTCGTCTTAGATAAAATCAAACTCTTTTGATTGTCTCATCAAAACGAATGTTCCATCTTTGAGAAGCTTGTTTAATCTATCAATGGATCATTGTAGCTTAAAACACGATTTGTTTTATCCTTTGAAACAAATTTCTCTGGCTGTATCATACATACATTCTCCTCAAGTCTCATTGAGGAAGGGTGTCTCCACATCCATTTTGCCAGATTTCATAATAAGCTGCAATCACAAGCAAAATCCAAATGGACTTGAGCATTACCCGGTAATAAGGTTTTATCACAGTCAACTCCTTGACTTAAAAAACCTTTTAAATAGGTCTGGTCTTATAGGTCTCCACCTTGCCATTTGCCCCAATCTTTCTCTTAAAGACCCATATTCACACTCTAGGCACTATGCCCTTTTGTGGAGTAACCATAGTCTCTACTTGGCTCTCATATATGGAGTCCATTTTGGATTTCATGGCCATCTTCCATTTCCCTTAGTGTCTTCTACTCATAGCCTCATCGTATACAACTGGATCATCATCCTCTATGATGCGTACCTCATCATCATCCTCTATGATGAATCCATACCTCCCAGGTATCTTCGGTACTCTTCCAGATTTACGATTCGGTTGTGGTATAATAGGTCTATCTACAGGTTCCTCGGTTCGACTTAAAGTGCTTTGTGGTTCTTGAACTCCTTCAATATCTATTACCCTCCCACTAGCTCCTTCAATGATAAACACCTTTATCTAAGAAGGCAACACGTAGGATTATAGTAATAATACCCTAAACTTTCTTTATGATATCCCACAAATCTGCACTTGTCTGATTTTGTCCCAAACTTATCTTTGAAACCTTTTCACATAAGTTGGACAACCCCTTATCTTAACATACTTAAGAGTAGGAATCCTCCCTATCCATAACCTTTATGGAGTCTTGGGCTCGGATTTTTGAGGTTACCTTATTTTGTAGATATGCAGCCGTTTCTAGGACATAGCCCCAGATGGATACTGGAATGTCGGTAAAAATCATTATGGACTGCACCATGTCCAATAAGGTACAATTTCTCCTTTTAGATACACCAATCAATTATTGCGTATCAGGAGGTGTCCATTATGAGAAAAATACCATTTTGAGATGATCTAGAAACTCATTGCACAAGTATTCTTTCTTCGCTCTGATCAAAGAATCTTAATACTTTGTCAATATGTTTCACTTCTGAATTCTTTGAACTTTCAAATGATTTAGACTTGTATTTTATCAAATACACACATTCAACTCTTTGAATGACCATCTCCTTTTCTTTTATTAGTTTATTCAATTTGCAAAATGTTTTTCACGTAAGTCAAGTGTACAAAGTCCATCAAGTGATCTTCCAGTTTCAAACTAAACATTATCATTATAAATAGAACAACAATTGTTCTTAAATATAATACCAAAACCTTCCTTGTCCAACAATGGAAGTAATAATGTTTCTAAAGAGAACTGGAACATAATAACTACTTATTAACTTAATAGACTTGCCCGTAGGTAACGCTAAACTATAAGTTCCTACGGCTAATGTAGCAACCATTGCTCCATTCTCCACGCGTAAGATTACTTACTCTTTGTTTAGCTTTCTACTTCTGCTTAGTCTCTGCATTGGATTGCATATGTGAGAACTATAGCCGGTATCCAATACCTAAGTAGAACCTTGACTTACAGAAAAATTTATTTCAATCATGAACAAACCTATATCTGTAACCGAAGCTTCACTAAGCTTCTTCTGGTTAGCCTCTGCAAGATGCTCCTTACAGTTTCCTTTCCAGTGTCCAGGCTTATTGCAGTGGAAGCAAACTCCTTCGCTATCTGCATCAGTCTTGTTCTTATTGTCCTTTATTTTTGCCTTTCCATTTACCTTCTTTGAATTGTTCTTCTTTTAAGAAGATCCTTTGGCCCTCTTCCGCTTCCTGGAAGAATCATCTACCAGTAAGACTTGGTCTTTCTTGGTTGGAAAGTGACTCTTTATAGTTTTCAACATGTTTAAGTAACTCAGGCAGGTTGACATATTGCTTGTTCATGTGAAATTCACAACAATTTGTGAGAAAAAATCTGGAAGTGATTGCAAGATCAAATCTTGGATCAACTCTCCATCCATTAAAACCTAGTTGTCCCAATTGTTCAATCATATTGATCATTTTAGGACATTTGTCTATACTGTAGTGCCATCGGTCATTCTAGATTGGAAGAGCTCCTTAGATATCTGATATCTAATAGTCCTACTTTCCTCACCCTTCAACTCCTTGAAGGTGCAGGAGTATAGTAGGAGCATCCATAGTTTCATGCTGTCGCTGAAGTTCGTTACTCATGGATGCGAGCATGATGCATTGAGCCAAGTGTGCATCATCTTACTACTTTCTAAAAGTAGCAATTTCTTCCTCAGAGGCATTGTCTACAACCATTGCAGGGATAAGCGTATTAAGGACATAAGATAGCTTTTCAGCCTTGAGAACTATTCTCAAATTTCTTAACCAATCCGTTTAATTTGGTCCGGTTAATTAGCATCTAATATGCTATGCAGTGATAGTGAATTAGACATCGTAAAATTCTATAAATGAATTTGTAATTTAACAACATTTTAGCATACATTCATTTCTTAATTAATTACCAAAATAAATTAGGTCTTTATTTTAAATTGGTATCTCACTATTTTCATCAAACTATATTACCCTCATTATATAGTTCGGTAATTCTAATTAAAGATTTGCTAGTGAGAATAAGGATCCCATTTCAAATGTATATAGTCTTGTGGTGACACAACAAACGATATATAAATAAATAGGTAGACAACTATTGTCAATTACATCACTATGTAAGTCCTTGTATTTTGCCTCTTAGATTATTTTGATCAAGTGGTGACACATCCGAATCAAAATTATCCAAGTTAAGTCCAACCTAGCACTTCCATATATTCGAAAGAAAAACACTGTCCTTGTGGTGACACAACAAAACAGCATCGTTCAGTCTATGTATAAGCATTAAATGTGATAATGCAACATCTTAAATATTTAATACTTGTCTTGTGGTGACACAATAAACTCATATTAAATATTTAATACTCTATTGCTTTACCATGCTAGAAGGCGACGTTCGATATTCCAAATATCTTTGAACGCTTAGTACTTAATATGATTTGTTTGAGGGGTTTATTATTATTAGTCTCATCTTGTTTAGCGTGCATGCACATATATATATATAAAAAATACGCGTCATATTATTTTACATGTGAAGCATATTGTATAATATATAATATATATATATATATAGTAAGCATGCACATATAGAATACTATATTCTACCCGGATTGATTATGGACTTTTATTCTAGTTTGATTCATTAGAGCCACCAAGTGAACCAAAAGGTCAAACCTAGGGTGCAAGAATAAATTTAAATATAACTATTATATTTAAACTCGGGCTCCATTACAAACTGGTCTTCAAGCGCTCCTTGCTCCTTTGTCTCCAATTCTTCAAGTAATTCTAACTAAACTTATTACATAAACTATTTACAATAAATAGAAACCTTGATCAGTAGTCAAGGGGAGGTACATAGGAGGAAGATAGAATTTACATCAAGAAAAACTAGAGAAGACGAGGTACGCAGACCCCATTTATAAAAACCCATTCATTCAAGCATCCACTAAAATAAATCCAATCACACATTGGTCAGTAATCCATAATCAATCCCTATTTATTATCATACATATCTCCATATGTATCAATAAATAACATTCATCTCATGAATAATAAAATCATTCCATATATGCATTGATATCATTTAATGGGCAATTAAAAGTTTACTAGAAATCTAAATTTGAAACAAAAAATAAATTCCTTTATTTTAATCAAAATTTAAATCATAATAAACTTATTTATTTTATTTTATCCAATTTTGAATAAAAATAAACTCCTTTATTTTTAATCAAATTCCAAATCAAAACAAACTCTTTTATTTCAATTAACATGGAATCCAATTTCAAGTTCAAAACAAACTCTTTTATTTTAACTTAAAATTATTGGAAAATAAAATATGTTGAATCCTATTCCTTATCAAAATAAACATCTTTATTTTTAAGGAAACATGGAATCATATTCCATATGTGAATAAACTCCTTTATTCTAGGAAACATGGAATCCTATTCCATATATGAATAAACTCCTTTATTCTAGTTAATGTGGAATCTCATTCCAAGTTAAAATAAAAACTTTTAATTTTAATCATATTCCAATTCAAAATAAACCTTTTATCTTAATTGAAAAATAAATAAAATCAAAATAAAAAATTTTCAAAATCTTCAGACCAGCGCGGCCGCGCTGCACCCCCAGAAACGATTTCTGGGTTAGGGCGCGGCCGCGTTCCAGAATGAACTAGAAGCGGCGCGGCCGCGCCGCGTAGCAGACTTCGAATTTTTTTTTTCTTTTCGTTGCCCAGAAAATCGATCCAATCGCATACCCATACATACATGGAAACATAATAATTGATAATTAGCACAAGGTTAGGCTCTAATACCACTGTTAGGTTTGTATATAGCGCGAATATGCAATCCAATTACATAAATAGTGCGGAAGCGCGATAAAACGGATTTTAAAATTTTTATACAAACCATCACCATGATCATCCTCGTGTTCAATTATTAATTAAACGAAAGAGACAGAGATAGAGAATAATACCCTCGTAGAACTGTGCTTCCTCGGGTACAAGTTCACCTCCAATTCCTTCGCGTTCTCCTTGAATTTCACCGATGGGATTCCTTCCTTTGATCAACGTTAGCCACCCAAGTGTTTGGCCTCTAGAGGTGATCCACCAAGGAATAATAGTTGTTCAAGAAGATGGGTGTTGGTAAAACCCTAGTTTCTATCTCTACAGAAATTGCAAGTACTCTCTCTCTCCAATTCTCATGGAAGAGTGTGTAAATTGTCTAACCCTAAATCATGATAAGACTCCTCTTATTTATAGATATAGGGAACCCTCCTAAACTATTTAGGATTAGGGTTTTTATTTTAATTAAACTCCTTTAATTAATTAAACTCCTAATCCAATTAGGAATTTATGAGAGAGTACTTCTATTAATTAATTCCCAATCCCTATTATGAATTAAATAATAGTAATTGTAATAATAATAATAAGACTCTTCTTATTAATTTATATTTAATATTTCCAAAATATTAAATAAAAAAAATTAAGCTATTTAATTTATTCTATCTCCATGGATTAAATTAAATACACTTAACTTATTATTACAATTATGCCATTTACTTCTTAAATAAATATTTTCCTTTTGCGGTGTGACCCTTTAGGTTCTCCATATTAAACCGGTTGTGAATAAATCAATTAGAACAATTCTAATATTATTTAAGTAAATAAATTAAACTATTTAATTCATTTAAATAAATAATATTTATTCTACAATAAGGGTAAGCCCCCTTAGCGATCAACGACTTTCCAGCTAATATAGATTTCAACATTAATCATAAAAGAACCTTTCAGTGAATAGTTACCGTACAATTCAATCCTTCTACCATACAATGTCCCAATTAAATATAAGACATGGAATTACTGTCAAGTCTTATTTTATTTAATTATATGTATTTCGATTCTCAAATGCACAACTCTGATAATGCAAATTAGAAACTCCTTTCTAATTTCATTCTGCTTTGGCCAAAAACTTCTGAGTCGTCATTTATCGAATCACATAGGATATTCTCTCCTTTTACTAGAAGTGGTAGATTCTTTGTTGATCATTCACCTATCTCCATGTATAACTTATTATACCCAATCATACCCTTTGATATACCTTAAAGGTCTTAAGGGACATGTCAAAGTATAACTCATCATACACAAGATACTATGATGATCTCAAGTCCAATGATCACTTGTACTACTATCACTAGAGGAATTCCTATTGACAGGTGAGTAAAACTCCATTAGGTATTCCTTAGCGAGCCACGTTCAGTGAACTTATTCTCTAATAAGCACCTACATACTTGCTTTAGTGTCTCCACACAAATGATTATGAGATCAATCATCCTCTTCATAAGAGCAAGCAACGTATGTACTAATCTATCCGGATTCACTAATTCCCTTTTTAGTAATCCATCGATTAGGAACGATTTTAGTTTGTGAGCTATCTAGAATTTAGATCTCATTAGCATGATCACCATCATGATTCTAAAAGCATTGCTCAAAACTATGGGTTTATCACATTCAATATAACAACATCATGTAGATAAAGTAAAATGTCTTTAATAACCAAATAAGATTACAAAGTATATGCTACACATATCAAATATGATTGGCTTGTGTGCATACTACTTTTAAGGGGGGGCAGCGCCCCCTGGAAACCAAGCTCCAAATAAAAATCTTGTGTCATGTCGCAGCCATTCGAAACGAGCATTCCTGAATGACATGGCACGTTTCCCAGCGGTTCCCGGACTGCAAAATACAAGCCTTTCAGCGAAAACCAATAGTATGACACGAGAATCGAGGTGCGGTATGGTAATCGAGAAAATCAGCCCAGCCAGCCGCGGATTGATCTGCGGCCAATGATGGAAAAACTGAAGTGTGCGGCGGGCTGAAATACGCGGTGGGCGCGGAGAAACCGAGGCTAGCCGTAGATCAATCTGTGGCTGCCTCTGGCAGCCTTTATCAATACAATTCTTCATTTTCATCCGGGGCGAGAGAGGTCGGAAAGAAAAAAAAAGAGGAAGAAGGCAGTAGCGAGCAGCAACGAGAAAAGAGAGAGAAGAGAGAAAAAAGTGAGGATTTAGACCCCTTTTGTTAGATTGTATCACATAAATTTTTTACTCTATTCAATATACGAGTTTATACACATCGTGGTGTCATTTGTAAGGTGAAAAGCCCTTTTTTTATAGCGTTTTTGTTATATCATTTTGTTCAATTTTTTGTCATTTGGGCTATATTAAATGTAGTCTTCTTGTATGTTATTGAGGATCCATGGATTAAGGACTATTAGTGAGGGTTCCAACGGAACGAAATTCTTCCTAATGGCCCGATGATATCCATTTGGTGATTTTTTAGCTCGTTATGGTAATGTATTATGCGTAGTGTATTTAGATTGCTATTTTAGGATATTGTGGTGTGTTAGGCAACCCGGTGTTGTTCATTTGTGTAGTATCCGTTTTGTGGGTGTAGAAATTTCGGATGTGAGCCTAGGAGCGCGACCCCGTGGTCCAAATCCGATGATGGACATTTTTGGGTGTATGTAGTAGGATCGATGTACCCTTTTATTGTAAAGATGTAATTGTCGGGCCTTAAAACGATATCAAGTCAAAAATTGGGTTTAAGGCCCGTAATAGTGAAATATGTGCTTGTGGGCGTTTGGGGTTATTTTGATGTCTCACATGCCCATGAATAGCCCCCACGCATTTTAATGCTTGATTTGATTTACAACACAAAAATTGATTTCAAAGCTAACAATGAAGATTTCCATAAAATAAAATCAAATTAGGTTATTAGCACCACGAGGCTTAAAATTGGAAATGCTAATGAATGTCGATTCCTATTTAATGAGAAGGCTAAAGAAAAAATCGTTTTTGAACATCACAAAAAATGGTTTTATAAAAAATAAATAACGTTTCATTAAATCTTTGTGCATAGGGTTAAAGAGATCCTAGAAGTTGCCGCCATTTTATTTACGAAAGCAACGTATAGGTCTCGATTCCTATTTTGACGAAGGTTTAAAAAACTCTTGTTTTGCCAAAACGACACCTAATGAAAATCCCACAGCTTTTGACAATTAAAATCAAACCTTTCTCATAAAAAAATAAAGCTTTCTCGTATAGACCGAAGGACAGTCTAAAGCATTCTCAAACCAAAACATAACTTTTTATAAAAAAAATTAAATGGTTTTTTTATGCAAACTCACCACAACATTCACATAGGCACACACGCGCGCACACACACATTTTAAGAATTAAAAGGATAGGAAAAGCATCAAGATTGCGGTAATCGTGTTTCACGAAAGTCGGAGGATGCCAAACACCTTCCCCTCGCTTAAGCAAGCCCCCGAACTCTATGAATCTCGGTTTGCAGACCAATTAATTCGGAGTCACATATGAGCCAGCGATTTACGAAAACGAAGCTCGGATGAGTTGGTACATCCATTTCAAATATACCAACTGGCGACTCTGGTCAATTGGCTAATCATAAAAAACGATCCTTCAAAACCCCGTCGACATTTGTGCCGACCTTTTCCAAAAAATCATCTAATAAAAAGGCTAAAATTGGAAAGGGTAATAATTACCACAGAAGCGATTCTCCCGGCGTCGACAATAAGAATTGTGGAGAGTACTTGTAATTTCTATAGAAATAGAAACTAGGGTTTTGCCAATACTCAACTTCTTGAATACCTATTCTTCCTTGGTGGATCACCTCTAGAGGCCAAACACTTGGGTGGCTAACGTTGATCAAAGGAAGGAATCTCATCGGTGGAATTCGAGGAGAACACGAAGGACTAAGAGTTGAACTTGTACCCGAGGAAGCTTTGATCTACGAGGGTATAATTCTTATTCTCTTTCTCTTTCGTTTAGTTGATAATTAAACACAAGGATAGATCATGGTGATGGTTTATATTAAAATTTTAAAATCCGTTTTATCACGCTTCCGCCCTATTTATGTAATTTGATTGTATGCTTGCGTTATATACAAACCTAACAAAGAGTTCATGATAATTAGATCTAAATTCTAGATAGCTCAAAACTAGAACGTTCCTAATCATTAGATCACTAATATGGGATTACTGATTTCAGATAGATTAGTACATACTATGCTTGCTCTGTTGAAGAGGATGATTGCTCTCATAATCATTAATGTTGAGACACTAAATCAAGTATGTAGGTGCTCATTGGAGAATAAGTTCAGTGAACGTGACTCGCTAAAGGAACACCTAATGGAGTTTTACTTGCCTGACAATAGGAGTTCCTATAGTGATAGTTATATAAGTGATCCTTGGACTTGAGATCATCACAGTATCCTGTGTATTTTGAATTATAGTTTGTCATATTCAATAAAAGTCTTTGAGTATAATAAGGTATGTTCAAATATAATAAAGTGTACATGGAGGTAGGTGAATGATCAACAAAGGATCTACCACTTTCAGTAAAGGGAGATAATGTCCTATGCGATTCGATAGATGATAACTCAAAAATTCTTGGCCAAGGTGAATGAAAATTAGAAAGGAGTTTCTAATTTATATTAATCAGAGTTGTGCATTTGTGAATTGAAATGCATATGATCAAATAAATAAGACTTGTCAGTAATTCCATGTCTTATGTTTGATTGGGACATTGTGTGGTAGAATGATTGAATTGTACGGTAACTATTTACGGAATAGGTTCTTTGTGATTAAACGTTGATTTCATATTATCCGGATAGTCATGATATGCTGATGTAAGGTATCCCTCATGATGTAGAAGAAATATTATTTATTTATATTTGAATTAAAGAAGTTTAATTTATTATAAATAATATTAGAATGGTTCTAATTTATTTATTCTACTACCGGTATAATATTGAACCTAAAAGGTCACACCGTAAAAGAGAAATATTATTTTAGACGTAATTGACTTAATAATAATAATCTAGTATTTGGAGAAATACTAATATTTATAATTAATTATTTGTTAAAATACTAAATTATAAATTAATAAGAGGAGTCTTATTATTCTTATTATAAATAATTTAGTTCCTAATTAGATTGAGAATTAAATTAAAACCCTAAGTCCTAATGAGTTTTGGAGGAGAAAAATCTATAGAAGGAGAGGCCTTATAATAGATTAGGGTTAATGTTGTTGACACAACTGTGAATATAGAGATACCACGTTATAATTCTCTGCAACCTAAAGAGTTATGAGTGGAAGCGAGAATTAGGGCAAGCCACCCAAGGTTTGGAGAAACCTAAATCTTACTTCTTCAATCATATTCTCTTGGTGGATCACCTTTAGAGCATTGCACACACTGGGTAGGTAATGTTTGATCCGGGGATTTGAAGAAGCACGGAGGGGCAAAGGATTAGAACTTGAAGATCAAATTAAGGAGTTGATTCATCTTCTTAAGATATATCTTTTATCCCTCCTCGATCAATAATATTGCATAAGGTGATTCCTGGGATTGCAGTAAAAATTTTAAATATGATTTATGTCATGCTTCCGCTTTATATACATGTGATTGTATGTATGTTCAAAAATTTACAAACCAACAATGGCATCAGGGCCATCCTTATGCGAATTATTAATTATTTTGATTCGATATATACATTGATATGTGTTTAGAAAAATTTAATTGGGCATAATTGTTGGTATAAAATCATGTTTTATGAAACAAAGAAGTAAACTCGCGATCTAAAAAGTCAAAAACGAGATCTGGGATTTGCCGCAACACAGCAGCGCCCAGGCTTCTGATTTTTGATTTTTCAAAAATTTTGAAATTGAAAATAAAGGAGTTTAGTTTGATTTGGAATTTGATTCCATATTTTTTGTAATTTTTAAAGTTAAAATAAAGGAGTTTATTTTAGACTTGAAATTGGATTTCATGCTAACTAAAATTGCCCATTAAATGATATCAATATATATATATTGAATGTTTATTTTCACGAGATGAATGTTTTAATGATACATGTGATGACATGTATGATAATCTTTTATTGATACATGTGATGCCATGTATGATATTAAAGGGGATGAGTATGCACTAAAGATCAATGAGACTGGATTTAATTTTTGATGAATGCTTGAATGAATGGGTTTTATAAATGGGGTCTGCGTACCTCGCCTATCTAATTTTTTGATGTAAATTCTATCTCCCTCCTAGGTACTTTCCCTTGACTGTTGATTAAGGTTGTTTTATATAAAATAGATTGTAATAGGATTTAGTAGAATTACTTAGGAAATTGGAGCTGAACAGTAGGAGTATTGAAGACCTATTTGTAATGAAGCCTGGGATGAATGTAATAGTTATGTTCATATTTATTCTTGCACCATCGGTTTGACCTTTTGGTTTACTTGGTGGCTCGAGTGAACCAAACTATAATTAAGTTCATAATCATCCTAAGTAGAATATAGTATTCTATATGTACATGCTAGTTATATATTTTAATATATTATTATACATGAGATGTATGTTTAATATGACGCGTATTTTTTATATATATTTGCATGCGCGCTAAACAATATGAGACAACTAATAACAAATCCCTCAAGAAAGAAAATATTAAGTCGATTACGTTCAAAAAAATATTTAGAATGTCGGACGTAGCCTTCTAGCATGGTAAAGCGATAGAGTATCGAGTATTTAATATGAGTTTGTTGTGCACACACAAGGCTTATATTAAATATTGGGGATGTTGCTTTATTACATTGGATGTTTATAAGGAATTGAACAATACTTGTTTTGTTGTGCACATACAAGGACAGTATTTTTCTCTTCACTTATATGAAAATGTTAGGTCTAACTTAACTTAGATAATATTGGTTCGGATGTTGCAATACCCGAGAATTTTGTAAATAATATTAGTAATGAAAATGAGAATGTTTAAAAATTGTTTGTGTGTGTGTGTATATATATATACACACACACACACAAATATGGTATGAGCCTCAATAATTCAATTTAAATTGAATTAGGTATATGACAATTAAGAAATGTTGTAATGATGGTGATGAGCTTGATTAAGCTTATGTAATATGCCTTGTGTGGCATAATGATTAAGATGGATTAATTAGTTACTTAATTTAATTAATTGAGAGATGATTTAATAATGTAGTGGATTAATGGGGGTAATTAAAATTAGCCCAATTGATTTATGTTGCAAGTGTACTATTGGACCCAATGAGTTATTAAGATATTAGTGGACACATCCTCAATGGTGTAAGGCTTGCATGTAACTAAATGTCAAGCCCAATGAGAATAATATGATATGTTTAATGTGCAAGTAGTATAGCCCAAGTAACTAATGTTGCTAGAATTATAATTGAGTCCAATGTGCATAAGTATTTGTGCATGGCTCAAGTTAACTTAACTTAAAGTAGTAACCTAATGGGAGTTGAGTTACTAGCCCAATAGACATTATTTATTAGACAAGCCCAATGTAATGGAATAAGTGGATATAATGATGAGTGCATAATATTCAATGACTATGATTTCTTTATGTTTAGTTTTATTACATGTTCTACGTATTTATGAGCTTATAATTGTATTTAACGATTTTAGTAGGAATTGGTGTTGAGAAGAGGAATTGGAGCTAAAAACAGGAAAAAGAAGAAAATTACGGGGAAGCATGAGCCCGCTATCCAAAAACAATCAATTGACTCAAGGATGCATGATCTTGGCTTAGAACTTAGATTTTATTGTAGATCTCGTCGAGAGCTTCGATTTGATAAATGGCACGTCCTGTAACTCTTCTCGGATTAAAAGTTATGACCTTTTGACAAACGGATGTTGAACCTCAAAGTTTGGAGTTGCCATTTACATAGCAGTCACTTGGGGCCCAATTTCGACCTTGATCTAGCCAGAATATCTCAATTCTCAAAGAATAAAAGTTGTAGATATATTTCTTAACTTTTTGGAATATCTTGAATCGTCCCAATCGGAGTTCGGATGCGAGAGTTATGGCCATTTTAATGACTCTGCAGCAGAAAGTGGGAACTCGCCCCAGCGAGTTCGTCAAGGCTAATGAACTCACCCCGACGAGTTCCTCTCTATCCGAGTTCGCCCCAGCACCTTCGGTATCCGCCTCAGCCAAGACCTCTCAATTCTAGTTTGCCCCAGCGAGCTCCCTAGCACTATGAACTCGCCCCGACGAGTTCGTTAGGAAAAGGAAGATTAAAAATTATTTTTGGCAAGAAATTTTGGGGAATTCAACTCAGATTTGGATTGTTATTTCTTAGAGTATTAAGATATTATCTTAGGACTATAAATACAAATTTTTAGTCAGATATTAGGAACACTTGGCTACCACAATTGTAACCCTAATTGGGTAAGATCAAAGACATGTCAAGCTAATTTTTTTATTTTCAGTTGTAAGGGATGTTGAATCTTATTTATAATTAATGGTTTAGTTGAGTATTCATTATTTATCTCCTCTCATATGAAATTCATTGTTGATAATCTGCTTGAACTGTTTAATGTTATTAGTTTAACTGATTGGGTTTCTGCAGGATTAAATTAGTTAACTGATAATATCTGCTAGATTAAGGTATAATATTAAGAAAATGATATTATATCTGATCATAAGTAGCAGTTAATAATACCTGATTGTGGACAAGCTTTTGAGTATTATTATGATTATTAGAAGGTAAGTTAAATAATCCCTGATTATGTGATTATTGCTTGGAATAATCAAATTCTCTAATTCTTAATGATACTGTTTATATTAAATCTAGACTGATAGTTCTAGGTTGTATAATAGTTAGGGTCTAGTGGGGGCGATTGTCACATTAGATTTAAAAGCTAAGGCGAATTTTGGATAATTAGCGATTGCGGTTATCTAGGTTTATTAGTTTCATTGAAGGGTAAATAATGTTATACTTGATTAATCCATTGATACTGAGCTAAAGAAATGGAGTTTTAATTCATTAATTATTCACATTACTTTAAATACTGCTTCTATTAATTAGTTAATTAAATTCAAACCCCCCTTAAACATTAAGACAAATATAAGATAACTTCACTCTCCGTGGGATCGATCCTTGCTTATTGTTATATTAATTCTTGTGTTAGTAGCGTAGAAGTAAGGTATTAATTTTAGAATGTTAACAATAGCTCCCAAATTTTGGCATCATTGCCGGAGAGTGTTATTTGTTTTTATTTATTCTTTATTTTCTTTTATTTTTATTTTTAGTTTAGGACTCGATCCTTTCACTCTCTTGAATTGAAATTTGATCAAGCACCACTGCAGATTCAGACGAAGAAGAGATGACTGCTGCCAAAAATAACAGGACTTTGAAAGAATTAGCTACTCTTAATCTTGATCAACCAGCATTGTGTATTGAATATCATACTTTAGATGCTACTTTTGAATTGCAATTAGGATTAATACACCTTTTGTCTACTTTTTGTGGTCTTACAGGTGAAGATCCATACAAGCATCTAAAGAAGTTTCATGTGGTGTGTTCCACTATGAAGCCACAAGGAGTAGTAGAGGAACAAATCAAGCTTAGAGTTTTTCCATTCTCACTAGAAGATTTGACAAAAGATTGGTTGTACTATCTTCCTTCAGGATCGATTCAATCGTAGAACGATATTCAAAGGATGTTTGATAAGTGGTTTTTATACCTATAAATTTTGTATTTTTGACTTGATTATTTGCGAGTTTTCGAGTATTTTCTATTCCTTTTTATGTCTTTTTATGTTTTTATGTAGGAAATAAAGTAGGATAATATTTGGTTATATTTTAGCTAAATTGGAGCTATTTGGTTGCCTTTTTAGTCAAATTGGGGAAGCATTGCAATTTTTAACTTTTAGGAAGATAGACCTTCAGAGCTTCAATGGAGGATTGGATGGTGTTAAAATTTCGGAGTGAGGAAATGGTCTACATAAAGTTGTATAGGACTTCTCAAGCTTTCTATAAAGGTATGGTTTGCAAAAATCCAAGTGCATTTAGGTCTCCAAACAGTATGTCAAAGTAAAGCTAGTTGGAGTTGGATTCCTATTCGGACGTCTTTTGGTAAAATGGCCATAACTTTTTATCCGGGAGGAGTTACGGGACGAGCCACCTGTCAAAACGAAGCTAATGAAATTTTCTACTCTGACAGAACATCATGGGCCATGTCTCTCAATAAGGCAAGCCGTGGCGCTGGGGAGAAACCCGCGGCATTCATATTAAGGGCCGCGACGCTTGGGCAGCTGATGCGAATTTTGACGATTCTGGCACGTTTTTGACTTGCGATTAGACTGGGATGCCTACTTTTGATAGGTTTTAACTTGAGATCTATAAATACCAATAAAGAGACATGATTTGGGGGGACTAACACCCTAGATCCTAATATCTAACTTTAGATCACCAAAACTAGTGTTTGTAATCAGATTTTCCCAAAGAGCGAGGAGGAAGACTTGAAGGCTGGGCTTGGAGATCAAGGATCCTGACAGGTTTTATTCTCTAAACTCTTCTATGTAATTCTTGTGTACCTTGAGGATGTTATTGATTATTTCTATGATGTTTCTTCGCTACGCTATGAACTAAATTCTTAATGGAGATTACAATGGAACCCAATGTTTAGTTTAAATTGATTTGTTCTCTTATTGGTTGTTACTGATCATATTTGAGTTGTTTATCATGTTTTGTGCTTCATGAATGATTGTCTAGCTAGCAATTATTGTGATAACTTATTTAAAATTGGAAGATGGATTATAAGTTAGATCTGAATATGATAACTTGTGATTAGTAATTCTTCTAAGGATTGAATACTAATTTGTAGTTGGGATAGGAATATACCCAAGTACCGCATGCCATGTTTAGAAAATAAATTTGAATAAATTTATTACTATTGTTTCTCATAGGAATATAGTGAAATTAATAATAATAGATATGATATATAATTGTTCGGAAGATGATTATATAAATTATTAGTGATTTTTTGTTGACAATTCTAAATAACCAATTTAATAATATTTAGAAGAAACATTGGGGAAAATTGTAATCTTAACTGTTAAATTTGATTTTTATCCATGTTTGTAATTTAGTTTTAATTAGTTAATTTGAACCCCCAAAATTCATTGGTTTAAATAAGATTGAACTGATACAAAGTACTTGGATTAATATTATTAGAATATTCCTCGTGGGATCGACACTATACTTATTCTTTATTACTTGTTGACCACGTATACTTGCATGTAAATTGTCTATACCATATTTGGATAACATGTTTTTGGCGTCGTTGCTGGGAAATATTTCTAGTAATAGTTTCCAATATGAATTTCAATCCATTTAATCTTAATTTAAACATGCATTTTTCTGTTTTTAATGTTCTGTTTTAATATTTTTCTTTGCAGGTACACTAAGGCTAACTATGATTATCATTGGCTTTATACAAGAATGACTCAGCCAAGGGATACAAGGAATTATGGATTCGATGCATTGTCAGCACAGATAGTGATACTTTTGGAGAAGATTAACGCCTTAGAGGCGCAACTTATTCAGAATGTGTTGGTAATTTGTGAACTTTGTGGTGGAAATCATCTGAGTCATCAATGCACCATTAGTTTCGAGTCGATACAGTATGGTGAAAACTTCGGTGACTATCCCAATAATCATCATGATTGGGGGAATTATCCAGATTGTTCATGGAGCGATAACAATCAAGCCCAATTCTTTGCTCCAAGCCAATCATATGCTCCAGAATTTCAGTATCAAGCCCCTCCACAACATGAAAAGGAGTCAAACTTGGAAAAACTTCTTTCCGAGTACATAACTTTGAATAAGGAGCGGATGAATCATCGGGAGGTGTCGATTCGATATTTCAAGAATGAATGTTCGGACAACAATTATCATCATAGTTGGGGTAATCATCAGGATTTTGCATGGAGCCATAATAAGCAAGTTCAAACATTTGCTCCAAGCCAATCATACACTTATGAACTTTAGAATCATGCTCCTTACCAATAAGAAAATCATTTAAACTTGGAGGAATGTATTTCTAAGTGCATAGCGTTGTATGAGGAGCGATTGAATGTGTGAATTCGGAATTTCGAGAACAAACTGGAACAAGTTGTAAACGCCATTAATAATCGCCCTCAAGGTGAATTTCCAAGTGACATAGTTCCGAAAACTGATGGAATACCCGTGCCAAGTGATGTTGATGCTAAAAAGGAGGAGATAAGTGGGGATAAGGAAAAGAATGCAGAACTAGATTTAGCCTTGAGTTTCAATGATGATAAGCCGATTTCGATAGTGCCCCTTATGCCTTCTCCATCAAAGTTCAAGGATATGGGTAACTTTGCAATCCCGTGCACAAATGGTAGTCATTCCGTAGGTAGAGCTCTATGTAACAAGGGAGCCAACATAAATTTGGAGTCAAGGTGGAATGAGAGAAGAGACCATGAGAAGATAAATGACAATCCAGTTGTGCTTGAGAAGCTTCAATTCAATATTTCGCTCACAGACATAATGGAGAAAATGCCTAGCTACTTGAAGTTCATAAAGGAGATTCTATCTAAAAAGAATAAGTTAGGTGAAACAATGGCCCTTACAGAAGCAAAGCCCTCAAAAGTTACATTATTACTGATGGATGAATGGTTCCTAAATTTTCATATGGGGGTTGGATAGAGAAGTTGAAGAAGTCGGGTTGACGACTATAAACCAAGCGCTTATTGGGAGGCAACCCAAGTTTAATTCTCAGTTTATTGCGATTTTGTTGTTTAGTTTTCAGTTAGTTGCATTTTAATTAGTGTTAGGTTTGTATATAACGCGAGCATGCAATCAAATTACATAAATAGAGCGGAAGCGCGATAAAACGAATTTTAAAATTTTATACAAACCATCACCATGATCGATCAATGTGCTCAATTAACGATATAAACGAAAGAGAAAGAGAATAAGAAATTATACCCTCGTAGAACAAAGCTTCCTCGGGTACAAGTTCAACTCCTAGTCCTCCGTGTTCTCCTCGAATGCTACGGTGTGATTCCTTCCTTTGATCAACGTTAGCCACCCAAGTGTTTGGCCTCTAGAGGTGATCCACCAAGAAAGAACAAGTATTCAAGAAGTTGGGTGTTTGGCAAAACCCTAATTTCTATCTCTATAGAAATTGCAAGTACTCTCCACAATCTAATGCAAGAGTGTGTAACCCTAATCTATGATAAGACCCTTCTTATTTATAGATGTAGGAATAACCCTTCCCTAAACTATTTAGGATTAGGGTTTGTATTATAATTAAACTCCTTTAATTAATAATGCTCCTAATCCAATTAGGAATCTATGGGAGAGTACTTCTATTAATTAATTCCCAATCCCTATTAGAAATTAAATAATAGTAAAAGTAATAATAATAATAATAAGACTCCTCTTATTAATTTATATTTAATATTTCCAAAATATTAAATAATAAATATTAAGCTATTTAATTTATTCTATCCCCATAGAGTAAATTAAATAAACTTAACTTATTATTACAATTATGTCATTTACTTCTTAAATAAATATTTTCCTTTTGCGGTGTGACCCTTTAGGTTCTCCATATTAAACCGGTTGTGAATAAATCAATTAGAACAATTCTAATCTTATTTAAATAAATAAATTAAACTATTTAATTCATTTAAATAAATAATATTTATTCTACAATAAGGGTAAGCCCCCTTAGCGATCAACGACTTTCCAGATAATATAGATTTCAACATTAATCACAAAAGAACCTTTGAGTAAATAGTTACCGTACAATTCAATCCTTCTACCATACAATGTCCCAATTAAATATAAGACATGGATTTACTGTCAAGTCTTATTTTATTTAATTATATGTATTTCGATTCCCAAATGCACAACTCTGATTAATGCAAATTAGAAACTCCTTTCTAATTTCATTTTGCCTTGGCCAAGGACTACTGGGTTGTCATTTATCGAATCACATAGGACATACACATCTTTTACTAGACGTGGTAGATTCTTTGTTGATCATTCACCTATCTCCATGTACAACTTATTATACCCAATCATACCCTTTGATATACCCTAAAGGTCTTAAGGGACATGTCAAAGTATAACTCATCATACACAAGATACTATGATGATTTCAAGTCCAAGGATCACTTGTACTACTATCACTAGAGGAATTCCTATTGACAGGCGAGTAAAACTCCATTAGGTATTCCTTAGCGAGTCACGTTCAGTGAACTTATTCTCCAATAAGCACCTACATACTTGCTTTAGTGTCTCCACACAAATGATTATGAGATTAATCATCCTCTTCCTAAGAGCAAGCAACGTATATACTAATCTATCCGGATTCACTAATCCCCAATTTAGTAATCCAACGATTAGGAACAATTTTAGTTTGTGAGCTATCTTGAATTTAGATCTCATTAGCATGATCACCATCATGATTCTAATAGCATTGCTCAAAACTATGGGTTTATCACATTTAATATATAACAGCACTATGTAGATAATATAAAACGCCTTTTAAGAAAGTCAATTCTTTTATTAATAAATGAATAAGATTACAAAGTATATGCTATATCAAATATGATTGGCTTGTGTGCATACTACTTTCAATCTCCCACTTGCACTAAAGCCAATTGCCATGGTATCTAATACCCATCTTCTTTAAGTGACGATCAAACTACTGTTGAGTTAAAGCTTTAGTAAATGGATCTGCAATGTTGTCTTGAGAGTCCACACGCTCCAGGGTGACATCTCCTCTTTCAATGATCTCTCTAATCAAATGAAACCGCCGCAACACGTGTTTGGATTTCTGATGAGACCTAGGTTCCTTAGCCTGCGCAACAGCTCCATTATTGTCACAGAATAAAGGTACTGCTCCTCTAATGCTAGGAACCACTCCAAGTTCAGTTATGAACTTCTTCATCCAAACAGCTTCCTTTGCAGCTTCACTTGCAGCTATGTACTCTGCCTCTGTCACTGAATCAGCAACTGTTTGCTGCTTGGAACTTTTCCAACTCACTGCGCCACCGTTTAAGGTAAACACGTACCCTGAAACGGATTTACTGTCATCTTGGTCCGTTTGAAAACTTGAGTCTGTATAGCCCTCTAATTTCAATTCAGACCACCGTAGACAAGAAATACATCCTTAGTCTTCTCAAGTACTTTAGGATGTTTTTCACTGCCTTCCAGTGCTCTTCTCCTGGATTCGACTGATATCTGCTTGTTACACTAAGTGCATAAGCGACATCTGGTCTAGTATATATCATACCGTACATGATAGATCCTATTGCTGAAGCATAAGGAATCTTACTCATTCGGTTTCTCTCCTCAGGTTTCTTTGGGGCCTGTTTCTTGGAGAGATGTATTCCATGGCTCATCGGCACGAGACCTCTCTTGGAATCGTCCATGCTAAACCTCTTTAGCATCGATTCAATGTACTTTCCTTGGGTCAAGCCAAGCATCCTTTTAGATCTATCTCTATAGATCTTTATCCCCAAAATATAGGATGCCTCACCCAAGTCCTTCATGGAGAAGTGTTTAGATAACCAAATTTTGATCGACTGTAGCATAGGAACATCATTCCCTATCAGTAATATGTCATCAACATATAATACAAGGAATGAAACAGCGCTCCCACTAACCTTCTTGTACACACAAGGTTCATCCTCATTTTTGATAAAATCAAACCTTTTGATTATCTCATCAAAACGGATGTTCCATCTCCGAAAAGCTTGCTTCAATCCATAAATGGATCGTTGTAGCTTACAGACTTGGTTTGTTCCAACCGTTGAAACAAAACCCTTTGGCTGTATCATATGTACGTTCTCCTTAAGCTCTCCATTTAGGAAGGCCGTTTTCACGTCCATTTGCCAGATCTCATAGTCATAATAAGCTGCAATTGCAAGCAAAATCCGAATGGACTTGAGCATAGCTACTGGTGAAAAGGTTTCATCATAGTCAACTCCTTGTCTTTGTTTGAAACCTTTTGTAACCAGTCGGGCCTTATAGGTCTTTACCTTGCCATCTGCTCCAGTCTTTCTCTTAAAGACCCATTTACACCCAATAGGCTTAATGCCCTCAGGTGGTGAAACCAAAGTCCATACTTAGTTTTCATACATGGAGTCCATCTCGGATTTCATGGCTTCTTGCCATTTCTCTTAGTCTTCACTACTCATAGCCTCTTCGTAAGTCAATGGATCATCATCATCTATGATGCGTACCTCATCATCATCCTCTATGATGAATCCATACCTATCAGGTATCTTCGGTACTCTTCCAGATTTACGAATAGGTAGTGGTACAGTAGGTTCTTCTACTTGGTCAGGTACCTGACTTTGATCCGTAGTATTTTGTGGTTCTTGAACTTCTTCAAGATATATCTTACTCCCACTGACCCCTTCAAGGATAAACTCCTTTTCCAAGAAGGCAGCGTGTTTCGCAACAAACACCTTTTGATCAGTCGGGTGATAGAAATAATACCCTGATGTTTCTTTAGGGTATCCCACAAATCTACACTTGTCGGATCTAGTCTTCAACTTATCTTGCTCAAACCTTTTGACATAAGCTGGACAACCCCAAGTCTTAACATGCTTAAGATTTGGTTTTCTCCCTGTCCATATCTCATATAGGGTCATTGGGACGGATTTGGTAGGTACCTTGTTAAGTAGGTATGCAGCCGATTCTAGGGCATAACCCCAGAAGGATACTGGAAGGTCGGTAAAACTCATCATGGATCGAACCATGTCCAATAATGTTCTATTTCTCCTTTCAGATACACCATTCAACTGTGGCGTCCCTGGTGGAGTCCATTGTGAGATTATACCATTTTCTTTGAGACAATTGAGAAACTCATTGGTTAAGTATTCCCCACCTCGATCCGATCGAAGAATCTTAATACTCTTACCAGTTTGTTTCTCTACTTCACTTCTGAATTCTTTGAACTTTTCAAACGATTCAGATTTGTATTTCATTAAATACACATATCCAAATCTAGAATGATCATCAGTGAAAGTAATAAAATAAGTATACCCTCCTTGTGCATTCGTTGTCATAGGTCCACATACGTCTGTGTGTACCAACGCTAACAACTCTGTAACTCTTTCTCCTTTTCCACTAAAAGGAGATTTAGTCATCTTACCCATGAGACAAGATTCACAAGTTGGATATGATTTGTAATCAGATAGCTCTAAAAGCCCATCTTTATGCAACTTGGATAATCTTGTTTAATTGATATGACCGAGTCTACAGTGCCACATAAAGGTATAATTAACATCATCTCTTTTTCTTTTCTTAGTTTGTTCAATTTGAAGTATATTTTCATGCAAGTCAAGTATGTATAGTCCATTCAGTAAGTTCCCAACACCATATAAAACATTTTTATTATAAATAGAACAACTGTTGTTCTTTATTATAATATTAAAACCATCCATATCCAATACAGAAATTGAAATAATGTTTCTAATGAGTGTCGGAACATAATAACAATTATTTAAACTAATGAACTTGCCCGAAGGCAGTGCTAAACGATAAGTCCCTACAACTAATGCAGCTTTCTACTTCTGCTTAGTCCCTGCACATTATTACATATGTGAGAACTATAGCCGGTATCCAATACCCAAGTAGAATTTTGACTTTCAGAAAAATTAATTTCAATCATGAACAAACCTAGATCGGAAGTCGAAGCTTCTCCAAGCCTCTTTTGGTCCGCAAGATACTCCTTGCAGTTCCTCTTCCAGTGTCCCGGCTTATTACAATGGTAGCAAATTCCTTTGCTATCTGGATCAGGTTTCTTTTTATCCTTCCTCTTCGCCTTGCCCTTAGCCTTCTTGTTTTTCTTCTTTTCAGAAGATACCTTGGGCCTCTTCCTTTTCTCGGAAGAATCATCCACTAGTAAGACTTGGTTCTTGTTGGATGAGAAGTGACCTTCAGCAGTTTTCAGCATGTTAAGTAACTCAGGCAAGCTGACGTCCAACTTATTCATGTGAAAATTCACAACAAATTGTGAGAAGGTGTCTGGGAGTGACTACAAGATCAAATCTTGGCTTAACTCCCTATCCATCACGAACCCAAGCTGTCCAAGTTGTTCAATCAGATTGATCATCTTAAGTACATGAGTCTCAATGGTAGTGCCCTCGGTCATCCGAGATCGGAAGTGCTCCTTAGATATCTGATCTCTAGTAGTCCTACTTTGCTCACCATACAACTCTTTGAGATGCAGCAATATAGTAGGAGCATCCATAGTTTCATGCTGACGCTGAAGCTCGTTACTCATGGATGCGAGCATGATGCATTGAGCCAAGATTGCATCATCTTGCCACTTTCTGAAAGTAGCAATCTCTTCCTCAGAGGCTGTTTCTGCAACACTTGCAGGGACTGGCGAATTTAGGACATAAGAAATCTTTTCAGCAGTGAGAATAATTCTCAGATTCCTTAACCAGTCCGTGTAATTCGGTCCGATCAGTTTGTTAGCATCAAGTATGCTACGCAGTGATAGTGAGTTTGACATTTTTAAATTCTGCATGTGAAATAGACAACATTTTAGCATACATTCAATTTATTAATTACCAAAATAAAATTAGGTCTTTATTTTAAATTGGTATCTCCCACTATTTTCATCAAACTATATTATCCTCATTATATAATTCGGCAATTCTAATTAAAGATTTGCTAGTGAGATTAAGGATCCCATTTCAAATGTATATAGCCTTGTTGTGACACAACAAGCGATATATAAATAAATAGGTAGACAACTATTGTCAATTACATCACTATGTAACTCTTTTTATTTTGCCTCTTAGATTATTTTGATCAAGTGGTGACACATCCGAATCAAAATTATCCAAGTTAAGTCAAACCTAGCACTTCCATATATTCGAAAGAAAAACACTGTCCTTGTGGTGACACAACAAAACAGCATTGTTCAGTCTATTTATAAGCATCAAATGTGGTAAAGCAACATCTTAAATATTTAATACTTACCTTGTGGTGACACAAAAAACTCATATTAAACATTTAATACTCTATTGCTTTACCATGCTAGAAGGCAACGTTCGATATTCCAAATATCTTTGAACGCTTAGAACTTAATATAATTCCTCTGAGGGGTTTATTATTATTAGTCTCATCTTGTTTAGCGCGCATGCACACACATATATATATATATATAAAATACGCGTCATATTATTTTACATGCGAAGCATGTTTGATAATATAATATATATATATATAGTAAGCATGCACATATAGAATACTATATTCTACCCGGATTGATTATGGACTTTTATTCTAGTTTGGTTCACTAGAACCACCAAGTGAACCAAAAGGTCAAACCTAGGGTGCAAGAATTAAATTTAAATATAACTATTACTTTTAAACCCGGGCTCCAATACAAACGGGTCTTCAAGCGCTCCTTGCTCCTTTGTCTCCAATTCTTCAAAAAAATTAATTCTAACTAGTCCTATTACATAAACTATTTACAATAAATAGAAACCTTGATCAGCAGTCAAGGGAAAGTACATAGGAGGGAGATAGAATTTACATTAAGAAAAATTAGAGAAGACGAGGTACGCAGACCCCATTTATAAAAACCCATACATTCAAGCATCCATTAAAATAAATCCAATCACACATTGGTCAACAGTCCATAATCAATCCCTATTTATTATCATTCATATCTCTATATGTATCAATAAATAACATTCATCCCATGAATAATAAAATCATTCCATATATGCATTGATATCAATTAATGGGCAAAAGTTTTGCTAATATTTAGTTTTGAAACAAAATAAACTCTTTTATTTTAATCAAAAACCAAATCCAAATTAAACTCCTTTAATTTTAGCAATTTGAAATCCTATTCTAGATAAAATAAACTCTTTTATTTTAAACTTTTATCAATTAAATAAACCATTTATTTTAATTGAGAAAAATAAAAAAATTTCAAAGTCTGGACACCGGCGTGGCCGCGATCCAATTTGAACTAGGAGCGGCACAGCCGCGCTGCACCCCCAGAAACGTTTTCTGGGTTAGGGCGCGGCCGCGCTCCAAAATGGACTGGAAGCGACGCGGCCGCGAAGCAGATTCAGAAAAAATTTTCTTCAGCCCAAAATCCGATCGTATCGCATATCAATTCATACATGGAATCATCAAGATCGATAATTAGCACATGATTAGGCTCTGATACCACTGTTAGGTTTGTATATAACGCGAGCATGCAATCAAATTACATAAATAGAGCGGAAGCGCGATAAAACGGATCTTAAAATTTTATACAAACCATCACCATGATCGATCAATGTGCTCAATTAACGATATAAACGAAAGAGAAAGAGAATAAGAAATTATACCATCGTAGAACAAAGCTTCCTCGGGTACAAGTTTAACTCCTAGTCCTCCGTGTTCTCCTCGAATGCTACGGTGTGATTCCTTCCTTTGATCAACGTTAGCCACCCAAGTGTTTGGCCTCTAGAGGTGATCCACCAAGGAAGAACAAGTATTCAAGAAGTTGGATGTTTGGCAAAACCCTAGTTTCTATCTCTATAGAAATTGTAAGTACTCTCCACAATCTAATGCAAGAGTGTGTAACCCTAATCTATGATAAAACCCTTCTTATTTATAGATGTAGAAATAACCCTTCCCTAAACTATTTAGGATTAGGGTTTGTATTATAATTAAACTCCTTTAATTAATAATGCTCCTAATCTAATTAGGAATCCATGGGAGAGTACTTCTATTAATTAATTTCCAATCACTATTAGAAATTAAATAATAGTAAAAGTAATAATAATAATAAGACTCCTCTTATTAATTTATATTTAATATTTCCAAAATATTAAATAATAAATATTAAGCTATTTAATTTATTCTATCCCCATAGAGTAAATTAAATACACTTAACTTATTATTACAATTATGCCATTTACTTCTTAAATAAATATTTTCCTTTTGCGGTGTGACCCTTTAGGTTCTCCATATTAAACCGGTTGTGAATAAATCAATTAGAACAATTCTAATCTTATTTAAATAAATAAATTAAACTATTTAATTCATTTAAATAAATAATATTTATTCTACAATAAGGGTAAGCCCCCTTAGCGATCAACGACTTTCCAGATAATATAGATTTCAACATTAATCACAAAAGAACCTTTGAGTAAATAGTTACCGTACAATTCAATCCTTCTACCATACAATGTCCCAATTAAATATAAGACATGGATTTACTGTCAAGTCTTATTTTATTTAATTATATGTATTTCGATTCCCAAATGCACAACTCTGATTAATGCAAATTAGAAACTCCTTTCTAATTTCATTTTGCCTTGGCCAAGGACTACTGGGTTGTCATTTATCGAATCACATAGGACATGCACATCTTTTACTAGACGTGGTAGATTCTTTGTTGATCATTCACCTATCTCCATGTACAACTTATTATACCCAATCATACCCTTTGATATACCCTAAAGGTCTTAAGGGACATGTCAAAGTATAACTCATCATACACAAGATACTATGATGATCTCAAGTCCAAGGATCACTTGTACTACTATCACTAGAGGAATTCCTATTGACAGGCGAGTAAAACTCCATTAGGTATTCCTTAGCGAGTCACGTTCAGTGAACTTATTCTCCAATAAGCACCTACATACTTGCTTTAGTGTCTCCACACAAATGATTATGAGATTAATCATCCTCTTCCTAAGAGCAAGCAACGTATATACTAATCTATCCGGATTCACTAATCCCCAATTTAGTAATCCAACGATTAGGAACAATTTTAGTTTGTGAGCTATCTTGAATTTAGATCTCATTAGCATGATCACCATCATGATTCTAAAAGCATTGCTCAAAACTATGGGTTTATCATATTTAATATATAACAACACTATGTAGATAATATAAAATGCCTTTTAAGAAAGTCAATTCTTTTATTAATAAATGAATAAGATTACAAAGTATATGCTATATCAAATATGATTGGCTTGTGTGCATACTACTTTCAATTAGTTGTGTCAATTGTTTTCAGGTACCAAGTATCGAACAAAATGGATTACACTTTTGACTTAGCAGACAACGAGGATGCTGGTATGGCCAATTAGCCCGATGATGGTAGATAAAAAAATTTGTAATTAATTTTTAAGTCTTATGAAATTTAGAAGAATGTTAGTTTATATTTTAACTTATTTGTCTGTTTTATACTTGTTTGTGATCCTTTTGCACTTTAAAGCACACATATCCATCTGTTTAGCTAGTAAAAAAAATGGTTAAATGATCGTGAAAGATATCATTAAAACTTTAGAAAACTTATTTTAGCATCATTTTAAGCAAAATTTAGGCAGTAACATAAGTTTGGGGGAAATCTTGGGTTATTGAAAATTTTGAAAATTTTGAACCTTTCTGAGTTGGAAAAATGAATCACGTGGTGAGTTAAGATGGAGCATAAAATGCACTCACTCATAACACATGCAGCGAGATGGAGCATAAAATGCACTCGTTTAACGGGATGTGAGATGGAGCATAAAATGCACTCACTAAAAAGAAAAAAATATATATAAAAAGAAGGAAAAAAATATTTTTGAAATACTTGGGAAGGGATTATCTGTGCTTAAATGTTTTTAATATCCATTTGATTCTCTAAATTTATGTTTTGTCTTCAGTAGCAGAGATTAATGTGAAGAGTAAGTTTTTAAAGTTGATTTGAAAATCTTTTATGAGTGTTTGATTATATGTGCTTATGCAAGTCATATCTAGTTTGAACATTTGGATGCACACACACACAAGGGTCATGAATAGTTGTGGAACTGATGATTAAGTTGAAATTGTAAGCATTGCATGTTCTTGATATTTTGCTTGAGTTATCGTTTAAAGAAAATCTTTGAGGCCATTGTTCAAATTTATATTGATTCATTGCTTGACTAGTTGTTTGTTAGAATTTATTTTTTTTCTTAGTGTTTTGCATGAGGACAAGTAAAGATTTAAGTTTGGTGGTATTTGATAAGTGGTTTTTATACCTATAAATTAAATACTTTTGACTTGATGATTTGTGAGTTTTCGAATATTTTCTATTCCTTTTTATGTGTTTTTATGTTTTTATGTAGAAAATAAAGTTGGACGCCATTTGGTTATATTTTAGCTAAATTGGAGCTATTTGGTTGCCTTTTAGTCAAATTGGAGAAGCATTGCAATTTTAAGCTGTTAGGAAGATGGACCTTCAGAGCTTCAATAGAGGATTGGATGGTGTTAAACTTTTGGAGTGAGAAAATGGTCTTCATAAAGTTGTAGAGGACTTTTCTAGCTTTCCAGAAAGGTATGGTTTGCAAAAATCTAAGTGCATTTGAGTCTCCAAACAGTATGTCAAAATAAAGCTAGTTGGAGTTAGATTCCTATTCGGACGTCTTTTGGTGAAATGGCCATAACTTTTTATCCGGGAGGAGTTACGAGATGAGCTGGTTGTCAAAACGAAGCTAACAAAATTTATACCTGGACAGAATATCATGGGCCACGACGCTCCATAAAGCAAGCCATAGCGCTGGGGAGAAAGTCACGACATTCATTTTAATGGTCGCGACGCTTGGGCAGCTGATGCGAATTTTGACGATTCTGGCACGTTTTTGACTTGCGATTGGACTGGAATGCCTATTTTTGATAGGTTTTAATTTGAGATCTATAAATACCAATCAAGAGACATGATTTGGGGGACTAACATCCTAGATCCTAACGTCTAACTTTAGATCACCAAAACTAGAGTTTGTAATCAGATTTTCCAAAGGAGCGAGGAGGAAGCACACAAAGGAAGTAAGATTTGAAGGATGGGCTTGGAGATCAAGGATCTTGATAGATTTTATTCTCTAAACTCTTCTCTTTAATTCTTGTGTACCTTGAGGATGTTATTGATTATTTTTATGATGTTTCTTCACTATGCTATGAACTAAATTCTTAATGGAGATTACAATGGAACCCAATGTTTAGTTTAAATTGATTTGTTCTCTTATTGGTTGTTAGTGATTATATTTGAGTTGTTTATCATGTTTTGTGCTTCATGAATAATTGTCTAGCTAGCAATTATTTTGATAACTTATTTGAAATTGGAAGATGGATTATAAGTTTAGATCTAAATATGATAACTTGTGATTAATAATTCTTCTAAGGATTGAATACTAATTTGTAATTGGGATAGGAATATACCCGAGTACCGCAAGCCATGTTTAGAAAATGAATCTTAATAAATTTATTATTATTGTTTCTCATAGGAATATAGTGAAATTAATAATAATAGATATGATATATAATTGTTCGGAAGATAATTATATAAACTATTAGTGATTTTATGTTCACAATTCTAAATAATCAATTTAATGATATTTAGACTAGACATTGGGGGAAATTATAATCTTAACTGTTAAATCTGATTTTTATCCTTGTTAGTAATTTAGTTTTAATTAGTTAATTTGAACCCCTAAATTTCATTGATTTAAATAAGACTGAATTGATACAAAATTAATACTTAGATTAATATTATTAGCATATATTCCTAGTGGGATGAACATTCTATTTACTCTTTATTACTTGTTAACCATGTATACTTGTGTGTAAATTGTTTATACCATATTTGGACAACACTATTCTAGGAGAAGTACTTTCCTTCTTCAAGAGTGACTAACATAAGGAAGGAGATATGTGCAATCAAGCAGTTTAGTGGAGAAACACTCTATAAGTATTGGGAGAGATTCAAGAAGCTGTGCTCTAGCTATCTACCATACTAGATAGATGATCAACACTTGATTCAACACTTCTATGAAGGGATGGTACCAATGGATAAGAGTATGATTAATGCTGCAACGAAGGAGCACTACTTGATAAGACACCTGAGGCTGCAAGGAACTTAATTGCAAACATGACATCTAACTCACAGTAGTATGGAACGAGAAATGAGCATGCACCAAAAAGGGTAAATGAGGTAAGCACATGTAATCTTGAGCAACAGATTTTGGATTTAGCTGCTATGGTTCGATAAATGGTTACAGGGAACATGCAAGTAGCACATGTGTGTGGAATTTGTTCAATGTCAGGGCATATTACTAAGGCTTATCCAATATTGCAAGAGGATGAAGTTATTCAACAAGTCACTATTATGGGGACATTCTTAGGACCATATCAGCAACAATGTGATCTTTATTCCAACATTTATAATCTAAGATGGAGAGATCAACCCAACTTGAGTTATAGAGGTTTTCAGCCGGCTCAGCAGTAGTATCAACCTAAACAAGCAGTACCTATTAATTTTGAAACATCTATAGAGGATATATTCAAAGCATTTATGAGTCAGACACAACAATTCATGAATCAAACACAACAGTTCCAGCAGGAGACAAAAACCTCTGTTCAAGATTTAAGAAATCAAATGGGTCAGCTGTGACACCCCCAAATCTCTACACTCCCCTGTAGCAGATCTGGTGCTCACGTGAAACTATACATCTATAAATATTCAATAAAATATGACTTCTACTTATCCAAGATTCATAGTATCCCATAACAGGTACTAGTTCCGGCCAGAACGTTGTTTGTGTTTGGATACCCTCACTTAGATATATAGATTCATATCTTATGAATATCTCTTTCATATCAATATTCCCTATTTATCTGACATTCACAGTATTAATGATAAGATTATCCATAGAACTGAGGGGCGCATTCCGGTAAAGATGGCACCTTACCGGCGCTCATTAAGTGTAACCCCAGAGTTTATAGGACTCTCAACATCATTTAGATACCCTCATTCAGATGTATAGTTCATATAGACACTGTATTTAACTTAGTACAACTATTCTAAAGAATTTAAAGATCAGAGTATGACGCATTCTATAACATAAAGGATCATAATATATTACATAACATTTTGTTCAATTACATCATTCGTTATACTAAGTTATTACAACAACAAGTCTTTAAAAGACTTAAAGTATTCAACAACAGAAAATAAAGCTAATAAGTATGGCTTTTTCCCTTGTTAGTCCCAGACGTGCTAGGGATATCATTTACAGCTGCAAAAGAAGATATGCGCAAGAATGAGCTACAAATGCTCAGCAAGTTCATTTGAATATATAAACACCATGTGTTTGATTTGAAAGATGTCAATGATGTATACTAAGGGTTCTGTACATGAACCATATATTTCATTTAGTTCTATCAGTCTTTAATGACTTAGAACCATTTGAGTTTTGGATATCTGGTAGGTGATCAGCCTCGCCAATATCCTAGGAGTATGCATATCATCCTACCATTTGTGGTCAATATATTATCGACATTTATTGGCCTTCCTATGAAGGCATTTCCATTTACTCAGTATAGATGTCTTACCAAACAATTTGGTTTGACACAACAATTTAGCTCGAATAAGCAATATATGAACAATGATTCATTTCTTAAGTTATGCTGAACAAGAAGCAATAACTTCACAATAATTGATAGCAAGATGTATAATACTTGCTTAAATATAACAAAGTTGGGAGACTTGCCTTAGCGTAGCTCACTATAATTTAATACAATCGGTCAACGCACGTAGTCTACGTATACCAATAATAAGTGTTAGCACGTATATAAACATGTATCACGTTAATTTAAACAAGTTTCATTAAGGTTCGACGTTGATTCGATATCTCGGTCGCGTCCTTTATGGCTAAACACATAGATTGTTCGATAAAACTTCATTTGGAAGTTGAATTATTAGTCTAAATAATTTAATTATTATTTATAATATTTTTAGAAGCTTGGTATTATTTTTAAATAATTTTCAGAAGCTTGGAAATATTTTTAAATAATTTTACAAGCTTAGGAATATTTTTAAATGATTTAATTATTATTTAGAATATTTTTAAAACATTTAATATGTTATTTAAATGATTTATTTATCATTTAGAATATTTTTAGATATTTAAAATATTATTTCAATGATTTATTTATCATTTATAATATTTTTAGAAAGATAGAATATTATTTAAATGATTTATTTTATCATTAATAATTATTTTTAGAATTTATTTTATCATTAGAATAATTTATTTATTACTTATAATAAGTTTCAAAACTTAATTTGATATTTAAATGATTTAATTATCATTTATAACATTTTTAAATACTTAATATATTATTTAAATAATTTAATTATCATTTATAATATTTAAATATTTAATATTTTATTTAATTATTATATATAATAATTTTATTTACCTTAATATCATTTTTAAATAATTAATATAATTATTTAATGATTTAATATCATTTTTAAATAATTAAGATAATTATTTAATGATTTATTATAATTATTAATTATTATTTAATTTAATTAAATAATATATCAGAATATATAAAAATATTAAAAATATTTTTTTATAATTTATTTATTATTTTATATAATTTATATAATTATTTTTATTAAATTTTATTTAAAACCGTCGCTAAAGGCTTTAGCGACAGTGTTCAAAGGATTTCTAGGTTTCTCGGTTAAGTTATGAATTTTGTTGCTAAAGGTGTTCTTCATGAAGAACACTTGGTCAATGTCCAACAGTGACTTTTGACCTCAAATTAATCTCAGCTCGTTTGATGTTTGTGTTTGATTTTTGTTTGTTGTTATAGCCAACATGGCAGAGTACAACGACATGTATTAACTTAGATCATACAACATCATTTGATGGTAGATAAATCATGGTCAAACTACCTAGTTCATGTTGTTCATAAGGTTTCTGGGTTGCCCAGAAACCTTCTGGTCATGGTTGGTCAACCATGTTTGACCGTTAATAACTTGCATGCTAGTTACTGATTATGTGATCTAATGATTCTAGGTTGGAGTCTACATGGCATAGAACATGTTCAATCCAATAAAAAACATTTACAAACATCATACAAGCAAGATTAAAGCCGGTCAAATCTTGTCAGACGGCTGTCTAGAACACTTAGAATTTTCTGGGTTGCCCAGAATCAGCCATTTGTGAGCGGTCAACGGGTTTTGACCATTAATAACATTCATCCTAGACATTTTTTTACTATTCTACCAATTGGATATTATATTTAACATGGCATAATACATATTCAAACTTTAAAACAGATCAAACGACCAATTTAAGCCGATCAAAATCTCTGACAAAAAGCCTTGTCAGACTGTTCTTGGCTGCCAAGAACAGTTGGGTTTTTCACCAAATTCGACCTTTTAAAAGTTATGGATCCTTATTTAACCAACCCAGATCATCAAATAACATGTTCACACATAATCCTAAACATCTAAAACATAAAATTATTGGAGGCTTGAAGATCAAACATAAATTAGGGTTTTGTGCACCTTTTTCTTTAAAGTTTGATTTCTGGCTTCTGATTCTGAACTTGTGGTTGCTAGGGCTTGTTTAGGCTGGTAATATAAGTGTTTAGGTTTACAATTTCGTAGGTTTGCATGATCAGATCTCATTCTATTTATAGTGTCTTGAATTAGGGTTTCCTAGGCTTTATTTTCCAAATTTTGCCTCCAAAAATATCTAGGCTTGGGACTTGTGCTACTGAAGTCTGATCTTGGGCACCTACTTGTGCTAGAGTGTGTCAAGCATAAGCTTGCACACTCCTAGCTTCATTTTCATTGGCTAGGATTTATTTTTGATTTATTTTACTTACTAATTAAAATTAGATTTTTGTTAATCATGATTAGGATGTTAATTTAGGTTTAGTAATACCCTAATTATGATATTATATCACAATTAAGATTTATAACTCCATAATTTAGTGTTCTTGAATTAAATTAGGGTTTTAGGGTTGCTAATTAGGGTTTTAGGGTTTTCAATCCTATAATTAGGGTTTCAATCTTTCGTTTAGGGTTTAATTTATTCTTAATGATTCATATTTAATATTATGATTTATTATTTAAATCTTAATTATATTAGTTAAGATTATTGTACAATAATTAGGGTTTTAATTGAACAATTCGGACAACTGTTACCAATTAGGGTTTTCAAATTAGGGTTTCTATTTCCGTTTAACATTCTAACCCTAATTAGCTTATTTTAGAATTTTATCAGTTAATATAATATTATATTAACTCCGAAGCACGACAAAGTACTTCGCCATTTCTAAGCACAACACAGCAGCTTACAAAAATAATTTGCCGAGACGCTTGTCAGTGAATTCGCCGGAAGCACGACAAATCATTTTGTCCGATTAAGCACGACACAGCTATTTGGCGAATTTTTTTTATTTGACCTAGTTATTTAATAAAATACACCATCACATAATACAAAGTCAGATCATGAAATTTCATTTATTAAACACATAATTTACATATACAAATCTTATTAGGGATCGGAATATTACATCAGCTTTTTAATGCCCAGGAATTTTTAAAATCTTGTACAATTTATTTTAACATATGAAATTCATTTTATTTAATTTTACGAATTTAATTGGATCCATGTGGATATTATTATTTAATTATATAAATATGTGATCCAATAATTTTCTGTGCATTAAAGGGACTCACTGATAGTTTAAATAAATTAGTGAGTTAAACCTAAGAATTGTTTGGCAAGAAAATTAAGGAAAGTAAATAAATGATTTTAACATTTTCAGATTTAATAATTTGAATAAAGAATTATGGTTAAAGTAAATATTTGGAATAATTAATTTAGTAGTTTAGTTATTTACTTTAAGACATAAGAGGAACAAAGTGGCTAAGTTATTTGGGCCATTTCTTTTCTTTTATTTGGACTGAGCCCAAATTCCCTTGTTATTCTCCTTGTTGGGCCGCTTGAGTTGTTTATTTTAATTAGTGCAGCCGGCCCAACTATTGGGTAAGCCCAAACCAGTTTCCAGCGGGTTGGGTCAAGCAAGCGGGTCGAACCCGTTTCCTTTGATTTGGGGACAACCGGTAAATTCTGGGGAAGGGGTTTGAACCGGCAAAATTCGTTTGGGGAAGGGTTTTTCACGCAGCAAAGAAAAATCAAATGGGGAAAAGACCAAACCAAGAGGAAATCAAATCCCTAGCCTCTCAAATCAACAGCTGAGCAAAAAGAAGGAAAACCCAAGTCCCAGACCTAGCCTCTCAGTCGAACGGAGAGAAGTGAAGAGGGAAAATGGCGACAGGTCGGCGTGATTGGGCTGGTGTGACATCATGATGGTTTGAGTGGACCGGCGACGCAACTGAGAACGACCAGCGACCAAGCAACCATCGATTGAACCAACGGTCCCAGAAATTCGGCGATTGGACCAGTGAGGGGTGCGATGCTCGAGAAGTTGCCGGCGAGTTCAGTCGGCTGATGGGGATCAATTAGACAGCTCGCTTCTCAAACCCTCAGGTATTGTCCGAAGCAATTAGGGTATTAACCACAAATTGGGCAAACATTGCCCTATAAATTGAGACCCCAAGTCCTAAACCCTGAAGCTGCCGATTCCCTTTGTTTATTTTGTGAGTTCCAAATTAGGAAAAATTATATAGAGATTGAGAGTGAAGTATAAAAAAAAAGGAGAAAGAGAAATTGCAGAGCTGTTAATGTCCGATTGGGTTGAATATTGTGGAAGAAGAAGAAGTGTAGCAGCTCGATCAAACCCAAGGTATCGAAATGGGTTGTTAAACCACTGTGATAGTTTCCAGTTAGGTTCTGTATAAATTTTCTTTCCAATTGTGCTGTGTTAGTTTGTAATATGCACTGTGTTGGTTTGTTCTGTAATAAATTGCTGGGTTTAAAAACTCGGATATTGTATAATATTATTTGGGTTTGAGAAATTTGGGTATTGTATTGGGTTGTGCTAATTTTGTTTGGAATTGATTTGGGAAATCTGTGCTGTGTTGTCCCTTTTTGGGTTGTATTTCTCTAGCAGGTCAATAAGGAACAATGGTTAGCTTGAGCCGAGTCTCAATTGCCTACCAAATGTCTGTGATAATGCCTGAATGGGATGGTTCCTTATTAGAGTCAATTGTGCTGTCAACAACCATTGTGTACGCAAAACTTAACCTCTGTTTAATATAAGCTAGTAAGCTGGGCTGTTCACAGAAACTGGAACACATGTGTGTTGTATTCTTGGTTAATGCAACCAAGCCTAATGTAGTGTGTTTGGGCCAGATTTTTTTTCCAGATTGGTACTCATTGTGTTCATTAACAGTCTTGTTATATATAGCAATTAATCTTTAACAAGTTATAGAACCCAACTCAGTGTGTCATATGAATCTGTTTGGGATTTTTCTATTGCAATGATTGATAAATCTGGACAACTTGAAGTAGACATTGTAGGAGCTCGTTATATTATTCGATAGCAGTGACTTAGTAATACTTGAAATATTTTCCAAGGTTGGTTGTCTAACTCATTTGATTCCAGTAAAGAAATAATTATTATTTAACGACAAATAATAAACAAAGAAAATAAGAATATAATTATTGTTCAAGGTATAAATGAATACAATTTATAAAATAGTTATTTATTTATTTATTTATGATAACTATTGTCTGGTTAGTACTAAATAATAAATAAGTGCGAATATAAATTCTAAATAATTATTTATTATTTAGCAATAAATAATAAATAAAGATAATAAATAGTTAATTATTATTTAATTCATATTAAATAATAATGAATAAGGTTACTGAAATAAAATTTTATTATTTGAAAATAAATATTTGATTATTGGTAAATAATAATCAAGTATGAATAAAGTTAATAATCATTTATTATTTCCCAATAAATAATAAATAAGGGTAATAACTATGTAATTATTATTCAACCCCAACTAATAATTTAGTGTTATAAATATTTAATTATTATTTAATTAATAATAATAATTAAATATGAAATAAATGATAAAAATTAATTTTATTATTTATCAATAAATAATAGGATGGTAAATACTTATTAATAATTAAGTACGAATAATAATAATAAAAGAATTATTTATTAATAATAAATAAAGAAAATAAATATCTAATTATTAACTAATAATAATTGGGGATGAACAAAACTAACGAGGATAATAACTACTTAATCATTAATGAAATAATGATTAAGTATGAGGGGGATTAATAAGTTAATTACTTATTTTGGCCTTAAATAGATAAAGATAATGAACACTTAACGATTATTAATATGGAATAATAATTAAATGTGTGTGAATTAATACATTGAGTAATTAATTAATGTTGAATAAGGAACAAGTATAATAATTACTAAATTACCCTTAGGGTGAACAGTAACTAAGTAAATAAAAGATTTAGTGAGAAGATCAACTATTATTTAGTTGTTATCAAATCATGTTAAGTTTATTATTTATTTTATAACTAAATGTATATGGGGAACTGTCTACCTGCTAAATAAATGGCATAAGAGAGTGTATTGATATACAATTATGCGATGCTAATGGATGAACCAACTTTATCAACTGATAGGTTATCCAAGATCAAATAATTAAAGCTAAAATTTATGTGTAGCTGAGCGAACAGGCAAGTTCTTCCTTACTCAACTTTTACATTGAGCAAATTTTTAAACCTTATGCACTATTTTAATTCGTGCAAAAAGGTATATATATATTGTTGCAAGTTATTCTTTAAGCTTGAATCTTATCTCCAAGCATGCTTTAAGTGGTCTAATTACTTTTAAAATTATTCCACTTCTATGTATTTATTGACATTCGCACTCGTGCATTTGAATTCGTACATTTATTAAAGTTCCGAGATTTAGGAACTATTCATAATTAAGTCTGAACCTTTGTTCGGTCAGACAAGTATGTGAAAATTTATAAAAGCTATCCGAACCAATCGAGGATAAGGATTCTTAGACTGTATGAACACCCCTTTATTATAGGGGAGTACCCCATGTACCGTAAATAAGGAACAAATAGCAGAGTTAAATGTTATGCATATACATAGCGTACGCGAGGCTGATCCCCTCAAGTACTTATTCTGTAGCCAGTAACCAGAGGGTCAACCAGCTATTGACTCCTTTGGAAGTTATTGTTCAAAGTCTATTCGACTATCAATTGTTCTAAAAGCATTTATTGTTATTGCTTCTGATAATTGCTGAATTCTCTTTCTATATTCCCTTCATCATGATATATCCTTATTGTTGTACTTTAAACTTGTTGAGCAAACTCGTTGCTCATTCTTGCTATATCATGATTTTATTGCAGCTAAACCCGAGACGTCAGGGAAGAATAAAGGAAAAGAAAAGATGAAGTAATAGACTTCATGTAGCAGATTTTAAATTTAAGTATAGTTAATTGCTATTAATGTAATTTAAACCCTAACTTTTATTTAAGGTATGGATTTGTGTAAGTATTTAAGGTTTTTTTTGTATTCTGGGACTAGTAACACCTTTGTAATGAACAACGTATGTTTATTATATTCCGCATTTTAGTTACCATATGTTGTTAGAGGTGAATGTTTGTATTGAATCGTGATGACCGGATCCGGGTATTTGGAGACCCGAATTTGGGGGCGTCACATGCTTACCGCCATAGTAGGACGTATGGAGTTTCAAGGCTCACGGTAGTCACTTTCTCAACCTGTTGTTAATCCAAGAGAGAATATATATGTGATTACCTTGAGGAGTGGTGAAGAGGTACGACAACAAGAAAGGATAGGATCTACATTGCAAAGCAAGGCAGACAAGGGTGAAACAGGAAGCAATGTTACTCACAAACATAAGTGTCCACCCCTCTTTGAGTATAGACCAACACTTCCTTTTCCTCAAGTCTTAATGGAGAACAGAAAAATTGAGAAAAAGTCAAATTTTCATGAAGATAATGAAAATTTAACCAATGGAGAGAGTGCTAGCATCATAATATTGAGGAGTGAGACATAGTTGGAAGTACCCAAAACCGTTGATCTTGTTGATGAGGATCTAAAGTCAAAGGAGGAGGAGCAAGAGGTAGAGGTGGATGAATTGATCATTCCTACAGATTTCTACAATGAGAATATGGATGATACATCTTCAATTTCGGGACATGTTCTCTTAGGGCGGCCACTCTTGAAAAAAGCTAAAACACTGATTGATGAATACAAAGATACCTTGACTATGGAGTTTGATGATGAACAGACCCAGATCAATGATTATGAGGTTATGAGGTGTAACGATCGGGAATTTTAATTTCCTTGTAACCCGAGTTTATGTGTAAATAAAATGAATTTTTATTTTTATTTTTATTATTATGTGTTATGTGCTTAAAGGTTGTGTTATAACCTAGAATATGTGTATGTGTTGAATTTTTTGTGTTGCAGTGTCGTTAGGGTGAATATATTGACTTCGTGAAAAATCGTAAAATCACTACTCACAGGGCACGTTTACTGAGGCACTATTCATGCCATAATATTTTTGCATCTTTTTCGACCTTAATAAATTTCAGTAATACACGTGTGCGAAGTGATAATTTTTCTAAGTGCCAGACTTTCATTTTGAGCCCAATTGTGTTTTATTCGGTATCCAAAATGTATTATATGGGTGTTCCGAATATTTGGACAAATCCCATAATAATTATTTTTATGTGTCTCAATAATTTATAGGAGTACCCATTTTAATTTTGAGTAGAGTTATTTACCAAATTGGGTACAAAAGTGGGAGTATTCGGGTATATTTTTGTGTATTTGGGTATTTATTTTTGCTTATTACTCCAAGGGGGAACCAACCTAAACCTCTGGTACAATCAAATGCAAGGAAGGAGAGCATGGTCGGCATCATGCTGCTCTTTGCAAGGCTCAATGCCTTAATTTTCCAAATTTGTTGAACATTCTTGAGCTACTTCCTTTATTCTCCCGAAGCCCTCCAAGCTGCCATTCCATTCAAACTTCTTCTCTCCCATTCCTTCCCTAAACTGTTGGGATATTTGTATGTATAACAAATATGACTCATACACGCAAGTGCACGCGATCCACAAGTAATATAAAGTAAGTAAAGTATCGATCCCACGAGGAATTGAATTGCATTTATGACTACAAACACCGATTTTATAATTATTTTGGTCTCTTTAAACAATTGATTTTAATGATGAGATTATCTAACGATTACTAATGAAACAAATAGAACAAATTATGGTTGTAAAAATACAGATTTTATGGGCTTGGGATTATAATTTCACTTAATGCAAACTTAGATTTCCATGCTTCCTATTGTTGCTAATTGATTATTATAGAATGTTGGTCGAGAACACGAATGTAAAATATAGCCACCTCTCGATGCACCATAATCATATCACACTAAATTCACAATTGATAGAATGAGTGTGAACACCCTAGATGACTAATGCACTATATTTCTATGTGAATTACAATCAAGAGGGTTTAAGTACAAGTTCTCAATTGGCCACATATGGTGCTTCGGTATATCTCTATCCTAAGCACGAATCATATCTTCACGAGGAATGTAAAAATTATGAACATATGCTAGCATAATTAGATCTCAATTTATATTTCCTTTCTCAATTCCATATAAATTATCACAGTAATTGGTGATCAAGCAATTAAACATGAAGTATAGATTATGCTAGACATTCATTTCATAACCAACTAGCAATAATAAGGAAGCATTTCAATTCTTAGCAATACAAAAGATCCATTATAATCCCAAGTATTGAGTTTAGTACATAATAACAATAGTAGAATTCATCATGCACAATTGGTTCATCATCATAATTACAAAATAGAAAAATTATTCAAAAACAAAAAATATTCAAGCTCCCTGTTTCCGTTTTGCAACTTCTGATGATTTTCCAAGTTGTGTAGATTGTTGATTTCTTGCTCCCAATCTCCAATTTAGCATCCATATGGCTCCATTCTTCAGTTCCCAAATGCCAATTGTGCTCAGCTGGTTGTTTCCAAGTTTGAAGTTAGAATGCAGTAAACTATTCTAATTTTCGTGTCGGAGGAGAGCTGCCAAATTGAATTCCAAAATTGGCTAATAATGCATGCATGATTTGTCTTATTTTGACTTATTCTGATTCCCACTAATAAATTTCAAACCCACTGATCCCTCAAAATCTGGCACTACTCTATTTCCTGATAATGCTGCTTCGCTGGATGGAACGTGCTGTATGGCTGGCTGGCGACAGGCGCAGCTGTGCCGGCGCCCTTTGTAAAAGGGGCGCAGCTGCGCCGGGGGCAGGGACAAAACAAGAGGGGCGCAGCTGCGCCGACCTCAAGGCCAAGCAGGGCGTAGCTGCACCGGTTGCCAGTCTGCTGCTCTGCTGTTGTAGCCTAAATTTCGATTCTCGTGTCCTGTACAAGCAACAAACAATCAAATAGCTCCCAACCAACAAATGCAATAAACCCCGTGTCAAATTTACTAAGAACCGTGCAAAAGCCATATAATGAGAGTAGTAAATCAAAACCGAAAGAGAGGGGGAAAATGCCTGAAAATGCACTAAGTAGCTATTAGATAAGCAACAAATGAACCCAAATAGCATCCAATAAGTAGGTATGAAACTTACTTATCAAATACCCCCAAACTTAAATTGTTGCTTGTCCTCAAGCAAATACAATGAAATAAATGCAAACATGAATGCAATATAATGATATAAGAATGCATCATGACCCTCATCAATTAGTAATCAATCCAAAAGTTTTGCCTCAGAAAAATTTAGCGTCATATCAAAACTTGGTCCGTGTACCATGATAATCATGCAGCTCAAATTTTGTGGTGAATGATAAAGTGTGTGTGTGCAGTATTCATCAAACTTATAGCAATCCCGCTCGATCCTCATAATATGTTTCTTAGGGGAAATTTATATACTCACACTTTCAAAATAACAATTTGGGGTAAATATAGTTAAAACCACGCTATATCAAAATGTGGGGATCGACTTAGAAGTTATTCGGACTATGACGCTTGGTTGTGCAATGCCTAGTTCCCTTAGACTATTCAATGATACCCATGTAGCGAGCTTTCGGCCAACGACTCCCAAACCAATTGGTTTTAGGGCGCTAGGTGTAGAGACATCCCCTAGGGTGTACTTACTCGAATATCAAAGGCCACAAAACTAGGCTAACCAAACATTTATTCACATTTATATATATATATATATATATATATATATATATATATATATATATATATATATATATATATATATCAACGAATGCATTTTACGCTCCATTTCGTTGCACAAATACTCTACTAAGTGCTCCCCCAAACTTAAACACGTGTGGTCTCAGCTAATACTACCCACAATTGCCTCAATCATTAATAACACAAGAAATTCCCCCCAGAACTCAATTATGCGAATCTTTAGGCTACTTAGTGAGAGAACTACTAAAAACGTGCAAACCGGTTCTATCATAATCAACACAAGACAAGAGTTGCAATATATCATGGCATTCGACCCAAGTCTTAGCAATTAGCAAAAATAAAAAAATTTCATCATAGGCATGTGAGGATGTATACTAATCAAGATAAGAGTATCATGCAATAAACTACTTGATGTGATATGATATGCATGAGAAATTAACAATTTTTTTTTATTTATGCAATAATCTACGAATTAACGAAAATAAGCAAACAAACTTAAACTAACAATAAAAACAGATAATTGAAAGCATCACAAAAGAAACTAGGCAAGCCTAATACCCCCAAACTTAAAATATGCAATGTCCTCATTGGAGATAATAGGGTAAATAGTACTCCCCTAAGAAGCGTCCTCGGCGCCGCTAGGCAGCGTGTCGGGCGGAGGATAAGGGATCCCGGTGCCAAATGTGGGAAACTCAATATGGACCCCCTGCTGACTGAACGCCTCCGATAATACAGCCGCAAAGGAGACGTTGTAATCCCTGAAGCTCGTGTGCAACGCGTCCATGCGGCGCTGCAGGCGGCGCATGTCGCGCTCGTGTCCACTGGCTCCCCTCTGCTGTACTGGCGGGGCAGGCACGTCCTCCTCACTAGCCTCCTCCTCCTCATCAGCCATAATAAAACCTAACCCATTAGGCCGGGACTCTCCACCGCGCCATACATTGTACTTTCGGATCGTGGCGCTGTCGATGTCCCGAATAGGCAACTGGAGAGTCTCCTCGCCCCATTCCACGTTCGCCGCTAGGCATAGGCGTGTGATAATCGAGGCGTGGGGAATGGCACCGGAAGTGACAACCCGCATAAAACGAAGCATGGGCTGGTTAATGATATATCCCACGTCAATGATCCCTCCATGCAGAATGCGATGTAAGAGAACCGCGCGGTCCCGTGTCACGTCCTGATGATGGGTGGTCGGCAAGATGCTCGCGCAAATGAAGGCGTACCACGCCTTGGCATATCTGTTCAGCGCGGTCTGAGGGAAGTGGACCTTCAGAGTGGTGCCTGGCTGGGTCCTCCACTGAGTGCCCGGTTGGCACATCTCCTGTACTAAAGTGTCAAGGTCGGTCTCGAAGCGCTCATGTACCACCCAGTTGGTGGCCTCAGCAGTAGCAGATGGCAGGCGAAAAAGTTCATTGATTGCCTGCGCCGAGTAGGAGACCTGCTTGCCCCGCACGAAGGAAATCCCATTATGCGTTTCCCGAATGTTGGCATAGAATTCCCGAACAATGGCCATCGGGGCTGACTTTGGCGTCTCAATGAATAACAACCAGCCCAAACGCCGGATTTGGTCAAGAATACGCCCATCCTGTGCCGTGGGCTTTAAGCCTCTCTCTGGTATGAAGGATTTGACGGATAGAACTTCCTAGTAGTAATGCTGAGCAGAGAGATTGACAAACTTTGTGGCATCCAGAGTGTTGATGCCACCGCCAGTAGATTCGGAACCACTGCTACTAGAAGAGGAAGGTTGGGGTGTGCGTGCACGCTTAGGCATGGTTGAATGTGATTAAGGTTTGGTGGAGGAGTGTATGTAACTAGGGTTTCCTGAGAATGGCAAGGGATGAGAGGAGAGGGTGTGCTCTGTTGCTAGAGAGTGTTTTAGGTTTTAGGATTTTATGATTGTGATATGATATGACTGATGGGGACTGCCATTATATAAAAAACAAATTTTCCGCGAGGGGCGCAGCTGCGCCGCAGTTGTACTGGGAAGGAGGCGCAGCTGCGCTGAGGCTCAGGTTTGGCTCAGGCGGACACTGGCGCAGCTGCGCCGGTAATGAACTGATGGTGAGGCGCAGCTGTGCTGGTGCTCAGACGCTGCATGCAGAAGTGGCCCGGCGCAGCTGCGCTGGTGATGTACTGAAGATGGGGAGCAGCTGCGCCGGTGCTCAGGCTACCTGGAAAATTCTTTTTTTTTTTTTTTTTAAACACACTTGACACACGTTAGAATATCAGGTGAACAACACACTTCTTATAAATATCCAACAAAACTAAAAAGAAACGAACATCTTAATTCAAACTAATACACTTACGAACAATGCATAGCGAGTGCAATGGGACGATAATGCTGACCCCCAAACTTAAAGTGTGCTTAAGTCAAACAATTGAGGGCGCGAATGGACACCTGAAAAACAAACAAGCATGTTAAAATGAAATCACACAAACTAAATAAAAATCACGTAAGAATAAAAATAATAATAGTAATCTCGGGTTGCCTCCCGAGGAGCGCTTTGGTTTAAAGTCGGTTAGCTCGACTATCATTGATGCTCAGTCCATTTCTAGGACAACTGAGGATTTTTGGTGATCGAACTCGCCTCCCCAATAGTGCTTCAATCTTTGGCCATTAACCTTGAGTGGTTGCTCACTATCCTTTCCAACAATTTTGATGGCTCCGTGTGGGAATACAGCTGTGACGGTAAAGGGACCCGACCAGCGGGATTTGAGCTTTCCCGGGAATAACTTGAGCCTAGAGTTGAATAGCAAGACCTCTTGGCCAGGTTCAAATTTCCTCTCGATGATTTTTCGGTCGTGCCATCTCTTTACCTTCTCCTTGTAGAGTTTAGAATTCTCATAGGCCTGCAATCGGAACTCATCAAGTTCATTTACCTGTAGAAGTCTCCTTTCTCCCGCTGCAGATGGGTCGAAATTCAACTTTTTAATCGCCCAGTAAGCTTTGTGCTCTAATTCGACCGGTAGATGACAAGCTTTGCCATAGACCATGTGGTAAGGAGACATGCCGAGAGGCGTCTTATATGCAGTTCTATAAGTCCACAAGGCTTCATCTAGCTTTAGAGACCAATCTTTTCTGGAAGGATTAACAATCTTTTCCAGAATTCTTTTTACCTCTCGGTTAGATACTTCGACTTGACCATTTGTTTGTGGATGGTAGGCTGTGGCAATTCTGTGTCTCACTCCATATTTGGCCAGGAGGGCTGTGAACTGTTTGTTGCAAAAATGGCTGCCCTCATCACTGATGATCGCCCGTGGAGTGCCAAACCTAGTAAAAATGCTCTTTTATAGGAACCTCAAAACCACCTTAGCATCATTGGTTGGTAAGGCCGAAGCTTCCACCCATTTGGACACATAATCAACCGCTAGAAGGATATAGAGATTGTTGCAGGATGATGGAAATGGTCCCATGAAGTCTATGCCCCATACGTCAAAGATCTCCACCTCCAAGATCACATTTAGTGGCATTTCATTACGGTTGGAGATGTTGCCCACCCATTGGCATCGATCATAATTCTTTATGAATTGGTGGGCATCTTTAAACAAGGTGGGCCAATAAAACCCGGCCTGGAGTACCTTGGCTGTTGTTCTCTGCGTTCAATAAAATCCGTGCATTGTTTGAACAAGTAAGGCTCATCCCACATGTATCTCTTTGTATCATGCAAAAATTTCTTCTTCTGCTGAGAAGTTAGATTCGGTGGTAGCACATGACTCACAAGATAGTTGACAATATCAGCGAACCATGGGATCTCAGATGTGACTGCAAATAGCTGCTCATCAGGGAAGCAATCGTTTATTTCAACCTTCTTTTTGCTCTCCAAATTTGGATTGTCTAATCTGGAAAGATGATCGGCTACCAGATTTTCAGTGCCTTTCTTGTCTTTAATTTCCAAGTCAAATTCTTGGAGCAAAAGGATCCACCTGATTAATCTTGGCTTGGCATCTTTCTTTGAGATCAAATACCGAATTGTTGCATGATCAATGTACACCACTACCTTTGTTCGAATGAGATAGGATCGGAACTTGTCGAATGCATAAACAACCGCGAGTAGTTCCTTCTCAGTGGTGGTGTAATTCATTTGGGCCTCTGAAAGTGTTTTGCTGGCATAGTAGACTGCATGTAGAACCTTATCTCTGCGCTGTCCCAATACCACGCCCACATCGTAGTCACTAGCATCACACATAAGCTCAAATGGAAGAGACCAATCCGGTGCCACTATCACAGGTGCTGTTGTCAACTTCTGTTTCAATGACTCAAAGGCTGCTAAGCAATTATCATCGAATAGAAATGGGACATCTTTTTCCAACAGATTGCACAGGGGTTTTGTGATTTTGGAGAAATCTTTGACAAATCTCCGGTAGAATCCAGCATGGCCCAAAAAACTTCGAACTCCCTTTACAGAAGTCGGTGGAGGCAATTTCTCGATAGTTTCTAACTTTGCTTTATCCACCTCCAAACCTTTGGCTGAGACTTTGTGACCCAAAATTATTCCTTCATGAACCATGAAATGACATTTCTCCCAATTAAGCACAAGATTTGTTTCCACGCATCTCTTCAATACCATGACCAAATTCTCTAGACAGCTGTCAAAGGAATTTCCAAACACTGAGAAGTCATCCATGAAGACCTCCATGTTGATTTCCACAATGTCCGAAAATATTGCCATCATGCATCGCTGAAATGCGGCAGGAGCATTACATAGACCAAAAGACATTCGCCTGAAGGCAAAAGTTCCATAAGGACAAGTAAAAGTGGTCGTCTCTTGATCCTCTGGAGCGATGACAATTTGATTATAACTAGAATATCCGTCAAGCAAACAGTAGTACTCATGCCCTGCAAGTCGGTCCAACATTTGATCAATGAATGGAAGTGGGAAGTGATCTTTCCTTGTGGCTTTGTTGAGCTTTCGGTAGTCCATGCAAACTCTCCACCACATGACTGTTCGGGTTGGTATTAGCTCGTTGTTCTCATTTCTTACCACAGTTATTCCTCCCTTCTTGGGTACACACTGTACCGGGCTCACCCACGGACTGTCAGAAATGGGATAAATGATCCCGGCGTCTAAGCATTTCAGAATTTCTGCTTTCACTACTTCTTTCATGATAGGATTCAGGCTTCTTTGATGCTCTATGGTAGGCTTGCTGTCATCTTCCATCAGGATTTTGTGCATGCAAAATGAGGGGCTGATTCCCTTTATATCTGCAATGGTCCATCTAATAGCCCCTTGGAATTCTCTGAGGATTCTTATCAGCTTGGCTTCCTGCAAAGATGTTAGTGCAGAGGAAATAATGACAGGTAAAGTATCTGAAGTGCCTAGATATGCATACCTGAGGTGACTAGGCAAGGGTTTTAGATCAAGTTTAGGAGGTACCTCTCTAGATGGTTTTAAATGAGATGAGGCATCATTTGAGCTTTTCAAGGGCTCAATAGGTACCTTGAACTTTGCCATCCTGGGTATTGCATCTAGAAAATGAACATACTCACAGTTCTCGGGTTCGTCCAGGTCGATGTCTCCTGTTAGTGTCATCTCAAGCAAGTCACTATGTGTGGCCTTAATGAATTCCTCGGTCACTGCATTTTCAATGATGTCAACTCGGAAACACTCTTCCTCTTCGGTCGGAAATTTCATAGCCTTGAAAACATTAAAGGTGACTTCTTGGTCTTGAACCCTCATTGTCAATTCTCCTTTTTGCACATCAATGAGAGTTCTCCCAATAGCTAGAAATGGCCTCCCAAGTATGATGGGAATGTCCTTGTCCTCCTCAAAGTCTAGGATTATGAAATCAGCTGGGAAAATGAACTTATCAACCTTAACAAGAACATCTTCCACAATACCTCTCGGATAGGTGACTGAACGATCTGCTAGCTGAAGAGAGACATTTGTTGGCTTGGGTGCTGGTAATCCCAACTGAGTAAAGACGGACAATGGCATGAGATTAATGCTTGCACCAAGATCACACAAGCATTTTTTGAATGACAGGTCTCCAATGGTGCAAGGAATGGTGAAACTGCCCAGATCCTTTAATTTTGGAGGTAGCTTCCTTTGTAATACCGCACTGCGTTCTTCTGTCAAAGCTATAATTTCAAAATCTTGCAATTTCTTCTTTCTTGACAGAATACTCTTCATGAACTTGGCATAGCTCGGCATTTGTTCTAAGGCTTCTGCAAATGGTATATTGATCTGAAGCTTTTTGAAAACTTCAAGAAACTTAGAAAATTGCTTGTCCATTTTCTGCTTTTGCTGCCTTTGAGGATACGGAACTGGTGGGTAGTACCTGGTGGGAGGAGTTTGAATCTTCTCTGTGCTTTTTGTTGGTGTGGGCTCAGACCTCTCAAGGCTATCCTCTTCTTCAAAAATTTCAGCAGTGGCAGTTTCTGGGGAGAGGCGTAGCTGCGCCGTCTCCCTTTACAAAATGGGCGCAGCTGCGCCGGTTGATTCCAGCGTTGAAGAAGGGCGCAGCTGCACTGTCTGCTCGTGTGACAGGGGCGCAGCTGCGCCGTCTGGTAGGGTCTGCTTCCCACTTCTGGTGGTGACAGCTTGGCATTGCTCTTTCCCATTTCTCCTTGGATTGATTTCTGTGTCGCTAGGAAGAGCTCCTTGAGGTCTACTAGATAACAAGCTGAACAATTGACTCATTTGATTCTCCAAATTCTTGAAACCAAATGTTTGGCCTTGTTCCAACTTGTCAGTTTTGGCCATGTATCTCTCCAAATTTTCACTCAGTTTGGCAACCTTTTTATCAGTAGCCGAGATTTGTTGCTGAATGTGGAACCCTGGAGGATTGATAGGTTTTGGAGCTTGCTGTTGGTCTTGTCGGTTGCTCCACGAGAAGTTGGGGTGATTCCTATTCCCCGGAGTGTAGTTGTTCTGATATTGATTTGTTGGCCTTTGGTAGTTGCTCACAAATTGCACTGACTCTGCATTGATGGCACATTGATCAGAAGAGTGTGAACCTGCACAAAGCTCACAAATCATGGAGACTTGCTGCCCTTTTCCTTCATATATGTTGTCAAGCTTTTTGACTATAGCTGAAATCTGGGCTTGAAGTGAAGTGGCCGTGTCAACCTCTAGTATCCCTGCTACTTTTGGTTGGCTGGATCTGGAGGATGGCCATTGATAGTTATTTGCAGCCATGGTCTCCAGAAGTTCATAAGCTTCGTCATAGTTTTTACCCATGAACGCTCCACCTGCAGCTGCATCAATGCTTGCCCGTGTTTGAATATTCAACCCATTGTAGAATGTGTTAAGCTGCATCCATTGGGGCAAACCGTGATGTGGACACTTTCTCAATAGTTCCTTGTACCGCTCCCATTTCTCATACAAGGATTCTCCATGATGTTGTTCATACGAAGAGATGTCATTTCTCAACTTGGCAGTTTTGGCCGGTGGGAAGAATTTTGCTAAGAATTTCAGGGTCAAATCTTGCCAAGTAGTAATAGATCCCGGTGGTAGTGAGTGTAGCCAACTCTTTGCTTTATCCCTCAATATGAATGGGAATAACCGCAATCTCACCGCATCTTCCGAAATCCCGCTGAATTTGAATGTATCACAAATCTCCAAAAAATTTATCAAGTGCTCATTCGGGTCATCAACCACCATTTCTCCGAATTGGACAGAATTTTGGATCATATGGATAGTCCCTGGCTTGATTTCGAAGGAATTGGCCGTTATGGCTGGCCTGGAGATACTTGATTGCAAATCATTGATTCTTGGCGTAGCATAATCTCTTAAGGCTTTTTGTGCTTCTTCCGCCATTGGTTGAGGTTGGTCTAGATCCTCCAGAGTATTTTCAGCACACTTTCTTGATTGTTGAACCCTTTTCTCAATGTTATCCACGAACGGCAATAAGTTAGGATTCTTCGATCGAGTATGCATACACTACTCAAGAGTACCTATCACAATGTAGAAGAAAATAAAATAGAATTAGGATAAGAACAGATTTGTTTAACTAAAACCAATCTAATTTAAATTGATGACGAAAGTTATACACGCAATTACAAGTCCCCGGCAACGGCGCCAAAAACTTGTTGGGATATTTGTATGTATAACAAATATGACTCATACACGCAAGTGCACGCGATCCACAAGTAATATAAAGTAAGTAAAGTATCGATCCCACGAGGAATTGAATTGCATTTATGACTACAAACACCGATTTTATAATTATTTTGGTCTCTTTAAACAATTGATTTTAATGATGAGATTATCTAACGATTACTAATGAAACAAATAGAACAAATTATGGTTGTAAACATACAGATTTTATGGGCTTGGGATTATAATTTCACTTAATGCAAACTTAGATTTCCATGCTTCCTATTGTTACTAATTGATTATTATAGAATGTTGGTCGAGAACACGAATGTAAAATATAGCCACCTCTCGATGCACCATATTCATATCACATTAAATCCACAATTGATAGAATGAGTGTGAACACCCTAGATGACTAATGCACTATATTTCTATGTGAATTACAATCAAGAGGGTTTAAGTACAAGTTCTCAATTGGCCACATATGGTGCTTCGGTATATCTCTATCCTAAGCACGAATCATATCTTCACGAGGAATGTAAAAATTATGAACATATGCTAGCATAATTAGATCTCAATTTATATTTCCTTTCTCAATTCCATATAAATTATCACAGTAATTGGTGATCAAGCAATTAAACATGAAGTATAGATTATGCTAGACATTCATTTCATAACCAACTAGCAATAATAAGGAAGCATTTCAATTCTTAGCAATGCAAAAGATCCATTATAATCCCAAGTATTGAGTTTAGTTCATAATAACAATAGTAGAATTCATCATGCACAATTGGTTCATCATCATAATTACAGAATAGGAAAATTAATCAAAAATAGAAAATATTCAAGCTCCCTGTTTCCGTTCTGCAACTTCTGATGATTTTCCAAGTTGTGTAGATTGTTGATTTCTTGCTCCCAATCTCCAATTTAGCATCCATATGGCTCCATTCTTCAGTTCCCAAATGCCAATTGTGCTCAGCTGGTTGTTTCCAAGTTTGAAGCTAGAATGTAGTAAACTATTCTAATTTTCATGTTGGAGGAGAGCTGCCAAATTGAATTCCAAAATTGGCTAATAATGCATGCATGATTTGTCTTATTTTGACTTATTCTGATTCCCACTAATAAAGTTCAAACCCACTGATCCCTCAAAATCTGGCACTACTCTATTTCCTGATAATACTGCTTCGCTGGATGGAACGTGCTGCATGGCTGGCTGGCGACAGGCGCAGCTGCATCGGCGCCCTTTGTAAAAGGGGCGCAGCTGCGCCGGGGGCAGGGACGGAACAAGAGGGGCGCAGCTGCGCCGACCTCAAGGCCAAGCAGGGCGCAGCTGTGCCGGTTGCCAGTCTGCTGCTCTGCTGCTGTAGCCTGAATTTCGATTCTCGTGTCCTGTACAAGCAACAAACAATCAAATAGCTCCCAACCAACAAATGCAATAAACCCCGTGTCAAATTTACCGAGAACCGTGCAAAAGCCATATAATGAGAGTAGTAAATCAAAACCGAAAGAGAGGGGAAAAATGCCTGAAAATGCACTAAGTAGCTATTAGATAAGCAACAAATGAACCCAAATTGCATCCAATAAGTAGGTATGAAACCTACTTATCATAAACCAACTGCAGATAGAGAGAGATTGAGAGTGAGAGAGCATTGAAGAAGAATTAGAAGAACAAGAAGAAGCATAACAACAAGAAAAGAAGAGGAAGAAGAACACGGAAAAAAAAGAAACGGAGTGAACAGGAAAAGGGAGGAGGAACTCAATCCAATCGCGCCTAGCAATTTTCTTAGCACCTAAAGAGGATTTACAAGGTAAACAATCAACCAAAAATCCATTTATTTTTTATTTTCATAGAATGTTTGAGTTCTATGTGTTCTTGAGCTTAAACCGTTGGGTTTGAGCATTTCTTGAAATTGTTGTTGTAATTGTTGGTTGTGGTCGGTTTTCATTGTTACCAAGACATCTTGTAAGCTATTAATAACCTCAAAGTGGAACAAAATCAATGAATGATCCGAACCTTGGCATAAATAAAGGATGAAACTTTGGACTTTTAGGACAAAATGACTTTCGGACAATTTAGAGGACTATAAAGCCTTGATTGAGTAATTGTTTGGTTTAATTGATGTTGTAATATTGTAGTTCCATGGGTTATCTTCATAACCCAGTTGGAATGTAGTTAAAAGGAGTTAAAATGAAGATTTGGTATTAATTTTGGTGAAGAGCACCAAGAACACAAAAACAGAGTTTTCATTTTGTACTTTGACTCACAAATTGGTCATATTAATGTTCATGGGTAATTCTAAATTTGCTTGTGTATAGGAGGAGTTATGAAGGTTGGAGTCGAAGGAGGTCGAGGTCGCGAACTGGGAAAAAGCCCAGAATCCGGCCACTGGTTGGTTGGTGCAGCTGCGCCAATAACTCACGCCGCAGTATGGCCTAACCAGGGAATGAAGGGGGCTCACACCACAGCGTGGGGTCTAATTACTAAGGCTCATGCCGCAGCGTGAAGCCTGCCATGGGAATAGCATGGGACTCACGCCGCAGCCTGAGATCCAAGCTTTAAGCGTGACGTCGCAGCGTCAAGCCCGTGTCCGACCTGGGTCGGGTCAGTCAAACAGGATCAGGTCGGGTCGAACCCAGTGGACTTTTTCAGCAGGTCCAACACTTATGTTTTTGTACAAAATGATTAGACAAGTTAGTTATTTATATCTTGTTAAGCCTTAATTGCTTAATTGTATGCTAAGTGTTAATCAAATTGGTATTGTCTTAAGGCGTAAATTAAGTAACCTGGTTGCAACTTACGTTTGGCTTCCAAGGCCCCCCCGCCAGCTCATTGGGGAGCGAGACCCCAGACTGGGTAGTCGTAGTGGCAATTAATGTGTTTTAATAATGTAACGTCTATTTTAAACATATCCTTATGTGACTATTTGTTATATGAATATGTATTTACATGTATAGGATATTAAGGAGCGTGTGTTGTAATATTGTAGCAGACGCACCAGGCAAGTTTCTAAACCTTATGCACTATTTTTATTTCGTGCAAATAGGTATATGTTAGGCAAGTTTCCTGACGCTTGTCTAACCCTTGTGTTAGGCGAGTTTCCTTACCATAACTCAATTTAATATTGGACATGTTTTCTCAACTATACAACTTTTATTTATTGTGCGAGTTATTTATTGATTAAGCAATCATTCTATATTATTGCAAGTTCCTTACTCAACTATTTTTATTTGAGCAAGTTTCCTATCTTATACAAATATTGTATATTGTTGCAAGTATTATTCCATTAAGCGAGTTTCTCATCTTATTCAAGATATTTTGGACAGGTTCTTTTACTTCAATCATTGTGGAATTGCAAGGACTCTTAGAATGAACTGATAATCATTCACATTACCTAGCTATGCTTCAATGCATGTTATTAAAGCTTTCAAGTTCTATAGTCCATGAACTACATAAGATAGATGTCAAAGCCAATTGATTCGGCTAGACGTATGTTTAATCATCATTGTTGTTAAGTAAAGATGTCCGATCAAATTGTTTGGTTTGGATTCCTATGTAAAGCTGAGATGAACAACCCTCATAGCAGGGGTATTAGTATGTTGGGTTATCAGATGAATTTCTGGTGACTCAAGTAAAAGTTCAGTGTCATGATGACTACTCAGTATAGAATTTTTCCTCTATTTGGGAACATTGAAATCATTCGGTCCATAGAGGCCCTACAATTGCGTTAAAGAAATCATTCATAGAAATTGTCCAAGTTCTTGAGTTATCTTTTATTCTCTTGATTCTTGTAAGCTATGAAGTATTCATGTGATGATTCACGATTATTGTTATTATACTTGCTGAGCAAATTTGTTGCTCACCCTTGCTTTCCTTAAAATATTTTAGTTAGTGGAGCTCGTGGTGAAAGCTCAGGGAAGGATAAAGGCAAAGGCAAAGCTACTGATTAGTTTTATACCATTAAGATTACCATTTTGATTATGTACTAAGACTCGTTGACTTTTGTGATCTATTAAGACTTAATTACCCTTATGTATTAGGTTATGTTTTATAGTAGTCTTGGTTTTGAGACTTGGGACAGGATTATTAATGTTATATCAATGTAAATATTCCTTTATTTCTGTTATAAGTTATCAATAGTATGATGGATGTATTAGATAGTGATGAACCAGGTCTGCGGTTCAGGTGACCCGGATTTGGGGGCGTCACATGAGGTATCTTGGTATTGTTAATTTTGTTTTTGTTATTCATGTTTTTGACCCTATAATGTAGAAATCGTTTGAGCAAACAAACAAGGGAAGTTTGAAGGCTGTAATTATCAAAGGTTGGGAGCTATCTGAAGGCATAGAACACAGTCAAGATCTGCAGATGTTGCTACTACTTTAAGGCTTGAATCCTTACCAGCTTACTTGCAGTATACAAGTCCAATTACATAGATTGAGAGGAATGATGTCGAGCAAACGACATTAAATAAATGCGCTGCTTGGGAGGCAAACCAAGATTTTAGATTTATTTTTCTATCCCTTTTACTTTTATTTTTTACTTTTATTTTTTACTTTGTAGTTGCATTTTATTTAGTTACTTCATCTTTGCATGATTGTCTTACATTGGGGACAATGTGAGGTTTGGGTGTAGGGGAGAGGTTTAAGTTTAGGTTAGTCTAGAATAGGTTTTGCTCTAAGTTTAAGAATATGAGTTGTTTTCTGGGAAAATTAATAATTTTTGGCCCTAAAATTTTTTTTTTCTGTGATTTTATTTGCCTAAGTTTTAAAGGTATTTGGCTATGGAATGAAAATTGATGCTAATTTGATAAAATTTGTTTGATGTCGAATTAGTTGATGAATGATGATAGCTAAGTCATGATCCATAGTAACTGATTTGAATTGAATATGTATTGCATGAGTTCTGGAATATGAGAAATATGCATATTTGGCTGACTTATCTATGGAGTTGTCTATGTGCATTGATTTCATTATTTAGGACTATTTAACTGCTTATGTTATTTGCATGACCATGAGAAAATAAGGACATGAGGAAGTTTGAAAAAATTTGAAAGAAAAAGAGAAGTACAAAAGAGAAACATGTGGTGGGTTGAGATTGAGCGTAAAACGCACTCACTCACAAACACATGCAACGAGGAGTGTAAGACGCACTCATTGGTAAACAGATAAGTGAGATGGAGCATAAAATGCACTCACTTAACAAAGAACGAGAAAGGTGAAATGTAGCATAAAATGCATTCTCTTGGAAAAAAGTGAATTTGATGGTTCTGGTGAAAAGGAAAAAAATGAATGGCAGAGAAAATATGTTCTGAGTTCTGAGTCAGTGTGCACAGTTGTTATTCCATGATAACTGAGTTGAGTATGTATGTATATCATAGGAAAGATACTTATGCAGATATAGTTTGATTTAAAGAAGTTCAATGTTGAAAGATAAAGTTGTTATACATTGATTGATGAGGTGCTAGTCGAATATCTATTAGTTAGTGTTGATACTCATAATTTGGAACTTGAAACCTTTTGAAAGATGGTTAAATAGAAATCAGATAAATTTCAATATGACATTTGTTTTGGTTTACACGAGGACGTGTAAAGGCTAAGTGTGGGGGAATTTGATGAGTGCATAATATTCATTGACTATGATTCATTTATGTTTAGTTTTATTGCATGTTCTATGTGTTTGTGAGTTTATAATTGTATTTAATAATTTCAGGAGGAATTGGTGCTGAAAATAGGAATTGGAGCTAAAACAGGAAAAAGAAAAAAATTTCTGGAGAAGCATGAGCTCGCTATCCAACAATAATCAATCGACTCAAGGATGCATGATCTTGCCTTAGAACTTAGATTTTATTGTAGATCTTGTCGAGAGATTCGATTTGATAGATGGCACGTCCCGTAACTCTTCTTGGATCAAAAGTTATGACATTTTTACTAACAGACATTGAACCCAAAGTTTGGAGTTGCCATTTACATAGCAGTCACTTGGGGCCCAATTTTGACCTTGATCCAGCCAAAATCACTTAATTCGCAAAGAATAAAAGTTGTAGGTCTATTTCTTATCTTTCCGTAACATCTCGAATCGTCCCAATCGGAGTTCGGATGCAAGAGTTATGACCATTTTACCAAAGGACGCCGCAATAGAAAGTGGGAACTCGCCCCGATAAGTTCGTAAAGGCAAATGAACTCGCCCCGACGAGTTCCTCTTTGTCCGAGTTCGCCCCAACCCAAACCTCTTAGTTCCAATTTTCCCCAGCGAGCTCCCTAGCACTACGAACTCGTCTCGGCTAGTTTGTCGGGAAAAAGAAGATTAAAAATTATTTTTGACAGGAAATTTTGGGGAATTCTATTCAGATTTGTATTGTTATTTCTTAGAGTATTAGGATATTATCTTAGGATTATAAATATATATTTTTAGTCAGATATTAGGAACACTTGGCTACCACAATTGTAACCCTAATTGGGTAAGATCAAAGACATGTCAAGCTAAGTTCTTTATTTTCAGTTCTAAGGGATGCTGGACCTTATTTATAATTAATGGTTTAATTGAGTATTTATTATTTATCTCTTCTCATATGAAATTCATTTTTGATAATCTAATTGAACTGTTAAATGTTATTGGTTTAACTAATTTGATTTTTGCGGGATTAAATTAGTTAACTGATAATATCTGCTAGATTAAGGTATAGTATTAAATAAATGATATTATATCTGATCATAAACATCATTTAATAATACTTGATTGTGGCCAAGCTTTTGAGTATTATTATGATTATCAGAAGACAAGTTAAATAATCCCTGATTGTGTGATTGTTGCATGAAATAATCTAATTCCCTAATTCTTAATGTTGTTGTTATATTAAATCTAGACTGATAGTTCTGGGTTGTATGATAGTTAGGGTCTAGTGGGGGTGATTGTCATATTAGATTTAAAACGTAAAAAGAATTTGTTATAATTAGCGATTGAGGTTATCTAGGGTTATTAGTTTCATTAAGGGTAAATAATGTTATACTTGATTAAACCATTATTGCGAAAAGGTGATACTAAATTGAAGAACTGGAGTTTTAATTCATTTATTATTAATATTACTTTAAATACTATTTTTATTAATTAGTTAATTAAATTCAAACCTCCCTTAAACATTAGGATAAATATAAGACAACTTTACTCTTTGTGGGATCGATCATTGCTTATTGCTATACTAATTCTTGTTTTAGCAGTGTGGCAATAAGGTATTAATTTTGGAGTGTTAACAACAGTTCCTAGATAAGTATATGTATGTTTATGTATACACACACACACACACACAAACATATATATATATATATATATATATGTTTGTGTGTGTGTGTGTAAGTAACCATGGTATAAAAAAAACTATAACATATATACCACCCCAATGATCGAAAATTCCACTCCATTTGGGCAAGAATGCTGAAAATTTTAGCCAACCTTGTAAGCTTAGCCCATGTGAAGGAAATAATGAGCTAGGTGCGGCTAGGAGTGCTTAAAGTAAGAATTTGGTGAAACTTTTCACCAAATTCACTTTTACCCTTGGTTAGTGACTTGGTTGATGGATAATACTTCCTCTATAAATAGAGCCCTCTCTAGCATACTTACTCCATTTTGTTCATTTGCTAAGTGTTGGGAGCTAGATAGTGTAAAGAATTGTGTAGAGAAAGCTAGAGGGAAAAGTGAGAGTTGAGAGAGAATAAGAGAATACTAAGGAAACTCTTGCACTTTGGTGATTCAAGAGGAGCTCAAGAAGGAAAGAGAAGATAGAGAGCTACTTAAACTTCATTGCTAAGAGAAGAAGAGCATCAAACAGATAAGATCATAACCTAGCTTTAATTTTTGTAAGTTAAGTTAGTATATGTTGTTCTAGTAGAAAGATGCATGCTTGGTTATGGGAGTTTTGCTTGTTGTGAGATCATGAAGGATCTGAAGGTATAAGGATGGATATTGTAAGGAGAATATGTGATTTGTATGTATTGTAGGTGATTTCATATCTTAATAAATAAGAAGAATGCATGTGAGCTTAAAACCTAAAATAAAATACTTGAAAGCATGAGATTTGGGGTTAAATGACATAAAATATGTAAGCCATTTGTATGATCTAAATATCTTATGTTGAAGATCTATGAAATACGAAGATAATCCAAGTAGAATCGTCGAAAACCGAGTTAAAATGAATTTGGGGTGAACTTTCTAGTAGAACATTTCGAAATAAGAACCCTAGCTTGAAGAACCAATGGTTTGATTAAATAAATCTTTGAGAAAATGGTTTAAAAGGTTGAATGTTGAAAATGTATAAGTTTATGAGATAATGGAATTGGTTTGAACTCATGAAAAATGAACAAGTTATAAATGATTGACGCAAAAAGGAAAAAAAAATCAAAAATGGTGAAAAATTATTCTTGGAGAATCTATCGACCAGCGCCCCGGCGCTGGGCTGATTTTGCAGTTGACCGGGTCGGGTCAGAAAAGGATTTTTTTAAAAAAATAAAATTTATTAATAATAAATAATTAAAATAATATTAAAAGATTATTTTAATTATATATTAAAGATTACTTTAATTATGATTAAACATGTAAAATAGTTTTAGTTGTGAATTAATAAAATATAAACAATGTAAATAATATTGTGGATTAATAAATTGTAAACAATTAAAATAATATTAAAGATTATTTTAATTGTAAGTTAATTGTAAAGATCATTTTAATTGAAAGTTGGTTGTAAATTAATTATGAATTAATGAAGAATAAACAATTAAATAACATTAAAGGTTATTTAATTGTGAACTAATGAGATGTAGAGATAACTCTAATTATAAATTAAACAAATAAAGTAATGACATAAATTATTTTATTTGTAGACTAATAAAGTATGAACAATGATTAAGAAGATTTCTTAAAGAGTAATTAAATAAACTAAGAACACTTTATTTGTGTGATGAGTCATGGATTAATAAGACATGTATAATAATAAAAGGATTATTTATTTGTAATAAATGAAATAAATGTGTATTATTTGTGAAGACTAAAAGATGTAATAAAGAGGATGCTTAATCGAATGGAATGGAGGTCGATTTATTGGTGAGTCCTAATTGTATGAGGCTAGTATGTTAGATTAATTAGGTTTATATTTGAGGGTTAATAGAGATTAACCGTTAGATGATTATGACGAACATAGATTGTTCAAAGGATAAGGAGTCAAAGTCGGAGAGTCGACTACATAGGCAAGTACATAAACTTGTACTCTTATTAATCGTGCAAGTAAATTTATTGATAGAAGATTCTAGTGTTATCTAAATTCATGAATATTATTATTTATACTCTGAAGCCTGATTTAAATCATAATTATATTCTTGAATGATTCCTTGCATTCCTGTTGCGAACCTTGTACATATTAATTATTCATAAGTGTGTTGAGAAGAGTGTTTATGCCATTTGGTTCGGCTAGACCAATATTTATGAGTTAGAAAGCGATCCAAACCAATTGCCTTGGTGCAGACTCAACATGTTTGAATGTTATGTATAATATAGGGTACTTTAGGTTGATCACCTATTGTGCTTGTTTTGGGTTATAAAGGAATTACTGGTAATTATCGTAGAAGTTCATGGTCCATAACGACTACTCAGTATTAAACTTTTTTCAATTTGGAAATATTGGAATCTTTAAATTCTTTTAAAAATCCTTCAGTCCATAGTGACTCACTTCTTGTACTAAGGAATTTGTTAGTTCCCGGGGACATAATAGAGATCTAGAAGGGAGAAGGGAGGAGGTTGAATAGATCCTTTAAAACTTTTGTATTTAATTCAAGTATAACAGTTATGAATAGTATAATCAATTCATGCACAGCGGAATATACTTTAATAACCCCTTCAAAGATGTAAACATAATCTCAGTTCAATCGACAAATCTACGATATGGTTGATAGCAGATATAACAGTTATTGTGCATAAGGTAATTGACATAAAAGTAAAAGACACAAGAGACTTTTAAGTGGTTCGGAGACTGAATAACTCCTACTCCACTCTTCTACTTCAAGAAGTAGGAATCCACTAATGGTTTTAGTCACTAAGACAAGGACTCTTCGCATTCCTCAAGTCCAGCAAACAAGAGTTATTTTTTGCCACTAAGACAAGGATCCTATGATCCTCCTTAAGTCCCGCAAATACGGATCCTCTGATTGAGTCCCGCAGACATGAGTTATTTTTAGTCCCTCGGACAAGGATCCTTTGACCTTCTTCAAGTCCAGCGGACTTGGAACTCCAGTTCACAAAGAACTCTTCAAAGCCAGCAGCCTTGGAATCCTGTAGACTAAGACCAGCAGCCTTAGAATCTCTTGTACCCTTTGGTACTCAGCAAGTCCAGCAGACTTGACTTTGTTTAGTCACTTAAGACAAGGACGCTCTGCCCTCTTTGGTGTGTTGATTGTTTGTTGGGTTGTGCTGCCAAGATGAACTTTGATCTCCTTCATCTTTAAATACTTAGCAGCTGTTTGTGATGTTCTTCTGGATGCTGCTGATGATGGACGTTGAAGCTCTCTTTCTTCTGGTACATAGCAGATGCAGATGATCACTCTAGATGAACACTGTTTGACTTGTCCAAGTCAGTTCTTTATCTTTTCAGCTCATAGTGTTCCTTGCTTGATTATAGAGTTGTCCGTCTGGATTTGCCTTCAGCTCTGGTCACTCTTAATCTTAGCTTCTTGGTCATTCGACTCTTAGCTCATATGCCAGCCCTTCGGCATACTTCTCATATTGCAGTGAAGCTCTTAACTGTTTGTATAGTCGGTGTTCTTGCTCTTGTTCACCACACCCACTCTTTAATCCGAATGCAATTTTCTCTTATGTAGATCTCCATTTTCTTCCCGTTAGAAGCTTGCTGTTGATATCTTCCCATTGCACTTCTTTCCGTTGGAGACTAACTTTATGCAGACTTGTTTATTGTACCAATGAATATTTTAGTTCTTGAAGTCTGCTAGTGATCACTGATTCAACATCCATTAGCTGGTACTAAGATAGTGGAATCACATGAGCGACATGTTGACTGTTACAAACATGGCTATTTGGACCCCACTTAGATTGGTTCTTTATTTTACTCATTTAACTATTCAGTCGCTCATCTTGGGATAGTAACCTTAAGTGCTCTAATATCTTTAATCCTTGTTAGCACTTACTTACTCTATGATCAACTAGGTGTAGCCTGTTGCTTCTGATCGTAGAGTTAACAGCTCACTTCAGTGTGGCCTTGTACTACCTTGGAGTTTGTAAAGTGGTTGACTGCACTTGCATTACGCTTTAATACGCTTCTTATTATTCTGTAGTTTGAGCCCCCTTATGCTCTGTGATCTCCATTGAGCTTTACGTTCTTAGAGTATAGTATTATGATCTTTGTTGAGCCATTTGCTGCATTATGCTTATCATAGAGGGCTGCTATATGTTCTTCAGGTGTTAGCCTTGCTGCTGTGTCATAGAGGACTGCTCTATGATCTTTTGATGCTGTAGCACTTTAGATGTAGAGGACTGCTTTACTAATCTTCAGACATTCTCTCTTATGTCTCATCATAGAGTACTGCTCTATGATCTTCTGTTGCTTTGCTGAGACTGCCAGAGTGCCTTGGTTATCTTAGGGTCAACTCTACGATCACTTGGTCTTGTTGTTGCTTTCCTACTCTACGAATCTTGTCTTTGGTGCAGGTCATAAAGTCTTTGTAATATTCCGAACCCTAATAAGATTTGTATATGTAAATTATGTGTTTATTAAATGAAATTTCTTATTCCAACTCTATGTTATGTGATGATATATTCTTATGAACAGCTGTTCAGGTAATCTTTGAAAACCTAATACGATTCAAAAACATTATCGTGTACGTTTAGAATTAGAACGTATAACGTAAAACTAGATATCGAGAAGTTTAAAACCTTAAACCCTAATGAGATTTGAAGTTTGTAACATATGTGCTTAATAATGATTGAAATGATATTTCGAAGCAGGTGTTTAGTGATTATATTATGTAAACGATAAATTTGGTCAAATAAAAATTTTTGGTCAAGCTGCTTAGTCGTGCTTACATTGACAAAATGATTTGTCGTGTTTTCCATGATTTCACCAAAAAGCATCCTGAAAAATTATTTTTAGTAAGCTGATGTGTCGTGCTTAAACTCATATAGTGCTTTGTCGTGCTTACGCTTTGTCGTGCTTATGCTGACAAGCTGTTTTGTCGTGCTTATGCTTTGTCGTGCTTACGCCTGGCACACGCCAGCTTATGCCTGACACACGCTAGGTACTAAAATGTAATTAACCTAGGTATCAAAGTGTAATAAGTCGAGCCCCTAACGTGCAATTAGTGAAACTTGGTTTTTCTATAAATAGCAAGCTCAGTTCATTCATTCCTTACTATTTTTCAAGAGCAGTTCAAGAGCAAAAACATTCTATATTTATATTCTGAGAGATATTGTGAGATAAAAATTACTTTCTAAGCATCGAAGCGCTGCGCGATTGGAAGTAAAGCTAGCAACTACAAGAGGTATTACTCTAGTGGTTATTATTTTCAATTTTCTTTAGTAAAAATATACTTTTATAAGTAATTATAATGCCCAAATTATTTTAAGTATATAGTACAAAAGTCTTATTTAAAATCAGTTATAATGTCCGATTTATTTCTCTTATATATTAGAAAATATACTTTTATAAGCAGTTACTATGTCCGAATTTCTTCAACTATTTAGTAAAAATATTCATTCTATAAGCAGTTATAATGCCCGAATTATTTCAACCATAGTAACCGAATATTTATTTTTCAAGCAGTTATAATGCTCAATTTATTTTAAATATAATTGAAAACTATTCATTCTGTAAGCAGTTATAATGCTAAAATTATTTCATATATTGTAGAAGAAGTCTTATTTATATGCGGTTATGATACCCGATATAAAACTTAAAAGATTTAATCGTTAAACGCTTATTTGTCTACATAAACTTATAATCGTGTAGGATTTACGACAAACGTTTAGACCATTATATTAACTGTAAGGATATACGAGGCAAATCTTCTAACCTTGTTACATTTAAGCAAGTCTATTACATCTTACTATCAATTATTATGAAGTTATTGCTTCTTGTTCAACATAACTTAAGAAATGAATCATTATTCATATATTGTTTATTCGAGCGTAAATTGTTGTGTCAAACCAAATTGTTTTGGTACGACATCTTATACTGAGAAATGGAACACCTTGATATAAGGTGCCGGTAAATGTTGATTATATATTGACATAAAATTGTAAGATGATATGCATACTCCTAGGATATTGGTTAGGCTGATCCCCTACCAGATATTCGAAATCAAGCGGTTCTAAGTCATTGAAGACTGATAGCACTAATTGAAATATATGGTTCATGTACAGAACCCTCAGTTATACATCATTGACATCTTTCAAATCAAACACATTGTGTTTACATTTTCAAATGAACTTGATGAGCATTTGTAGCTCATTTTGGCATATATCTTCTTTTGCAGTTTTAAATGGGACAGACAAAGGAAAAGGACATGTATACTAGTTTTATTTACTGTTTTTGAATAATTTAAATCTTTTATAAGACTTTGTTGTAATAACTTAGTACTGAGAACAATGTAACCGAACTTAATGATATGTAATATATTATCATCCTTTATTACATCGAATGCGTTATACTCTGATCTTTACTTTATTTAGCATAGTTGTACTAAGTAAATACAGTATCTATACGAACTATACATCTGAATGAGGGTATTTGAATGATATTGAAAGTCCTATAAGCTCTAAGGTTACACTTAATGAGCGCCGATAAGGTAACATCTTTACCGGAATGCGCCCCTCAGTTCTATGGACAATCTTATCATTAATATTGTGAATGTCAGATAGATAGGGAATATCGATATGAAAGAGGTATTCATGAGATATGAATCTATACATCCAAGTGAGGGTATCCAAACACAGATAACGTTCTAGCAGGAATTATCATCTATTATGGGATATTGTGAACCTTGGATAGATAGAATTCATATTTTATTGAATATTTATAGTTGTATAGTTTCACGTGAGCACCATATCTGCTACAGGGAAGTGTAGAGAATTTGGGGGCGTCACAGGTTGGTATCAGAGCTGTAGATTATAGCTCTAAGGTAGTTAGGAATTACCTTAGGATATAGTCATTGAGTCCGTAAAATACTTAATTATACATAAAATAATCTTAAAATCTTTATCTTATGTGTAAATTTGCTTTGCTTTAATACTAAACAACTAACATTATTTTGTAGGATGTCAAAGACAAATTGGAATGATCTTCAAGTGATAGATCAACCCATGGTAGGGTGGTTGATAGAGAGTGAGTCAGAAGAAGATCCAGAAGAGATATATACCGCACTAGGGATACCAGAGGAGGAGGACCCAGAGGAGGAAGAACTCCTACATGACCAGGAGATACTAGATGATGAGGAGGCTGAACATCCTATAGATGGACAACTAGTAGATCTGATCCTAATGAGGAAATTGGAGCGAGTCAGATGATGAGTATCGATAGACACGAGGAGATAGTTGCAGGGTTATTACAACAGTCCACCGAAGACTTAGAGGCTACCGACTTTCGAGCATATATAGCTGAAAGTTTGTTAGAGAGTGAGAGGGTAACACTCACCGTCTTAGACACTCCTCCAGAGTGCTTAGAAGGAAAGGCAAGATGCACAGATGCACTTATACCGAGTTAACAAGGGATGTCGGGATACATTCGAAGGCTTAGAGCGTCGGATGCTTAGGTATCCCATAGAGGAGAGGAAAGTAGATTATATGATAGATAGATCAGTGGTATGCCACATGATCCGGGATGCCTATAAGGAGACTCGAGATCGTTCAGTCTAGTTTAATACTTAAGTTTATTTGCTGTCGTTTGTATTATAAAGATTTTAGGTTGTAAAATAGGGAATCCTCTGTACTAACTAGTGGTAGTATAAACCACTAGTCGAATATGTAACCGTTCTACATGTGATATACAAATTGTGTTTGTACAAATCAAATTGTTAATTCTATGTGTAGTATATACCTGTATTTATACTTATCTTTTCTTTATTTTTAGAATCATGGCATCAGGACGAAGAAACCAGACCAGAAATGAGACTAATGAACCAAACCCCACCCAACAACTAGTAGACTTACTATTAGGAGCTTTACAACGTCATCCACTACACCAGCCCAACACAAATAACCCACATAGGTTAGCGTTTAAGGACTTTAAAACCGTTGGACCACCTGAGTTTAAGGGAACTGTGGATCCAGTTGAAGCCCAAACTTGGATGACTGAAATGGAAAAGTTCTTCACTGTAACAAACGTAAGTGAGGAGCAAAAGACAGTCTTTGCAACCTTTTTCCTAAAAGGTGAGGCAAACTTCTGGTGGGAAAAAACAAAAACCAGGGCCGGTGAAGGGGTAATTCCTTGGGTAAGATTCAAAGAACTATTCTTTGAAAATTATTTTCCACAAACCATGCAAGATCGAATGGAGGTTAAGTTTCTAGAACTAAAACAAGGGGAAATGACTGTATCTCAGTATACAGCCAAGTTTAACGAATTGTCTCATCTTGCCCCACATCAAGTAAACACTAAGACAAGAAAAACTAGGAGATTTGAGGAAGGGTTGAAACCTCAGATATGGAGTAGAATATCAATCTTCCAGTTGAAGACGTTTTCAGAGATTCTTGAGAAGGCTATCATAGCCGAGACCGAGAAGGAAAATCTTCTCAAATTCCATAAGGAGAAGAGGTGTAATACCCATGCTTCTTAGTCCCACATCGCCTATATTACCAACTTGCTGTCCTTCATTAGTATATATATATATATATATATATATATATATATATATATATATAACTAATGCTTTTGTTTTATTTAATAAACAATAAGGATTTTCTTATTTTAAGAAAAGACTTTTTGTAAGAGGGACTTTTTAGTAAGGACCTCCTTAGTTAAAATTTTCAGTATCGATGGCGTATGCGGATTGCGAACCTCATAATTTCGGGTACGTTTTTTTTTCGTTTGTATTTATTCAATTTAATTTTCTATATTATTATTGTATAACTTTAATTAGTATATTGTAGTTAGTTTGTTAGTTAATATTTTGGTATTATTTTGGCTAGATATTATGTATCTCTTTAATTTATTAATCTAATATAATAATATGGAGGGTCCAATATATGCATAAAATAGTTAAATACTAATATTGTAGTATTTAATAAAATGTATTATTTTTGTGAATAGATTACTTTGAGCGAGTCTAACCAATTGCATCTGTAATTGTGGGTATTGCATTACGTACTCCAAGTACGAATTCCATACTTCTTCAGCGATAGTCTTCTGAAATTTAATTAATTCGTTTTGTTCGTTTTGAATTTCGTTATTAATTCACATAATTGTTTCATGTAAAATCAATATAATAGTTTTATTTTAGTGTGGATATATAGAACTCGTATTTATACTCTTTGAGTTGGATTATCAGGTCTGGTATTGATTTTGATAATTGTAGAAATGTATATGTCAATATATTTTGGAGACTTGTATTGATGATTCGTTTGATTTATACATATTAGAATCCACTGTTATTGATATTATGTCGCATGTGTTGTGACATCAGATTTTGTTAGAATATACCATAGGGTATACTTGAGCTATAACCATCTATGGGGGTACCACAGGCATGTCGTTTTGGCACGATAGACATGACACTTTTCGTGGCAGTGTGATTAGTCCATGGCGTCTCTGTTTTGTGCTCCGATGGGAGTTGGCCATTTGGTGATTTGTTGTGAGAGGCGTATGGGTCGGCCCTAGTTTTCTGTTCTGTTCTGCGGATTGATGATGTTGTGCCAAACACACCTTCCGATTTTGCATGCATTTGGATTCGCGGTCCAATGTGTGATTGCCTATGTGGCATTATTGACTTGTCTATGTGGCAAGCTATATTTTGAGCTCGATATGAAATAATACCATGCCGTTTCTTCAGACTACTGGGTTATTCTGATACAACTCAGTTCAGTTTAGTTGATTTTGTTATTCATTTCAGTTCATAATTCTGTACTCTATATTCGTACTTGGCATTTGGCTCATGCTGTCTTTTTCTTCCGACAGGTATTCAAAGGGACCATGGGCAAGTGTGATGAGAGCTCCTCACCTAGATGGTTTAGATATTTTGGTTATGTTTTGATGTTTGGATCTCTGTTTAGAGTTGTATTGAACCTTTATTAAGATTAGGATGTACGAAACAGTATGTATTTTGAGTTGGTTGGGCGGTTATTAATACCTTTTCAAACTAATCTTTTACAGTTTATAATTTGATATTAGTTTATATTTTTGTTGTATTTTTGTCTAGCCTCTCTTCTTATTTTTGGGAAAGGGGTGTTACAGAGTTGGTATCAAAGCTTAGGTTCTTTCTTGTAGAAAACCTATTTAGGTTTGACCTGTGAGTTATGGGTAGACTTTGGGTTAGGTTTTTGTTCCATTTGATATGTCGTTCAGCTATCATATTAATCGCATTCAAATTAGTTTGCTTCAGTCCATTGTTTTCTTTATTAGATGGCTCGTAGATCCGCTAGAGTTGCTGGTAGACGAGGAAATAGTAGGGGAAGAGGCATGCACCAAACCGATGTACATTCTGATATGCAGCGTGATGTGCAGCATAATAATCAAGATAATGCTCAATTGGCAGCTTTGGTAAATCAGGCGATTAATCAGGCTTTGCCGCAATTGGTGGCACAAGTCGTTCAGGCAATGCAACAACTGACGCCAGAAATTCCTAATCAAAGGAACCCCGGGAATGGTGGTTCGCAGACAAATAAAGAAGAAGCGAACACTGTTGGGGTTGATCCATCCATTGTTTCGATGTATTTGTGGTTAGAAAGGTTCCAAAAACAGAAACCACATTCATTCACTTCAGCTCCAACTCCAATTGATGCAGAGAATTGGGTTTCCCATTTAGAAAAGATATTTGATGTGATAGGATGCTCGGATAACCAGAAGGTGGTACTGGCTAGTTATAAATTAGAGGGGGATGCGCAAAGGTGGTGGAAAGCAATGAAAGTAACAAGGGTGATGGATTTGTAGAGGCACTTACTTGGGCAGAGTTTTGTGATATCTTTTATCAACAATACTTCTCAGCTGCTGATAAAGAGGCTTATGGTAGAGAGTATCTGTCTATTCGGCAAAAGGAGGATGAGTCTGTTACGGATTTTATGACAAGGTTCACTAGGTTGGCAAGTTTTGCAGGAACCTCAGCAGGGACTACATCAGAACAAGCTGAGAAATTTAAGTGGAGAATTCATTATAAGTATCTCCAACATCTCATTAACATTAAATTCAAAGATGTGTCAGCAGTGGCTAATGCAGCCAAGAATATTGAGATGAAGTGACAAGATTTTCGAGCTTCTAAACCGGAGGGAGGTCGAAAGAGGGATAGAAATGACAAGCACAGTCAACTTTCGGGTCAGCAGGGGAGAAATCAGAATGGTCAGTGGAATAAGAACCGAGGTGGTCAACAGGGACAGTGGCGTGGCCAGAATCAGAACACAAGCTATCAACAGTTGCCTCAGCAAGGTCATAATCGTTAACAATGGCAGAATCGTCAGCAAGGGCAAAATTAGGGTCGTTACCCAGGACCAGCAGGTGGGGATAACCCTAATCTCATTCCAATAGCTCCTTGTGCTACTTGTGGGGCTAATCATCTAGGAATACCTTGTCACAGAGTTACTGGTGCATGCTTTTTGTGTGGTCAGTTAGGCCATCTTGCCAAAGATTGTACTCGACCACGTGGTAATGGTGGAGGTGGTGATAATGGTGGCAATGTTGGTCAGCGCCACGGTGGATGGGTCTTCGCCTTGACACATAATCAGGCAGCAGGTGCGCCAGGTACTGTTTCTGGCACTCTTATAGTTGGCAATCGTGAGGCTTCCATTTTATTTGATATTGGCTCTACCCATTCGATTGTTGCAAATTCTTTTGTTTGACGTATTGGTGTGTCGTCTTAGTCTTTAGATTCTGCTATGTCTATTACTACCCCGATGGGAATTTCTATTATTATTTCTAATTTGTATCGAGATTGTCCTATTAGTTTTGGAGATAAGATTCGTAGGGTAAATCTTTTACCAATAGGTATGCACGATTTTGATGTGATTCTTGGAATGGACTGGTTAGATAAGCACCAGGCCACTATCGATTGTCAATCGAAGAGAGTTATCTTTGGGGATTTGAAGTCCCCGGATTTTGTGTATCAAGGTTCACGATTGGGTAAGGTGGTGAAACTAATTTCAGCTCTAAAAGCTGGAAAATTGGTGGCTAGGAGTTGTGAGGGATATTTAGCATTTGTGAATGACACCTCTATGGGAGAGTCTTGTATTGAGGATGTTCCAATTGTTCGTGAGTTTTTCGATGTGTTTCTAGAGGAATTATCAGGGTTGCAATCGCAATAGGAAGTTGAGTTTACTATTGAGCTTGTTCCTGGTGCAGAGCCTATCTCTAAGCACCATTAGAATTGCAAGAGTTGAAGGAGCAATTGCAAGAATTATTAAACCGTGGTGTAATTCGACCGAGTGTTTCACCATGGGGAGCTCCGGTCTTATTTGTAAAGAAGAAGGATGGGTCTATGAGGTTATGTATAGACTATAGAGAGTTAAACAAGATTACCATCAGGAATCGGTACCCTTTACCGAGGATTGATGATTTATTTGACCAACTTCAAGGGGCGAAGCATTTTTTGAAGATAGACTTGAGATCAGGTTATCATCAGTTGAGGGTGAGAGATGAGGATGTCTCTAAGACAACTTTTCGTACATGCTATGGGCATTACGAGTTTCTGGTGATGCCATTTGGGTTGACTAATGCTCCGGCGCTATTTATGGATTTGATGAATCGGGTGTTTAGGGAGTACTTGGACAAATTTGTCATTGTCTTTATTAATGACATTTTGATTTACTCTAAGTCTAAGGAGGAGCATGAGGAACATCTTCGCATAATTTTGAGAATTTTACGAAAAGAGAAATTATATGCTAAATTCTCCAAATGCGAGTTTTTGTTGGAGCAGGTTATATTTCTGGGCCACATTGTGTCTGCTGAAGGCATTAAGGTGGATCCTGCGAAGGTTGAAGCTATTACTAAATGGCCGAGACCTATTACGGTGACGGAGGTTAGGAGTTTTTTGGGTTTGGCAGGGTATTATAGGCGATTTGTAGAAGGATTCTCTTTACTTGCCTTGTCATTGACTCAGTTGATGAGAAAGGGCACGAAGTTTGTGTGGAATGAGGAACGCGAGAAGAGTTTTGAGGAGTTGAAGAAACGGCTTGTGACAGCTCCAATACTTACATTGCCATCAGGGACAGGAGGTTACCAAATTTATAGTATTGCTTCTAAGAAGGGTTTGGGGTGTGTTTTGATGCAGCACGGTAAGGTGATTGCCTATGCTTCTAGACAACTTAAACCTTATGAGGTGAACTACCCCACTCATGATTTGGATTTAGCAGCAGTAATCTTTGCTTTGAAAATTTGGAGGCACTATTTGTATGGCGAGACTTGTGATATCTTCACCGATCACAAAAGTCTTAAGTACATCTTCACTCAGAAGGAGCTCAATATAAGGCAGAGGCGTTGGTTGGAACTTCTCAAAGATTATGACACTAGAATTCAATATCACCTTGGGAAGGCGAATGTAGTTGCAGATGCGCTTAGCCGAAAGAGTTCAGGGAGTGTAGCAGCCCTTATTACACAATCACAACTTATTTCAGATATGGAACGGTTAGAGTTGGAGTTGTATGTACAAGGTGCAGATGGACTTTTAATAGGTATGAGAGTGGAGCCTTTTCTTATCTCGAGGGTTAAGGAAGCTCAAAAAGAAGATGGCGAGTTATGGGCTATAGCGCAAAATTTGGAGGGGGGAAAGCAGCCTAAGTTTCGTATTGATGACCATTGTATGATTTGGTTGGGTAAGCGATTGTGTGTGCCGCAGATCCAACTATTCGGGAGGCAATATTAGCTGAAGCTCATAGTTCACCATTTTCTATTCATCCGGGTTCTACGAAGATGTATAGGGATTTAAAGAAGAATTTTTGGTGGAATGGGATGAAGCGAGATGTGGCTGAATATGTGGGAAGGTGTCTTACTTGTCAGCAAGTGAAAATTAAACATCAAAGTGCTAGTGGATTACTGCAACAATTAGATATTCCTGTTTGGAAGTGGGAGGATATTACAATGGATTTTGTGACTGGGTTGCCAAAAACTTTCAAGAAGAATGATGCTATTTGGGTTGTAGTAGATCGATTGACCAAATCAGCTCACTTCTTAGCTATCCAGGAGGGTTATTCTGTAGACAAGTTAGCACAAATCTTTCAACAGGAGGTGGTTAGACTTCATGGAACTCCAGTGTCAATTGTTTCAGATCGAGATCCACGGTTAACTTCACGGTTCTGGAAAGGGTTTCAGCGAGCTTGGGGCACTCGACTAAAATACAGTACTTCTATCTATCCACAGACTGATAGGAAATTTGAGAGGACTATCCAGACTTTAGAGGATATGTTGAGGTCTTGTGCATTAGAATGGTCGGGTAATTGGGATGATTACTTGAGCCTTGTTGAGTTTGCTTATAACAATAGCTGGCATGCAAGTATTGATATGGCTCCATTTGAGGCATTATATGGTAGGAAGTGTCGGGCACCAACTTATTGGGATGAGGTTGGTGAGAAGATCGTAGAAGGGCCTGAGTTAGTTCAAATCACTACAGAGAAGGTGGCGGTGGCTAAGGAGAAATTGCAGTCGGCTCGATCACGGCAGAAGAGTTATGCTGATAAGCATAGGAGGACCTTAGAGTTTCAAGCTGGTGAACACGTGTTTTTAAAAGTTTCTCCTTGGAAGGGTATTCGACGATTTGGATTGAAAGATAAACTTAGTCCGCGTTATATTGGGCCATTTGAGATTCTGGAAAGGGTTGGCGAAGTTGCATATCGGTTAGCTCTGCCTCCACAATTAGCTCATGTGCATAATGTATTTCATATATCGGTGTTGAGAAGTTATCATTATCATCCGTTGCATGTGGTACAATATCCGTTCGATAAGATTCGGAAGGATCTTACTTGTGAGGAACAAGTCGAGAAAATTTTAGATCGTCAAGAGCGGATTATGAGGAGGAAAACAATTTCGTTTGTTAAAGTTTTGTGGAAAAATCATTCGGAACGAGAGGCAACTTGGGAGATGGAGGAGTCTATCCGGGCGGAGTATCCGCATCTTTTTGATAATTAGGCACGTTCCTTTTCTTTTGATTCCGCGGACGGAATCCTTTTAAGGGGGAAGTAATGTAATACCCATGCTTCTTAGTCCCACATTGCCTATATTACCAACTTGATGTCCTTCATTAGTCTATATATATATATATATATATTTATATATATAACTAATACTTTTGTTTTATTTAATAAACAATAGGGATTTTCTTATTTTAAGAAAAGACTTTTTGTAAGAGGGACTTTTTAGTAAGGACCTCTTTAGTTAAAATTTTCAGTATCGAGGGCGTAGGCGGACTGCGAACCTCATAATTTCGGGTACGTTTTTTTTTCTTTTGTATTTATTCAATTTAATTTTCTGTATTATTATTTTATAACTTTAATTAGTATATTGTAGTTAGTTTGTTAGTTAATATTTTGGTATTATTTTGGCTAGATATTATGTATCTCTTTAATTTATTAATCTAATATAATAATATGGAGGGTCCAATATATGCATAAAACAGTTAAATACTAATATTGTAGTATTTAATAAAATGTATTATTTTTGTGAATAGATTCCTTTGAGCGAGTCTAACCAATTGCATCTGTAATTGTGGGTATTGCATTACGTACTCCAGGTACGGATTCCATACTTCTTCAGCGATAGTCTTCTGAAATTTAATTAATTCGTTTTGTTCCTCGTTTTGAATTTCGTTATTAATTCACATAATTGTTTTATGTGAAATTAATATAACAGTTTTATTTTAGTGTGGATATATAGAACTCTTATTTATACTCTTTGAGTTGGATTATCAGGTCTGGTATTGATTTTGATAATTGTAGAAATGTATATGTCAATATATTTTGGAGACTTGTATTGATGATTCGTTTGATTTATACATATTAGAATCCACTGTTGTTGATATTATGTCGCATGTGTTGTGACATCAGATTTTGTTAGAATATACCATAGGGTATACTTGAGCTATAACCACCTGTGGGGGTACCACATGCATGTCGTCTTGGCACGAGAGACATGACACTTTCCGTGGCAGTGTGATTAGTCCACGGCGTCTCTGTTTTGTGCTCCGATTGGAGTTGGCCATTTGGTGATTTGTTGTGAGAGGCGTATAGGTCGGCCCTAGTTTTCTGTTCTGTTTTGCGGATTGATGATGTTGTGCCAAACACACCTTCCGATTTTGCATGCATTTGGATTCACGGTCCAATGTGTGATTGCCTATGTGGCATTATTGACTTGTCTGTGTGGCAAGCTATATTTTGAGCTCGGTATGAAATAATACCATGCCATTTCTTCAGACTACCGGGTTATTCTGATACAACTCAGTTCAGTTTAGTTGATTTTGTTATTCATTTCAGTTCATAATTCTGTACTCTATATCCGTACTGGGCATTTGGCTCATGCTGTGTTTTTCTTCCGGCAGGTATTCAAAGGGACCATGGGCAAGTGTGATGAGAGCTTTTCACCTAGATGGTTTAGATATTTTGGTTATGTTTGATGTTTGGATCTCTGTTTAGAGTTGTATTGAACTTTATTAAGATTAGAATGTACGAAACAGTATGTATTTTGAGCTGGTTGGGCGGTTATTAATACCTCTTCAAACTAATCTTTTAAAGTTTATAATTTGATATTAGTTTATATTTTTGTTGTATTTGTGTCTAGCCTCTCTTCCTATTTTTGGGAAAGGGGTGTTACAAGAAGAGTCAGAATGAAGGAGGAAAATTTAAGGGAGAAGTCAGTACAGGGGGTAATAATAACAACAAGAGGAAGTGGGATACCACTTTCTCTACTAACTTTGGGGAGAAGGGGAATAATTACAAGAATAACAATAACATCACTAACAGAAACTAGAATAACAAGATGGAACGTTGTGTCACATGTGGAAAGAACCATCTTGGAGTATGTCGTAGGAAGGTTAACCACTTGTTACAGCTGTGGTCAGGAGGGACATTATTCCAATGATTGTCCCAAGAAGAGTACTAATAACAACAATAAGGGCAATCAGAATTATAAGTGTTATAATTGTGGCACAACAGGTCACATATCTAGAAATTATCCAAAGAATAGGAACCTGAAAGTAGTATGCACACAAGCCAATCATATTTGATATGATGTAGCATATACTTTGTAATCTTATTCAATTATAAAAGGCATTTTACATTATCTACATGGTGCTGTTATATTAAATGTGATAACCCATAGTTTTGAGCAATGCTTTTAGAATCATGATGGTGATCATGCTAATGAAATCTAAATTCAAGATAGCTCACAAACTAAAATCGTTCCTAATCGTTGGATTACTAAAAAGGGGATTAGTGAATCTGGATAGATTAGTACATACGTTGCTTGCTCTTAGGAAGAGGATGATTGATCTCATAATCATTTGTGTGGAGACACTAAAGCAAGTATGTAGGTACTTATTGGAGAATAAGTTCACTAAACGTGGCTCGCTAAGGAATACCTAATGGAGTTTTACTCGCCTGTCAATAAGAATTCCTCTAGTGATAGTAGTACAAGTGATCCTTAGACTTAAGATCATCATAATATCTTGTGTATGATGAGTTATACTTTGACATGTCCCTTAAGACCTTTGGGGTATATCAAAGAGTATGATTGGGTATAATAAGCTGTGCATGGAGATAGGTGAATGATCAACAAAGAATCTACCACGTCTATTAAAAGATGTGAATGTCCTATGTGATTCGATAAATGACAGCTCAGTAGTCCTTGGCCAAGGCAAAATGAAATTAGAAAAGAGTTTCTAATTTGCATTATTTAGAGTTGTGCATTTGGGAATTGAAATACATATAATTAAATAAAATAAGACTTGACAGTAAATCCATGTCTTATATTTAATTGGGACATTGTATGGTAGAAGGATTGAATTGTACGGTAACTATTCACTGAAAGGTTTTTTTATGATTAATGTTGAAATCTATATTATCTGGAAAGTAGTTGATCGCTAAGGAAGCTTACCCTTATTGTAGAATAAATGTTATTTATTTAAATGAATTAAATAGTTTAATTTATTTATTTAAATAAGATTAGAATTGTTCTAATTGATTTATTCGCAACCGGTTTAATATGGAGAACCTAAAGGGTCACACCGCAAAAGAAAAATATTTATTTAAGAAGTAAATGGCATAATTGTAATAATAAGTTATGTGTATTTAATTTAGTCTTATTATTATTATTATTATTATTACTATTACTATTATTTAATTCCTAATAGGGATTGCGAATTAATTAATAGAAGTACTTTCTCATGAATTCCTAATTAGATTAGGAGCATAATTAATTAAAGGAGTTTAATTAGAATAGAAACCCTAATCCTAAATAGTTTAGGGAAGAGTTTTCCTACATCTATAAATAAGAGAAGTCTTATCATAGATTAAGGTTACACACTCTTGCATAAGAATTGTGGAGAGTACTTACAATTTCTATAGAGATAGAAACTAGGGTTTTGCCAACACCCATATTCTTGAATAGATATTATTCCTTGGTGGATCACCTCTAGAGGCCAAACACTTGGGTGGCTAATGTTGATCAAAGGAAGGAATTTAATTGGTGGAATTCAATGAGAAAACGAAGGAATTGGAGGTGAACTTGTACCTGAGGAAGCTAGAATTCTACAAGGGTATAATTCTTATTCTCCATCTCTTTCGTTTAATTAATAATTGTGCATAAAGAAAGATCATGGTGATGGTTTGTATAAAATTTTTAAAATATGATTTTATCGCGCTTCCACTTTATTTATATAATTTGATTGCATGTTCGCGTTATACAAACCTAACAGAACCAAATTGGGGGAGGAAATCAAACCACAAACAACACCCTCAAACCAACAGTAGCAGGAGCTGGAGGTCAGAGTCGTCCAACCGCCAGAACATTTAATATGACGATGAGGGATGTTGTTGTTTCACAGGACGTGGTGACAGGTATCATCCCTATCGACACTTTAAATGCATATGTGTTGTTCGACTCTGGTGCTACTTGTTCATTTGTGTCTAATAGCTTTGCTAAAAATTTAACTATGCCATGCGAAGACTTAGACATACCTTTCAATGTGGAAATTGCTAATAGAGAGATAATTCCTGTTAAAACTGTATATAAAGATTGTAACGTAGAGATTAAGGGACACAAGTTTCTTGTGGACCTCTATCCTATACAGCTAGGGGAATTTGATATAATCTTAGGCATGGATTGGTTGGTTAATCATAATGCAATGATTGATTGTCATCGGAAACGTGTAAACCTATTGACTGAGTCCAAGTCAAAGGTAGTGTTCAATAGTGGTTGTTCACCTAAGCGATCTCAATGTCCGACAGTAATGCAAGCAGAAAGATTGCATAGGAAGGGTTGCACAGGTTATTTAGCATATATTGTAGATACTCGAAAGGAAGGAGTAAAACTAGATCAAATACCTGTAGTTAGAGAATTTCTGGATGTGTTCCCAGATGACTTACCAGGTCTACCTCCGGATAGGGAGATCGAATTTGTTATCGATCTTGCACCTGGTACGGCGCCAGTTTCGAAGGCACCGTACAGGATGGCACCAGTAGAGTTCAAGGAGTTACTTGTACAGTTAGAGGAACTCTTAGACAAGAAATACATACAACCCAGTGTTTCACCTTGGGGAGCACCGGTGTTGTTTGTAAAGAAAAAGGATGGAACGTTGACGTTATGTGTTAACTATAGAGAATTAAATAAGTTGACCATAAAGAATAAATATCCTTTACCACGAATTGATGATTTGTTTGACCAGTTGAAAGGGGCTAAACACTTTTCGAAGATCGACCTACGATCAAGTTATCATCAGTTAAAGGTAAGAAAAGAAGATGTGCCGAAGACAGCGTTTAGGACACGCTACGGACATTATGAGTTTCTTGTGATGTCTTTTGGATTAACGAATGCGCCGACATCATTCATGGACTTGATGAACCGAGTGTTTAAACCATGCTTAGACAAATATGTCGTAGTGTTCATTGACGATATTTTAGTATACTCAAAAACGAAGGAGGAGAATGCTAAACACTTAAGAAGCATATTAGAGATATTACGCAAGGAACAACTTTACGCAAAGTTTTCCATGTGTGAGTTCTGGTTGGAAAGAGTCCAGTTCTTGGGTCATGTAATTGACAAGAATGGAATAGCAGTGGATCCAGTAAAGATAGAGGCGGTTGTGAATTGGGAACAACCAACAACTCCAACAGAAGTACGAAGTTTTCTTGGTTTAGCAGGGTACTATCGACGTTTTGTACAAGATTTTTCAAAAATAGCGACCGCGCTAACTAATTTAACTCGAAAGACGGTAAAATACGTCTGGACAGATAAATGTGAAGAAAGCTTCCGAGAGTTGAAGAAACGATTGAGCATGGCACCAGTGTCATCCTTACCAGATGATACAGGGGGCCTTATTGTTTATAGTGATGCATCACACAAGGGATTGGGTTATGTGTTAATACAACATGGGAAGCTGATTGCGTATGCATCACGACAGCTTAAAGATTATGAGAAGAGGTATCTTATGCATGATCTTGAGTTAGCTGCGGTAGTATTTGCCTTAAAAATTTTGAGGCATTACTTGTATGGAGAAAAGTGTGAGATATACACAGATCATAAAAGTCTGAAGTATATTTTCACGCAGAAGAAATTAAATATGAGGTAGAGAAGATGGCTAGAGTTAATAAAGGATTTCGATTGTGAAATTTTATATCACCTCGGGAAAGCCAACGTCGTAGCAGACGCATTAACTAGGAAGAACCAAGAAAAGTTGAATATAATAACCAACAACGAGGTACTGATAAAAGAGTTTGACAAACTTGAGATCAAGGTAAGAGTTCCAGTTAATTCTACCTAGAAGTTATTTGTTGTGGAAAATGGTTCAACTTTGTTGGAGAGAGTCAGAGGACTACAGGAGACTAATGCAGAGTGTCAAAAGTATAAGACTGAAAGAACTCATAAGAAGAATGACAAATTCAGAGTGGATAAGAATGGGGTACTAAGGTACGAAGATAGAATTTGGGTACCCTTAGTAAAAGAATTAAAAGATAAAATACTGAATGAAGCCCAAAGTTCTAAGTTCGTCGTGCATCCAGGTAGTACAAAAATGTACAGAGATTTAAGCCGACACTTTTGGTGGTCTAACATGAAAAGAGAAATAGCATAGTGGGTAAGTAAATGTTTAACGTGTTAAAGAGTTAAAGCTGAACATCAGAAACCGAGTGGATTACTACAGCCCTTAGAAATTCCTGAGTGGAAATGAGAACATATTACTATGGATTTCGTAGTAGGTCTTCCAAACACCCAAAAAGGTCACAATGCCATTTGGGTAATTATAGATCGTCTTACCAAGTCGTCTCATTTTGTACCTATAAAAGTTAACTTCAGTCTTGACCAATTAGCTAAACTTTACATCAATGAAGTTATTTCTAGACATGGAGTCCCTGTTTCTATAGTATCAGATCGAGACCCACGATTTACCTCAAATTTTTGGACAAGTCTCCAGAAACTTTTAGGAACCCAGTTGAGATTAAGCACAACTTATCACCCACAAACGGATGGTCAGAGTGAAAGAACAATCTAAACATTGGAAGACATGTTGCGTACTTGCATCATGGACTTCAAGAGAAGTTGGGAAGATCAATTACCTTTGGTAGGGCTTGCTTACAACAACAACTATCATGCCAGCATAGGAATGCCACCATTTGAAGCTTTGTATGGAAGGAAATGTAGGACACCTTTATTTTGGGATGAAGTCGGTGAGCGACAAATGCTAGGACCCGAAATAGTTCAACAAACCGCTGAGGTAGCTCGAATTATACGAGGAAGATTACAAGCATCTCAAGATCGACAAAAGAAATATGCGGATCAACACAGGAAGCTACAAGATTTTGATGTCAATAGTCACGTGTTTTTAAAAGTTTCTCCGTGGAAAGGCAAAATACGTTTCGACAAGAAGGGAAAATTGAGTCCGAGATTCATTGGACCATTTCAGATATTGAGAAGGATAGGTGAAGTAGCTTATGAGGTAGCCTTACCTCCTGAGTTAGAACATATCCATAATGTGTTTCATGTATCCGTGTTACGACCATATAAACCTGATTATAAACACGTTATAGATTACGAGCCTATTCAGATCGAGAAAGATTGATCATATGAAGAAGTTCCTATTGAAATCATAGATAAGAAAGAACAAAATCTACGGAATAAAGTGATACCTGTTAGGTTTGTACATAGCGCGAATATGCAATCAAATTACATAAATAGTGCGGAAGCGCGATAAAATCAGATTTTAAAATTTTATACAAACCATCACCATGATCTTTCTTTATGCACAATTATTAATTAAACGAAAGAGATGGAGAATAAGAATTATACCCTTGTAGAATTCTAGCTTCCTCAGGTACAAGTTCACCTCCAATTGCTTCGCGTTCTCCTTGAATTCCACCTATTAAATTCCTTCCTTTGATCAACGTTAGCCACCCAAGTGTTTGGCCTCTAGAGGTGATCCACCAAGGAATAATACTTGTTCAAGAAGATGGGTGTTGGCAAAACCCTAGTTTTCTATCTCTATAGAAATTGTAAAGTACTCTCTACAATTCTTATGCAAGAGTGTGGTGTAAATTGTCTAACCCCAAATCATAATAAGGACTCCTCTTATTTATAGATATAGGGAACCCTCCTAAACTATTTAGGATTAGGGTTTTTATTTTAAATTAAACTCCTTTAATTAATTGAACTCCTAATCCAATTAGGAATTCATGAGAGAGTACTTCTATTAATTAATTCCCAATCCCTATTAGGAATTAAATAATAGTAATAGTAATAATAATAATAATAAGACTCCTCTTATTAATTTATATTTAATATTTCCAAAATAATAAATAATAAATATTAAGCTATTTAATTTAATTCTATCTCCATAGATTAAATTAAATACACTTAACTTATTATTACGATTATGCCATTTACTTCTTAAATAAATATTTTCCTTTTGCGGTGTGACCCTTTAGGTTCTCCATATTAAACCGGTTGTGAATAAATCAATTAGAACAATTCTAATTTTATTTAAATAAATAAATTAAACTATTTAATTCATTTAAATAAATAATATTTATTCTACAATAAGGGTAAGCCCCTTTAGCGATCAACGACTTTCCAGATAATATAGATTTCAACATTAATCACAAAAGAACCTTTCAGTGAATAGTTACCGTACAATTCAATCCTTCTACCATACAATGTCCCAATTAAATATAAGACATGGAATTACTGTCAAGTCTTATTTTATTTAATTATATGTATTTCGATTCTGAAATGCACAACTCTAATTAATGCAAATTAGAAACTCCTTTCTAATTTCATTCTGCTTTGGCCAAAGACTTCTGAGTCGTCATTTATCGAATCACATAGGACATTCTCTCCTTTTACTAGAAGTGGTAGATTCTTTGTTGATCATTCACCTAATCTCCATGTATAACTTATTATACCCAATCATACCCTTTAATATACCCTCAGGGTCTTAAGGGACATGTCAAAGTATAACTCATCATACACAAGATACTATGATGATCTCAAGTCCAAGGATCACTTGTACTACTATCACTAGAGGAATTCCTATTGACGGGCGAGTAAAACTCCATTAGGTATTCCTTAGCGAGCCACGTTCAGTGAACTTATTCTCTAATAAGCACCTACATACTTGCTTTAGTGTCTCCACACAAATGATTATGAGATCAATCATCCTCTTCATAAGAGCAAGCAACGTATGTACTAATCTATCCGGATTCACTAATCCCCTTTTTAGTAATCCAACGATTAGGAATGATTTTAGTTTGTGAGCTATCTTGAATTTAGATCTCATTAGCATGATCACCATCATGATTCTAAAAGCATTGCTCAAAACTATGGGTTTTATCACATTTAATATAACAGCACTATGTTGATAAAGTAAAATGCCTTTAATAATTGAATAAGATTACAAAGTATATGCTGCATCATATCAAATATGATTGGCTTGTGTGCATACTACTTTCAATCTCCCACTTGCACTAAAGCCAATCGTCATGGTATCTAATACCCTTCTTCTCTAAGTGACGATCATCCTGCTGTTTGGATAAAGCTTCAGTAAATGGATATGCAATGTTGTTCTTGAGAGTCCACTATCTCTATAGTGACTTCCTCTCTTTCAATGATTCCACTAATCAAATGAAAGTGCCGCAACACATGTTTGAATCCAAGATGAGACTTAGGAACTATTCCTAGTTCTGTGATGAACTTTTCATCCAAACAATCAACTTGCAGCTTCATTTACAGCTATATACTTTGTCTTTGTCACTAAACCAGCAACTCTTTGCTGTTTGGAACCTTTCCAATTCACTGCACCACCTTTCAAGGTAACGATTTACCTTAAAGTGGATTTGTTATCATCTTAGTCAGTCTGAAAAAAACTTGAGTCTGTTTAGCCCTCTAGTTTTAATTCAAACCTACCATGAATTATGATTACATCTTCAATACCGGTTAAGTACTTAAAGATGTTTATCACTGTCTTACAGTGATCTTCTCCAGAATATGACTGATCAACATCAAGCCTAGTATATTCATTGCATACATGATAGTAACTCATGTGATCTCTCTTTCAATTGGGGACAATTTTAGAGAGATACACTCCATGGCTCATCATCATGAGACCTCTCTTGGAGTTTTGCCATGCTAAACGCCTTTAGCATCAAATGAATATACGTTCCTTGGGTCAAGCCGAACATCCTTTTAAATCTATCTATATAGACTTATATCCCCAATTTATAGGATGCTCCTCCCAAGTCATTCATGGAGGAATGTTTAGACAATTTTATCTTTACTGATTGTAGCATTGGTGTGTTATTTCTTGTCAGTAGTATATCAACATATAATACCAAGAATGTCACAGCGCTCCCACTGACCCTTTTGTATACACTAGGTTCATTCCCGTTTTTGATAAAATCAAACTCTTTTGATTGTCTCATCAAAATGAATGTTCCATCTTTGAGAAGCTTGCTTCAATCTATAAATGGATCATTGTAGCTTAAAACACGATTTGCTTCAACCTTTGAAACAAATTCCTCTGGCTGTATCATACATACATTCTCCCCAAGCCTTTATTGAGGAAGGACGTCTCCACATCCATTTTGTCAGATTTCGTAATAAGCTGCAATCACAAGCAAAATCCAAATGGACTTGAGCATTACCTGATAGTAAGGTTTTATCACAGTCAACTCCTTGACTTGAAAAACCTTTTAAACAGGTCTGGTCTTATAGGTGTCTACCTTGCCATTTGCCCTAGTCTTTCTCTTAAAGACCCATATATACCAGAGTCTATACTTGGTTCTTATACATAGAGTCCATTTCGGATTTTATGGCCATCTGCCATTTCTGTGAGTGTCTTCTACTCATAGCCTCATCGTATATAACTGGATCATCATCCTCTATGATGCGTACCTCATCATCATCTTCTATGATGAATCCATACCTTCCAGGTATCTTCGATACTCTTCCAGATTTACGATTCGGTTGTGGTACAATAGGTCTATCTACAGGTTCCTCGGTTCGACTTAAAGTGCTTTGTGGTTCTTGAACTCCTTGAAGATCTATTACCCTCCCACTAGCTCCTTCAATGATAAACACCTTTATCTAAGAAGGTAGCATGTAGGATTATAGTACCCTAAACTTCTTTAGGATATCCCACAAATCTGCACTTGTCAGATTTTGTCCTAAACTTATCTTTGAAACCTTTTCACATAAGCTGGACAACCCTTTATCTTAACATACTTAAGAGTAGGAATCCTTCCTATCCATAACCTTTATGAAGTCTTGGGCTCAAATTTTTGAGGTTACCTTATTTTGTAGATATGCAGTCGTTTCTAGGGTTTGACCCCAGATGGATACTAGAATGTCGGTAAAAATCATTATGGACTGCACCATGTCCAACAAGGTACAATTTCTCCTTTTAGATACACCAATTAATTATTGCGTATCAGGAAGTGTCCATTATGAGAAAATACCATTTTGAGATGATCTAAAAACTCATTGTACAAGTATTCTTTCCTCGATCTGATCAAAGAATCTTAATACTTTGTCAATATGTTTCACTTCTGAATTCTTTGAACATTTCAAATGATTCAGACTTGTATTTCATCAAATAAACACATTCAACTCTTTGAATGACCACCCCCTTTTCTTTTACTAGTTTGTTCAATTTGCAAAATAATTTTCATGTAAGTCAAGTATACAAAGTCTATCAAGTAATCTTCCAGTTTCAAACAAAACATTATCATTATAAATAGAACAACAATTGTTCTTAAATATAATACCAGAACCTTCCTTGTCCAACAACGGAAGTAATAATGTTTCTAAAGAGAACTGGAACATAATAACAACTTATTAACTTAATAGACTTGCCCGTAGGCAATGCTAAACTATAAGTTCTTACGGTTAATGCAGCAACCATTGCTTCATTGTCCACGCGTAAGATTACTTATTCTTTGTTTAGCTTTCTACTTCTGCTTAGTCTCTGCATTGGATTGCATACGTGAGAACTACAGCCGGTATCCAATACCCAAGTAGAACTTTGACTTATAGAAAAATTTATTTTTAATCATGAACAAATCTATATCTGTAACCGAAGCTTCATTAAGCTTCTTCTGGTTAGCCTCTGTAAGATTTTCCTTACAGTTTTCCTTTCCAGTATCCAGGATTATTGCAGTGGAAGCAAACTCCTTTGCTATTTGCATCAGTCTTGTTCTTATTATCCTTTGTTTTTGCCTTTCCATTTACCTTCTTGAATTGTTCTTCTTTTAAGAAGATCCTTTGGTCCTCTTCCACTTCCTGGAAGAAACATCTACCAGTAAGACTTGGTCTTTCTTGGTTGGAAAGTGACTCTTACAGTTTTCAACATGTTTAAGCAACTCAGGCAGGCTGACATATAGCTTGTTCATGTGAAAATTCACAACAATTTATGAGAAAAAAGTCTGGAAGTGATTGCAAGATCAAATCTTGGATCAACTCTCCATCCATTAAAACCCAGTTGTCCCAATTGTTCAATCATATTGATCATTTTAGGACATTTGTCTATACTGTAGTGCCATCGGTCATTCTAGATCGGAAGAGCTCCTTAGATATCTGATATCTAATAGTCCTACTTTCCTCACCCTTCAACTCCTTGAAGGTGCAAGAGTATAGTAGGAGCATCCATAGTTTCATGCTGACGCTGAAGCTCGCTACTCATGGATGCGAGCATGATGCATTGAGCCAACTATGCATCATCTTGCCACTTTCTAAAAGTAGCAATCTCTTCCTCAGAGGCATTGTCTGCAACCATTGCAGGGATAGATATATTAAGGACATAAGATAACTTTTCAGCCTTGAGAACTATTCTCAAATTCCTTAACTAGTCCGTGTAATTCGGTCCGGTTAATTAGCATCTAATATGCTATGCAGTGATAGTGAATTAGACATCGTAAAATTCTGTAAATGAATTTGTAATTTAACAACATTTTAGCATACATTCATTTTTAATTAATTACCAAAATAAATTAGGTCTTTCTTTTAAATTGATATCTCCCACTATTTTCATCAAACCATATTACCCTCATTATATAGTTCGGCAAATCTAATTAAAGATTTGCTAGTGAGAATAAGGATCCCATTTCAAATGTATATAGCCTTGTGTGACACAACAAACTATATATAAATAAATAGGTAGACAACTATTGTCAATTACATCACTATGTAACTCCTTGTATTTTGCCTCTTAGATTATTTTGATCAAGTGTGACACATCCGAATCAAAATTATCTAAGTTAAGTCCAACCTAGCACTTCCATATATTCGAAAGAAAAACATTGTCCTTGTGTGACACAACAAAACAGTATCGTTCAGTCTATGTAATAAGCATCAAATGTGATAAAGCAACATCTTAAATATTTAATACTTGCCTTGTGTGACACAACAAACTCATATTAAATATTTAATACTCTATCGCTTTACCATGCTAGAAGGCGACGTTCGATATTCCAAATATCTTTGAACGCTTAAGACTTAATATAATTTCTTTGAGGGGTTTGTTATTATTTGTCTCATCTTGTTTAGCGCGCATGCACATATATATATATAAAATACGCGTCATATTATTAAACATGTGAAGCATGTTGTATAATATATAATATATACATAGTAAGCATGCACATATAAAATACTATATTCTAGCCGGATTGATTATGGACTTTTATTCTAGTTTGGTTTACTAGAGCCACCAAGTGAACCAAAAGGTCAAACCTAGGGTGCAAGAATTAAATTTAAATATAACTATTACATTTAAACCCGGGCTCCATTACAAATGGGTCTTCAAGCGCTCCTTGCTCCTTTGTCTTCAATTCTTCAAAATTAATTCTAACTAGTCCTATTACAAAAACTATTTACAATAAATAGAAACCTTGATCAGCAGTCAAGGGGAAATACATAGGAGGGAGATAGAATTTACATTAAGAAAAAATTAGAGAAGACGAGGTACGCAGACCCCATTTATAAAAACCCATACATTCAAGCATCCACTAAAATAAATCCAATCACACATTGGTCAATAGTCCATAATCAATCCCTATTTATTATCACACATATCTCTATATGTATCAATAAATAACATTCATCCCATGAATAATAAAACCATTCCATATATGCATTGATATCATTTAATGGGCAATATTAGTTAGTATAAAATTCAATTTCAACTCCAATTAGTTATCATGGAATCCAATTTCAATTAAAATAAACTTCTTTATTTTAATCATATTCCAAATCAAAATAAACTCTTTTATTTTAATTTAAATTTTTTTTTTTTGAATAAAAATAAACTCCTTTATTTTAATCAAATTCCAAATCAAAATAAACTCCTTTATTTTAATTAATATGGAAACCAATTTCAAGTTTAAAATAAACACCTTTATTTTTAACTTAAAATTATTGGAAAATAAAATATGTTGAATCCTATTCCTTATCAAAATAAACATCTTTATTTTTTAAGGAAACATGGAATCCTATTCCATATGTAAATAAACTCCTTTATTCTAGGAAACATGGAATCCTATTCCATATGTGAATAAACTCCTTTATTCTAGGAAACATGGAATCCTATTCCATATGTGAATAAACTCCTTTATTCTAGGAAACATGGAATCCTATTCCATATATGAATAAACTCCTTTATTCTAGTTAACGTAGAATCCAATTCCAAGTTCAAATAAAACTTTTAATTTTAATCATATTCCAATTAAAATAAACCTTTTATCTTAATTGAAAATAAATAAAATCAAAATAAAAAAAAATAAATAAATAATTTTACACAAACAATTATGCCCAATTAAATTGTTCTAAACACATATCAATGTATATACCGAATCAAAACAATTAATAATTCGCATAAAGTTTGGCTCTCTGATACCACTGTTAGGTTTGTACATAGCGCGAATATGCAATCAAATTACATAAATAGTGCGGAAGCGCGATAAAATCAGATTTTAAAATTTTATACAAACCATCACCATGATCTTTCTTTATGCACAATTATTAATTAAACGAAAGAGATGGAGAATAAGAATTATACCCTTGTAGAATTCTAGCTTCCTCAGGTACAAGTTCACCTCCAATTGCTTCGCGTTCTCCTTGAATTCCACCTATTAAATTCCTTCCTTTGATCAACGTTAGCCACCCAAGTGTTTGGCCTCTAGAGGTGATCCACCAAGGAATAATACTTGTTCAAGAAGATGGGTGTTGGCAAAACCCTAGTTTCTATCTCTATAGAAATTGTAAGTACTCTCTACAATTCTTATGCAAGAGTGTGTAAATTGTCTAACCCCAAATCATAATAAGACTCCTCTTATTTATAGATATAGGGAACCCTCCTAAACTATTTAGGATTAGGGTTTTTATTTTAATTAAACTCCTTTAATTAATTGAACTCCTAATCCAATTAGGAATTCATGAGAGAGTACTTCTATTAATTAATTCCCAATCCCTATTAGGAATTAAATAATAGTAATAGTAATAATAATAATAAGACTCCTCTTATTAATTTATATTTAATATTTCCAAAATATTAAATAATAAATATTAAGCTATTTAATTTATTCTATCTCCATAGATTAAATTAAATACACTTAACTTATTATTACGATTATGCCATTTACTTCTTAAATAAATATTTTCCTTTTGCGGTGTGACCCTTTAGGTTCTCCATATTAAACCGGTTGTGAATAAATCAATTAGAACAATTCTAATTTTATTTAAATAAATAAATTAAACTATTTAATTCATTTAAATAAATAATATTTATTCTACAATAAGGGTAAGCCCCCTTAGCGATCAACGACTTTCCAGATAATATAGATTTCAACATTAATCACAAAAGAACCTTTCAGTGAATAGTTACCGTACAATTCAATCCTTCTACCATACAATGTCCCAATTAAATATAAGACATGGAATTACTGTCAAGTCTTATTTTATTTAATTATATGTATTTCGATTCTGAAATGCACAACTCTAATTAATGCAAATTAGAAACTCCTTTCTAATTTCATTCTGCTTTGGCCAAAGACTTCTGAGTCGTCATTTATCGAATCACATAGGACATTCTCTCCTTTTACTAGAAGTGGTAGATTCTTTGTTGATCATTCACCTATCTCCATGTATAACTTATTATACCCAATCATATCCTTTAATATACCCTCAGGGTCTTAAGGGACATGTCAAAGTATAACTCATCATACACAAGATACTATGATGATCTCAAGTCCAAGGATCACTTGTACTACTATCACTAGAGGAATTCCTATTGACGGGCGAGTAAAACTCCATTAGGTATTCCTTAGCGAGCCACGTTCAGTGAACTTATTCTCTAATAAGCACCTACATACTTGCTTTAGTGTCTCCACACAAATGATTATGAGATCAATCATCCTCTTCATAAGAGCAAGCAACGTATGTACTAATCTATCCGGATTCACTAATCCCCTTTTTAGTAATCCAACGATTAGGAATGATTTTAGTTTGTGAGCTATCTTGAATTTAGATCTCATTAGCATGATCACCATCATGATTCTAAAAGCATTGCTCAAAACTATGGGTTTATCACATTTAATATAACAGCACTATGTTGATAAAGTAAAATGCCTTTAATAATTGAATAAGATTACAAAGTATATGCTGCATCATATCAAATATGATTGGCTTGTGTGCATACTACTTTCAATACCTTCAGTCAAGGTTATTTGGAGAAATCAAAACATAGAGGAAGCTACGTGGGAGCTCGAGAGTAAAATGCGAGACAACTACCCACATTTATTTTTGTAACATGTACTGTAATTTCGAGGACGAAATTCTTATTAGTAGGGGTGAATGTAATATTCCAAACCCTAATAAGATTTGTATATGTAAATTATGTGCTTATTAAATGAAATTTCTTATTCCGACTCTGTGTTATGTGATGATATATTCTGATGAATGGCTGTTCAGGTAATCTTTGAAAACCAAATACGATTCGAAAACATTATCATATACGTTTAGAATTAGAACGTATAACGTAAAATTAGATATCGAGAAGTTTAAAACCTTAAACCCTAATGAGATTTGAAGTTTGTAATAAGATTGAAATGATATTTCGAAGCAGGTGTTTTGTGATTATATTATGTAAACGATAAATTTGGTCAAATAAAAATAAAACATTTTAGTAAGCTGATGTGTCGTGCTTAAACTGATATAATGCTTTGTCGTGCTTACGCTTTGTCGTGCTTATGCTGACAAGCTGCTTTGTCGTGCATACGCCTTGGACACGCGAGCTTATGCCTGGCACACGCCAGCATACGCCTGACACACGCTAGGTACTAAAATGTAATTAACCTAGGTACCAAAGTGTAATAAGCCGAGCCCCTAACGTGCAATTAGTGAAACTTGGTTTTTCTATAAATAGCAAGCTCAGTTCATTCATTCATTACTTTTTTTCAAGAGCAGTTCAAGAGAAAAAACACTCTATATTTTTATTCTGAGAGATATTGTGAGATAAAAATTACTTTCTAAGCATCGAAGCGCTGCGCGATTGGAAGTAAAGCTAGCAACTACAAGAGGTATTACTCTAGTGGTTATTATTTTCATTTTTCTTTAGTAAAAATATACTTTTATAAATAGTTATAATGCCCAAATTATTTTAAGTATATAGTACAAAAGTCCTATTTACAAGCAGTTATAATGTCCAATTTATTTCTCTTATATATTAGAAAATATACTTTTATAAGCAGTTACTATGTCCGAATTTTTTCAACTATTTAGTAAAAATATTCATTCTGTAAGCAGTTATAATACTACAATTTTCTCAAATATAATAGCCGAATATTCATTTTATAAGCAGTTATAATGCTGAAGTTATCTCAAATATAATAGCCGAATATTCATTTTATAAGCAGCTATAATGCCTGAATTATTTCAACCATAGTAACCGAATATTTATTTTTCAAGCAGTTATAATGCTCAATTTATTTTAAATATAATTGAAAACTATTCATTCTGTAAGCAGTTATAATGCTAAAATTATTTCATATACTGTAGAAGAAGTCTTATTTATATGCGGTTATGATACCCGAAATAAAACTTAAAAGATTTAATCGTTAAACGCTTATTTGTCTACATAAACTTATAATTGTGTAGGATTTACGACAAACGTTTAAACCGTTATATTAACTGTAAAGGATATACGAGGCAAGTCTTCTAACCTTGTTACATTTAAGCAAGTCTATTACATCTTACTATCAATTATTGTGAAGTTATTGCTTCTTGTTCAACATAACTTAAGAAATGAATCATTATTTATATATTGTTTATTCGAACGTAAATTGTTGTGTCAAACCAAATTGTTTTGGTATGACATCTTATACTGAGAAATGGAACACCTTGATGTAAGGTGAACTGAAACACCTTGATATAAGGTGCCGGTAAATGTTGATTATATATTGACATAAAATTGTAGGATGATATGCATACTCCTAGGATATTGGTTAGGCTGATCCCCTACTAGATATCCGAAATCAAGCGGTTCTAAGTCATTGAAGACTAATAGCACTAATTGAAATATATGGTTCATGTACAGAACCCTCAGTTATACATCATTGACATCTTTCAAATCAAACACATTGTGTTTACGTTTTCAAATGAACTTGATGAGCATTTGTAGCTCATTCTTGCATATATCTTCTTTTGCAGTTTTAAATGGGACAGACAAAGGAAAAGGACATGTTTACTAGTTTTATTTACTGTTTTTGAATAATTTAAGTCTTTTATAAGACTTTGTTGTAATAACTTAGTACTGAGAATGATGTAACCGAACTTAATGATATGTAATATATTATCATCCTTTATTACATCGAATGCGTTATACTTTGATCTTTACTTTATTTAGCATAGTTGTACTAAGTAAATACAGTATCTATACGAACTATACGTCTGAATGAGGATATTTGAATGATATTGAAAGTCCTATAAGCTCTGAGGTTACACTTAATGAGCACCGGTAAGGTAACATCTTTACCGGAATGCGCCCCTTAGTTCTATGGACAATCTTATCGTTAATATTGTGAATGTCAGATAGATAGGGAATATCGATATGAAAGAGGTATTCATGAGATATGAATCTATATATCCAAGTGAGGGTATCCAAACACAGATAACGTTCTAGCAAGAATTATCATCTGTTATGGGATACTGTGAACCTTAGATAGATAGAAGTCATATTTTATTGAATATTTATAGTTGTATAGTTTCACGTGAGCACCAGATGTACTACAGGGAAGTGTAAAGAATTTGGGGGCATCATAGTCTTGATGGATCGTAGAGTGGGTGCTTAAGCTGCCCTATGAGCTCTGTTATAGATTGATGCTTCGGATGTACTAAGAGATTTTCCTATGTCTGATAGCTCCTGCTCAGCTTACTTAGAAGTCTTTATGAAGATGGCCACTTTAACTTTGAGTGCTTAGGCAGAGACTGTGACACCCCCAAATCCAGGTACTTAATTCCCACTGATTTGGTGTTCACTATCTCATTCAATCACATCTAATTACCCAGTATTAAGAACAATAAAATAAACTTAAAGAAACATCTTCCCAAAATGGGTTACGTCACCAACTATTAAACAATCAAATCCCAGGTTATCTTAACCTTATTACATCAAATGCGGAATAAAACATAATTTTAAACAAGTCTTTGATACAAATAAACATCAAGTGGATGATAAATCTCTTGCTACTTTGGCATCTTGCCCTTGCCTTTACTCGTGGACGGTTCGTCCTGCTTTTCTGGCTTAGCTGCAATGATTAATGCAAGAGTGAGCAAACAATTGCTCACAAGTACGATAACAATAATATTTAAATGAAATGGATTTCAACTGGGGAATAATAGTTTTCTGAATCTCAGTCAATAAATGATCAAAGTCTAAAAGCTCATTAGAATATTTGATTCAAGGAAAATAGATTTCAAGATTTAGAAATTATATCTGAGGGTCACAAGACCTCGAACTATGTCCTAGGTTAACAGGTATTTCTACTGCAACCTTTAACAGTCATATAGACTATGGACCAACATCTCGTACTCAGGGGGATCAGCCCTTTGTACAATGTATTGTGCATAAACATTTTAACGCTGTCGCGTAAGTAATCCCCTATATTAGGGTTGTTCATCTCAGTTTATCGTCTGAATCTGTACCAAAAGGAACTTGGCTTGGAACAAGTATAGAAAATATTCTAAGTCTTTGAAACGCTCATCAACTAAGGACTAGCTGAATCAATAAGGGTTTGCTAGTCTAGTTCATCAATAGAGTTTGTTCAATAGAAACTATACTCGAAATTTGAATAACAACAATGATTGGAATAAAGCTTAAGTATGTAACATGATATTAACCTTGCTTGAATATCAATAAGCTAAGGTCATAAGCTTGCTCAATATTAATAAACTTGCATTGAATAAATTAACAAGTTAAAAGGAAAGATTAACTTGCTATAAATAATTTTCAAGTTTTAGGGAGGAAAACTTGCTCAACGTAAAAGTAATAGATTGAGATAAGGAACTTGCCTCAAGCGTAGATTACAAATTTAAGTAATTCACGATCCTTAAACAACCTATACATTTAATTATCAAATGGTAACATAATTAGTCACAAGACTAAAAGCATTATAGGTTTGCTCTTTATCTCATTTTATTATAATATCTCATTTAGCATACTATAACAAACAAGTATCAACCATCTTGAAATTTCATTAATCACTTAATACATTAATATAAGTTTAATTCTGTATCATAACTTCCAAGAAAAGAAAACAAAATAATAATAATAATAAATTTTTTTTATAGCAGTGATTCTCGCCGGGGCGGGAATTCCCTGAACAAAACTCTCGCCGGGGCGAGAATTCACTATACAAAAAGCTCGTCGGGGCGAGACTTCGCCGGGGCGAAGATTCCTTTGCATTTTTCTCGTCGGGGCGAGAGACTCGGCAGTCGTCTTCCCCAACTCGCGAATAGTGAAAACTTAGGCCAAATTTGGCCAAATTTTCCGAATTCTACCATCTAATATACAAATTAAATATACCCAGACATCAAATATGATATAAAACAATTACCCATCACACTTCTAAACATTATAATCATTCTAATACTCATAACCAACCAAATTGAACCAAAAATTCTCTGTTAAAACCAAATATTCATGTTTTAGCTATTTTAATAAAATCAACCACTGTAAAACTCATCTTTCAATCATTTTAATCCATTCAAATTACATTCTTTTCGTTTTTCATCGCATTAACACAATCAAAAGTCAATTTATCGATTAATAATCTAATTGAACATCAATTATCATATATATATGCTATACATGAAATAAGACTCTGTAAAAACAAAGACTTCATTCTAAATCATGCTTTCATGAATTAAATCTTTCAAATTAGTTTATATTCATCATATAATCATCTAATGCATGCTTTATATCAATTACAACAACTATAATCAAATAATTCATGTATTTAGCATAAAAATTTATATACAGGAAAATAGAAATCATATACAGAGAAGTATAATGAAGAACTTTTAGAAAAAGGATTATACCTTCTATTGCCTTGATTAAACTCCTTGGGTTTTAGAAATTCTACCTTCAATTTCCAAACTCTCCTTCTCAATTCTCTCTTTTCTCTCAACTCTCAAATTCACAGAGTTCTCTCCAGCTCTGTTCTTTTCTTTTCTTTTTCTTTAAACTCTGTGTTTGTTTTCTTTTCTTTAACAACTGATAAGCTTTAACAAAAAATATAAAAACTGATAATAACGTATTCTAATATTAACTCACCAGTTACACAATTCAAAAGCCTCTAAGGCTTGTTTGGCAAATACTAATTAAAATAACCCATTATTCTAACTAAAGGCTTGTTTGGTAAAACAAAATTAAAATAACCCATTATTTCCAACCAAAGGTCACAAGGCCTTGTTTGGAAAAACTAAATTAAAACTCCTTCCATTAATAAATCATTATAACATATAGTTTAAAATGTCACACTTCTAATTTAATTGAATTTATTATTAAATAAATTCAATTAAACCTTACTAACTAAATTAATAATTTCATTTAACAAATAACAATAATACCAAATAAATTCTCTTATTCAAATAAAATATTTATTCAAATAAACCTTTTCATCATCTAATTTAATCATTAAATTAAATTAGAATAAACATAACAAATCACATTCAAATAACATTTAACATTATTAAACTTAACATATACCCATTCCACAAAAACTTAATAAATTATTTATTTAGCTCAATAAATTAATAAAAATATTTATATAACTCAATAAATATTTTTATTTAATCACAAAAATTGTATTCGTTACATCTTTCCCTCCTTAAAAGGATTCTGTCCCCAGAATCACAACACAATTAAATAAACGCAATTAACTCGTCCGTTACATTCTCCCCTCCTTACAAAGATTTTGTCCCCAGAATCGCAATATAAAGATTAAACAAATAATTGAGGAAAATTTTGCATCATTATCTCTTCGAGTTCCCGCGTTGCTTCTTCAGCACTGTGGTTCCTCCAGATTACCTTAACAGAAGGTATCATTTTATTTCTAAGTACTTGCTCCTTCCTGTCCACTATCTGAACAGGTATCTCTTCATAAGACAAATCTTTCTCAAACTGTATCGGTTCATATTATATTACATGTTTATAATCGGGTTTATACTGTCGTAGCACCAATATATGGAAGACATTGTGAATGTGACCTAACTCAGGAGGTAAAGCTACCTCATAAGCCACCTCGCCTATTCGTTTCAGCACTTCGAAGGGTCCAATAAATCGCGGACTCAGCTTACCCTTTTTACCAAATCTGATTTTTCCCTTCCAGGGAGATACTTTGAGGAACACAAAACTCCCGACTTCAAATTCGCGATTTTGTCGGTGTTGATCCGCATACTTCTTCTGTCTGTCTTGAGCGGCTATCAGTCTGGCTCTTATTACCTTGACAATTCCAGCAGTTTGTTGTACCTGCTCGGGTCCCAATAGGCGACGCTCACCAACCTCATCCCAACATAACGGAGTTTTACACTTTCTTCCGTACAATGCTTCATAAGGCGGCATGCCGATATTAGCGTGATGACTATTGTTGTAAGCAAACTCGACCAGAGGTAAATGATCATCCCAGTTGCCTTTAAAATCCATGACGCACGCCCGAAGCATATCCTCCAACGTCTGAATTGTTCTTTCGCTCTGGCCATCGGTTTGAGGATGATAGGCTGTACTCATTCTCAACTGTGTCCCCAAACAAGCTTGTAGACTCCTCCAAAACTTTTATGTGAAACGTGGATCTCTGTCTGACACTATTGACACTGGAACTCCGTGCCTTGAGATAATCTCCTTGACGTATAATTTCGCCAACTGATCCAAAGTAGATCTGATTTTGATCGGCAAGAAATGCGCTGATTTCGTCAATCTGTCAACTATGACCCATATTGCGTCATACCCCTTCTGAGTAGTTGGAAGTCCTACCACAAAATCCATTGTGATATGCTCCCACTTCCATTCTGGTATCTCCAAGGGCTGTAACAAACCACTTGGTCGTTGATGCTCCGCTTTAACTCTCTGACAAGTTAAACATTTCGCAACACACTCGGCAACCTCTTTTTTCATGTTTGGCCACCAAAAATGTTGTCGAAGATCTTGGTACATTTTTGTACTCCCCGGGTGTATTGAAAATCTTGAACTGTGAGCTTCGTTCAAAATCTCCTCTCTGATTGCCAATACTGACGGTACCCAGATTCTGCCTTCAAATCTCAGCAACCCTTCGGTATCGATTTTATATTTGAGCTCTTCACCTTCAAGCACTCTTTTCCGTATGTTAACACATTCCTCATCCTGAAGTTGTGCTTCCTTGACTTTTTCTACCAAAGTTGGTTGAGTTTCCATCTGGAACAATTTTTCATTAGGCTCTGCCAAACCCTCCACCTCTAACTCCAATTTAGCCATTTCCGCTACAAGCTTCTCCTGAGCAGTTAACAAAAATAGTTTCTCCCGACCTTTTCTACTCAAAGCGTCGGCAACCACGTTAGCTTTCCCTAGATGGTATAGAATTTCACAGTCATAATCTTTGATCAATTCTATCCATCTCCTCTGCCGCATATTCAAATCCTTCTGCGTAAAAATATACTTCAGACTTTTATGGTCTGTATATATTTCACACTTCTCCCCATAGAGATAGTGCCTCCAGATTTTCAGAGCAAACACCACAGCTGCTAACTCCAAATCATGGGTCGGATACCCTTTTTCATAGTCTTTTAGTTGGCGCGATGCATATGCAATAACCTTACCATTCTGCATCAGCACACAACCAAGTCCCTTATGCGATGCGTCACTGTACACCACAAAATTTCCTGTATCATCTGGCAAAGACAACACAGGTGCCGAACTTAGTCTTTTTTTTAGTTCTTGGAAACTCTCTTCGCACTTCTCCGTCCAAACAAACTTCACTGATTTTCTTGTTAAATTCGTTAACGGAGTGGCGATACTGGAGAAATCTTGAATAAAACGTCTGTAGTATCCTGCCAAACCAAGGAAACTCCTCACTTCTGACGGTGTTTTCGGCTGATCCCAGTTCATGACTGCTTCGACTTTCGCTGGATCCACCGAAATCCCGTCTTTATCAATAACATGCCCAAGGAATTGAACACGCTCCAACCAAAATTCGCACTTCGAAAATTTTGCATACAATTTCTCTTTCCTTAACGCCTCCAATGTCACCCTAAAATGATCCACATGTTCTTCTTGAGTTTTGGAGTAAACCAAAATGTCGTCTATGAATACTACTACGAATTTATCCATAAATGGTTTGAACACCCTATTCATTAAATCCATAAACGCTGCAGGCGCATTCGTTAAACCAAATGACATAACCAAAAACTCATAGTGACCATATCTGGTATGAAACGTCGTCTTTGGTATGTCCTCTTTTCTCACCTTCAATTGATGGTATCCACTTCGGAGGTCTATCTTTGAAAAGTATCTTGCTCCCCTCAGCTGATCAAACAGGTCATCAATCCTTGGCAACGGGTACTTGTTTTTGATCGTGACCTTGTTCAACTCTCTATAATCAATGCAAAGACGCATCGATCCATCCTTCTTCTTAACAAACAATACTGGCGCTCCCCATGGCGAAACGCTCGGTTGAATATACTTCTTATCTAGCAGCTCTTGTAGCTGCACCATTAACTCCTTTAATTCTACCAGAGCCATTCTATATGGTGCTTTTGATATAGGGGCTGTACCCGGTGCTAAATCAATTACAAACTCGATTTCCCTATCTGGCGGTAATCCTGGCAAATCATCAGGAAACACGTCTGCAAAATCCCTTACTACCGGTATCTCCTCCAGCTTCACACTCACCTTCCTGGTATCGACTATGTAGGCTAGATATCCTACACATCCTTGTCTCAACATCTTTCTAGCCTGCATCATCGTCAGACAACTCGTTTGTCTAGGCGACTTGCTACCATAAAACACTACCTTTGACGGAGTCATAAAGTTTACACACTTCTTTTGACAGTCAATAACTGCCCCATGGTTAAACAACCAATCTATTCCCAGAATGACATCAAACTCCCCAAGACGAATTGGGATCAAGTTTACTGTCATCATATGACTATTAATATCTATTCGACAGTTCCTATGGACAAACTTAACAGGAATCACTTCCCTATTCGCAATTTCTATATTCATGGGGTAATCTAATTCTTCCTGAGGTAACTCTAATTTTCTAGCAAAATCATCGGATATAAATGAGCAAGTAGCACCCGAGTCAAACAATACATAAGCATTAACATTATTGACTGGAATGATACCTGACACTACATCCTTTGATTGCACAGCATCCTGCACCGTCATATTGAACGTTCGAGCGGTAGGTCGGTTGGGCTGCGTGGGTCCTGTGATAGTCAGATTGCCTCCACCTCCGCTGTTCCCCTTTCCTGAACTGGCTCCACCCGTAGTTGCTTTCTTAGGGCAATCCCGAGCAAAGTGATCCTTTGACTCGCAGTTAAAACATGAACCCTTCTTTGGATTAGGGTAATTCGGCGCGATATGCCCCTCCTTCCCACAGTTGAAGCACACCCTCTTACCTTTCAAACAAGCACCCATATGGCTCTTTCCACAGTTGCTGCACACCTCCATCTTCTTCTTCTGATTACCCTGTTGACTTCCCGTAGAGTTATTATCATTCCATTTCCTTTTCTGGCCACTTCCCCCATGACTACCACTTGCCTTATTTTCACTCTCATTCTTCTTCTTCCTCTGCTCCTGATTATACTTGGACAGAGCATCACTGCCTCCTTCAGCGATAATTGCCTTCTCCAGCACTGCCACAAACGAGTTCAGTTGAAACAACGAAACTCGACTATATAACCAGGGCTTCAGTCCCTGCTCAAATCTCCTAGCCTTTCGCTCATCCGTGTTGACTTGATATGGCGCAAACCTCACCAGCTCATTGAATTTTGCAGCATATTCAGGTACCGTCATGGTACTTTGCTTCAGCTCTAGAAACTGCACCTCCATCTGATTCTGAGCACTTGTTGGGAAATAGGTCTCGAAAAATATTTCCTTAAATCGTTCCCACGGAATAATCCCTTGGCCACCTCGAGTCTTGTTCGTCTGCCACCAGTAGCTGGCTTCTGATTTCAGCATAAAGGTTGCAAATGCCGTCTTCTGGTTCTCACTGACCCTGTGCTTCAATCGGATTCATGGAACCGTGAAACTCCGGAGGTCCGACAGCCTTGAAATCTTTAAAGGTCGTAGTCTGAGCTTGGGGTTGATTCGCGAATGCTCCAGTTAATAGATTCACTAACTGCTGCATTGGGTTAGTGTTGGCTTCTTCGTTGTTTGTAGATCCCTCAGGAGTTTGTTGACGGGTTGGTTGTCTTCTTGGCGGCATCTTACTGTTAAGAATTCCCGTTATTAGATTATTATTCATTTACTTAAACATTTAAGTCTTAACTTAAACATTTATAAACAATACTTAAACACATAACACATCTGATAAATTTTCACATTTTATTCATTTACTGCTTCAAAACATAATAGAAATAGCATCGTGGTTATTTACATCAAATCATCTATCCTGAAATCGTAAAGTTCTAGGATTACATCATTATTCTATCCCATTATATAAGACTGGGATTAACAACTTACAAACTTCATAGATTTTATAATAACAAATCTAATCATAATCTACGATGATAACCCACGACGCACGGCTTCCTGGCGTTCCTACTCCATAATACGAGTCACCATCCTTCGACCCATTACATCTGGATGACGATGAACTCGATCCTGAGCTCTATCTACCGTGGTATGGAAAATATACTCCATCTCATCAATCTTGGCCTTCTTAGACCGCACCTCACATTCAACACGATCTGCGCGGTTTGCCTCCCTCAACCAAGCAGTCTCAGCTCTCGCCCGCTTAGCTGACTCCTCTTTCAACTCATCTCGTACAATTTCATTTCTGGCTATCAGCTGTCCTCGTCGATACTCAGACTGTGCTAGCCTCTGCTCAGCCTCTGCAAGACGTGATGAAAGGTCTTGAATCTCAGCATCCTTCTGCTCTAAAGTGGCTTGACGTTCCACAGCCTGTTCCGCTAACTCCTCCTTTTCACTCTCTACATGAACCAGCTTCCACTCCACATCCCCAAGACGTATGTCTAGCTCCTCAATCTCACTGTTCTTATGCTCTAAAGCAGCCTGTCGCTCAGCTAGCTGCCCCTCTAACTCCTCCGCTCTGTCCTACAACTCTATGTTGCGATCATACACCTGCTCGTACATCTGAACACCTAAGGAAGATAATGATATCCCCTCAGGGTCCTCCTCCTCCTCCTCAACCTCTTCAGGATCCTCCTCAGGGTCCTCCTCAGGATCAGTCTCAGGCTCATACTCGTGGCCTGTATCTGTAATTAATGGGGATGGCTCTCTCTGCACTAGCTGCTCATGAACTACGTGAATATCTCGGGGCTCCTCCTCCCTAGCCTGGCTGGGCTCTCCTCTATCAGTCATCCTGACAACAAAATTTTAAGTTTTAATTACTAGTCGATAATGAAAGTAATATGCCCTCAAGCCAATTATATTTGATGTAATAAGCATTTACTTTGTAATCTTATTCAAATATTAATAATATAATAAAAGGCATATTTTATCCATGTTAATTGGTTGAATTAATAAATGTGATGAACCCATAGTTTTTGAGCAATGCTTTTAGAATCATGATGAGATCATGCTAGTGAGATCTAAATCCAAGAAAGCTCAAAACTAAAATGTTCCTAATCGTTGGATCACTAATATTGGGATTACTGATCCGGATAGATTAGTACATACTATGCTTGATCTTTAGAAGATGATGATTGATCTCATAATCATTTGTGTGGAGACACTAAAGCAAGTATGTAGGTGCTTATTGGAGAATAAGTTCACTGAACGTGACTCGCTTAAAGAACCCTAATGGAGTTTTTTTCACCTGTCAATAGGGAAGTTTTTAAGTGATAGTTGTACAAGTGATCCTTGGACTTGAAATCATCATAGTACCTTGTGTATGTTAAGTTATACTTTGTCATATTCCTTAATACCTTTGGGTATGTCATAGGGTATGTATGGGTATAATAAAGTATACACGGAGGTAGGTGAATGATCGACAAAGGATCTACCACTTCTGATAAAGGGAGAGAATGTCCTATACGATTTGATAAATGACAGCTCAGAAATCCCTGGCCAGGGTTGAATGAAATTAGAAAGGAGTTTCTAATTTACAGTAATCGGAGTTGTGCATTCTTAAATCGAAATGCATATGATTAAATAAAATAAGACTTGTCAGTAAATCCATGTCTTATATTTAATCGGGACATTGTATGGTAGAAGGATTGAATTGTACGGTAACTACTGCTGAATAGGTTCTATGTGATTAAATGTTGATTTCATATTATACGGATAGTCATGATACATTATCGTAAGGTGTCCCTCATGATGTAGAATAAATATTATTTATTTATATATGAATTAAAGGAGTTTAATTCATTATAAATAATATTAGAATAGTTCTAATTTATTTATTCTACGACCGGCATAATATTGAACCTAAAGGGTCACACCGTAAAAGAATAATTTTATATTGGAAATAATTGGCTAAATAATAATAAATTAAGTATTTAATTTATTATTTGAATAAATTGAAATGCTTAATATTTGTCGACGTCGGTTTTTATCTTTTCCAATTTTAACCTTTTGATTGAATGATTTTTTGGAAAAGGTCGGCACTTAATGTCGACGGGGTTTTGGAAGATCGTTTTTTTTATGATGAGCCAATTAACCAGAGTCGCCAGTTGGTATATTTGAAATGGATGTACCAACTCATCCGAGTTTTCGTTTTTTTTATAAATCGCTGGCTTATATGTGACTCCGAATTAATTGGTCTGCAAACCGAGATTCATAGAGTTCGGGGGCTTGCTTAAGTGAGGGGAAGGTGTTAGGCACCCCCCGACTTCCGTGAAACACGGTTACCGCAATCTTGATACTTTCCTATCCTTTAATTCATGAAATGCGTATGTGTGCGTGTGTGTGTGTGCGTGCCTATATGAATGTGGTGGTGAGTTTGTGCGAAGAAAACATTTGGGTTTTCGGAAAAGTTGTGTTTTCTTTTTGGTTTGCTTTAGAATGTCCTTCGGCTTGTACGAGAAAGCTTTATGAGAAAAGGTTTGATTTTAATTTGTCAAAACTGTGAGATTTCGTTAGATGGCGTTTTGGCAAAACAAGAGCTTTCTAAACCTTTGTCAAAATAGGAATCGAGATCTATACGTTGCTCTCGTAACTCAAATGACGGGCAACTTCTAGAATCTCTTTAACCCTATGCACAAAGATCTAATAAAACATTACTTATTTTTATAAAATCATTTTTTTGTGATGTTTGAAAACGAATTTTTTTAGCCCTCTCGTTAAATAGGAATCGACATTCATTAGCATTTCCAAATTTTAGTCTCGTGATTCTAATAACCTAGTTTGATTGATTTTATGAAAATCTTATCGTTTTAGCTTTAAAATCAATTTCGTGTCATAAATCAAATCAAACATTAAAATGCGTTGGGGCTATTCATGGGCATGTAAGCCATCAAAATAACCCCAAACGCCCACAATCGCATATTTTCACTATGACATGGCCTTAACCACGATTCCTGCCTTGGCGTCGTTTTAAGGCCCGACGATTACATATGTACAATAAAAACTACATCCTTCCTACTATCTACATCAAAAGAGGTCCATCATCGGATTTGGACCACGGGGTCGCTTTCCTAGGCTCACAACCAAATTTCCATACACCCACGACCGGATATTACAAGAAATAACCAAACAGATAATCTAACAATACCAATACATCCTGGAATAGCGATCTAAAGGGACCACACTCAATAGCACCGTAAAACAAACAAAAAAATCAATAAATAAATATCATCAGGTTATTAGGAAGAATTTTGTTCCGATGGAACCCTCACTAATAATCCCTAATTCATTGTTCCACCATAACTTACATGAAAACTACATTTAATTTGACCAAATGATATGATAAAAGTTGCAAAAATAAGGAGATTTTCACCTTGCAAATGAGATCAAAGTGGATGTAAACTTGTATATTTTGAATAGAAGAAGAAGTATATGTGATACAATCAAATCAAAAGAATATTATTCCTCTCTTTTTTTCTCCTTTCTCTCCTATTTTGTTGCAAAATTTTGCTATTTTTCTCTCAATTTCCGTGCTGCTTCTGTGCTGTTTTTTTTCTCCTCCCGATCTGCTCAACTCTCTGTATGCTGATGAGGAAATGAGCTGAAATAGGCTGGCTAAGCCCAGCCGCAGATTGATCTGCGGCTGGCCGCAGATCAATCTGCGGCTGGCCTTAGCCCGCCACGCACTCAGCCCGATACACTTTAGTTATTTAATTCTCCACGGTTTCCACACAGCACCTCGATTCTCGCGTCGTGCTGTCGGTTTTCGCCGGAAGGCCTGTATTTTGCAGTCCGGGAGTTACTGTGAGACGTGACACATTATTCGGGAATGCTCATTTCGGATGGCCTTGTTGTCACGTCGGTTTTGACTGCAAATCGTCGCGGTGGCGTTGAGTGTTCGCACTTGTGCCCATTCTTCGTTCCCGCAGGCCGGTTCATTTCCCGAATTTGCCCTCCTGTCAGGGTTAGTATATGAAGTGCAAAATTTGGGTGTCTACAACTGCCCCTCTTTATCATGTTTATGAAATGTGGAATGAAATGAGCAGGATAAAGAATAGACACTCGATGCATGAATGACAGTGCACAAGAACGACAATACATACGTGATGCAACACCTATGACTTATGATGCAACATAAGATGTAAGGCATGCCAAATATTTGTAAAAGGGTGTCAACGCGGATGATCGTCTTGTCGGGGCCGAATCTCGTATCCGGTCACCCATCTCGTAATCGCCGGGTCTCGTCACCGGTCGATCTTCTCGTCGGGGCCGGGTCTCGTATCCGGTCACCCATCTCGTAATCGCCGGTTATTGTCGCCGGTCGATCGTCTTGTCGGGGCCGGATTTCGTCGTCGGTCACCCATTTCATAATCGCCGGTTATCGTCGCCGATCGATCGTCTTGTCGGGGCCGGGTTTCGTCGCCGGTCACCCATCTCGTAATCGCCGGTTATCGTCGCCGGTCGATCGTCTTGTCGGGGCCGGGTTTCGTCGCCGGTCACCCATCTCGTAATCGCCGGTTATCGTCGCCGGTCGATCGTCTCGTCGGGGCCGGGTTTCGTCGCCGGTCACCCATCTCGTAATCGCCGGTTATCGTCGTCGGTCGATCGTCTCGTCGGGGCCGGGTTTCGTTGTCGGTCACCCATCTCGTAATCGCCGATTATCGTCGCCGGTCGATCGTCTTGTCGGGGCCGGGTTTCGTCGCCGGTCACCTATCTCGTAATCGCCGGTTATCGTCACCGATCGATCGTCTTGTCGGGGCCGGGTTTCATCGCCGGTCACCCATCTCGTAATCGCCGGTTATCGTCGCCGGTCGATCGTCTTGTCGGGGCCGGGTTTCGTCGCCGGTCACCCATCTCGTAATCGCCGGTTATCGTCGCCGGTCGTTCGTCTTGTCGGGGCCGGGTTTTATCACCGGTCACCCATCTCGTAATCGCCGGTTATCGTCGCCGGTCGATCGTCTCATAGGGGCCGGGTTTCGTCGCCGGTCACCCATCTCGTAATCGCCGGTTATCGTCGCCGGTCGATCGTCTTGTCGTGGCCGGATTTCGTCGCCGGTCACCCATCTCGTAATCGCCGGTTATCGTCGCCGGTCGATCGTCCTACGAGTGCCGGGTCTCGTATCCGGTCACTCGGTCGAATTGAGAAGCCGTGTTCGACATCCGATTCATCAAAATCTCGTATTTTATTACCAAATTATGAGTCAAATGGGCTTTAGGATCGATTAAGCTTGCATTGGACAAGGGGGGAATCACTGGGCCCAACCGCAGATGGATCTGCGGCCAAGATCGGGGCTATAAGCGGCCAGCTGCTTCCCAGATCTGTCACTTTCATTCGTACCCCACGCGATTTTCAGACCTTTGCACGCCCTTTTGCCGAGTTTTCCAACCTTTTTTGCAAAAAACCGCTCCGGTTAGATCGATCAACGCGTTACAGGGAACACTTTGACCGATTGTTTTTCAATTTGGTCAATGTTTTGCTATACATTTAGCTATTTGCATGTTTAGAGATAGAAATGTATGCTTTATAATGCTATGCTATGTATTATTGTATATACATGCTATGTATCAACTGTGTGAGTCCTATTTTATGCTCATGATGCGGTCACACATATCTGTTATTTCTTTTTGAGAGAAAATCATGCATTATGGTCCTTTTACATGTTGCAATTACCCACATGAATGCAATTTTGACCTGTTGTGGCTTGGATTAATTGAAAACATGCTTGGTTATGCATGGGATGCCCATTTTATAGACGGAACTCTGCCGAATTTTTTTTTTTTTAAACATGCATCATGCTGCATTAATTCTACGATGATGATAGGAAATTTGTGACATAATTCAAAAAAGGAACTTACCTTCCTCCTTGCCTGTTCTATTCCAGCTATGGATCCCGACGCTCCTAGTAGCTCCTCTGCGTCTCGGACCTCGGGCGTTCGCCGCCGTAGGGCTGTACCTGCCCCTGCTCTGCCTCGGACCTGACAGGCTCGCTGACTGGCGGAGGCTGTCATCCGGCCTGACCATCCTGCTGTTGAGGAGGCTGTCGTTCCAGACGTTGTGGTGGAGGGGCCATCCTCCAGCACACCAGCTCCATCTCCTCATCGCGCCCTTTCTGGCGCCTCTGTGCAGATACCCGATCTATTGGGTCGGGATCTTAGTCGTCACCCCTCGGTATCTCTTGTTGCTAATGAGGTATATTCAATTCTACTCTGATTTTATTTTTAATTTCTCAATTCTCGTTCTATCTGGACTGACCCATTGGTGATTGCCATAGGTGCCCGAGTTTACTCAGCCGAGGGGTAACTGGTTCAACATCTACTCCCTCTACACCGCTTTGCACAGTGATTACCGAGCGGTGGTGGATTCCTGGGACTTTCGTCATTTCTTCACCATTATTCCCCGCCAGTGCCCCTGGGGTTATATGAGGGCTCTGTCCGAGAGATGGTTTCACCAGGCCCAGTCCCTTCATCTTTTGGACTGCGAGGTCGTGCTGACTCCCTGGGACTGGAGGTACATCACGGGCATCGAGTTCACCGGATCCTGTGTCCCTCTGGATCTTGACATTACTCCAGCGGAGGTCCGAGCTTTGTTGGGTTTTACTGCCGATGATCGGGTCTTTAAGGCCCGCAACATTCGGTCTGGAGCTTTGGCTGTTGACGCCGTCGGGGGCATATATGCGACGCCATTTCCAGCGGATCGAGCCACTCGTGATATATTGCTCCGACGTCTGTTCCTGACCATCATGAGGGGTTGTTCCTAGCGAACAACTCATCTACCATTCATTTCAGCGTCGTCGGAGCTGTCAGGGACGTAGACCGGATCGGCGACTATGATTGGGGGTCCTTCACCTTTGCCTACTTCCTCCACGGTCTTCGTCTACGCTCGGAGGGTCAGACAGATGCTTGGCTCGGATTTTACCACTTTCTGCTGGTGAGCCTTCTTTTCCTTTTTTCTTACTGTACTTCCCATCATTTCATTTCCCTTTTCTGCCTTTGTTGGTTACTCATGTCTTGCCTTGTTCGTGTTCACAGTTCTGGGCCTACGAGCGTCTTCCCTGTCTGAGGCCTATCACTACCCTTGGCCTGGACACTTATCCTAGGGGTCGTCGGTGGCACCACAGCACCTTGGAGGAGGTTCCGGTATCTGGCAACTTTGCACACTGCCGCATTCAGCTGGAGTTGATCACCGCTGCAGATGTCGTCTGGACTCCTTATCTTTCGGAGCATCTGGATGTGGGATCTACAGATGGGTATCCTTCCGGCCCAGAGTTCACGCTTTCCACCCGTCGTCTCACTTTGCAGAGTGTCGGAGGATGGGTGATGTATTTGGGAGAGCGCGCATTCAGATGCGTGACTGGAGAGATCCGCATCCCGCATTCCCTTCCTTTCACTACATCTTGGCGGCTGGATTCTCAGCCTTCGGAGATCATGCTCGCGGGGGAGGATGGCCGGATGCTCTCTACAGGTCCCAGTACGAGTGAGGCTTTCTGTACCTGGTGGGTGCCCCGTACTATCGGTCCTCAAACCCGAGCCACTTTCTTTCTTGGGGATATGGTTCCTGGCTCGGTGATGATGACTGATTGGGCCGCATGCGTTCGGAGTCCCACCCATGCTAAGCAGATCGCCACTCTGACCCGTCAGGTGGAGCAGTTGTCCCTATATCTTCGGGTGTTAGGCCGGACCCCAGATGATTCTTACGCCTATGATCCTGATAGTGCGGGTTATGATGCAGGCCCGAGCTCATCTGATGCCACAGCGCAGCCGTACATTCCTGACATGAATTTTGGACCTCTGACTTCGACGACTCCCGGGGATCAATTCGAGGATCCTGCCTTCTTAGATGACCTCACCTTTGATTAGATCAGGCTAGGATAGGGTCTCTTGTACCTGAACCTGTTTAGATTTTATTCTCTCTTTTATTACATGCACTATGTATTGAACTCATTTGTTTATTTATGCACAGTTTTTTTTATCTTTTATATAATTCACCTACTTTATTATTAACTGTACGATGCATGCTTTTTATTTACGAATAGAGAATGACCCCTGTATAGTCTTTTGATATTATTTTCACAGATGTCGTCATCAAATGTCGTGGTACGTTTGGATCCCATTCCTGCCACAGGGTTGGTCGGCAGTCTCGTCCGCTGGCTGGACAGTTTATCGCCGATCGATAGGATTATCGCAGATGGTCTTTTGGGACACTCTCGGTCCTTATTATCCTTTCAGGTGCCAGCAGGCTTTGTAGATGGTATTCTAGGTCACTGGGTCCCTGCCCGTCAGGTGTTCAGGTTGGGGACAGTGGAGGTGACCCCTACTCTTGAGGAGTATGCCCGCTTCACTGGTTTGCCTTTGGGCGGTCCTTGCGCCAGGGTCACCGTTGGTCCCATGCGTCGTCAGTTCTTGACTTTCACTGGGTTGCGGAGGGCAGCTCTGCTATCGGTGATCACATCAGATCATCTGGTTCCTCTTCATTTTTTGATTGATCGATTCGGCTCACCTGACAGTTTTCGCCATTTCTCTGGTGACTTTTCCATATCTGAGGAATGCTGGGGCGCCTTGAGAGTAGACGTTTTGATGGCCTGTGTCATCTCGGTTTTGTATCTGCCCGCCGGACCTGATCTGTTGGACATGCGAGTTGTCGCGGCCGTGAGATCCCTTAAGGAGGATCACACCATCCTTCCTATGATATTGGCAGATACTTACATGTCAGCCTTATACTGTCAGTCTTTCCGAGGCAGAGTATTCAGGGGGAGCTCGACTTTGTTGTACATGTGGTTCATGAGTCATCTTAGTCCCATCGGCCATTTCCGTCGCCAAGGTTTTTGCTTCAGCCATGACATAGCCACGCAGTTTTCGTTTCGTCCTGTGAGCTGTACTGATGCAGCCTCCTGGATAGCATTTTTGTCGGTTATTGAGGATCCTTTTCATCTCCTGATCTACTCGGGTTATTGCTCCTTTATGAGCTTTTTGACTCACGTGCCCACCCTGGATTTCATCCCTATTGCTGGCTTGAGGGGCGTGACGACTTATCATCCCCTGGCGGTTATGGGACAGTTTGATCAGACACAGGATTTTCACCTCTTCATGGGCGCGACCGACTACCGATTCCTTATATCATCCCAGACAGAGAGAGATCTACTGCGGGTATATGATCTTTGGCCTCGTAGGATCCTGGCCGAGTATAGTGACAGTTGCCCCATCCAGACATTCGCTTATGTGCAGTGGTTGCGCGGAGATTCGGATACGGTTGGTTTGAGTCAGACTGGGGCCTTTGATGACTCTGGAGTGATTTTCCCAGATGATACCACATATCATTCCATCTCAGCCGATTCTTCCCCTAGTCGGGTCACTGAAAATAGCCGGATCTGACTGGCCTTGATTGCTATTGAATCTGAGAGGGATGCTGCCATTGCTGAGAGAGATGTCGCTATTCTGGCCAGAGATGCTGCCCTTATTGACAGAGACGCCATTGTATCGCAGAGTAGGACAGTTATAGATGGTCACTCTGAGACAGTTAGCCGAGCCACCGCTTTATTGGACCGCATCGACATGATGGGGCGGCAGATTGCAGGGGATGCTGATGCTTCAGATCTATCCACCACTTTATCCATCATGCTTCAGCTAGTTTCAGATTTGTAGATTATTTTATTTCCTGCATAGACTATGTCAGTTTCATCGGTTATTGAAAGAGAAATCTTGTAACAAAATAACTTATATATGTAGACATGCATTTAAATTTAGTCATTTTCCCTTTTTGTCGTATCGTTGCCTTTCATTGGATCCTCATTTTATCCAAATGACCATGATTTTGACATTTCGCTTTCTTTCTCTTCTCAAGTCTTGATGGAGATCTGACAGATATTGCTGCACCCCTGTTGATTTCATCGGACTGAGTCTTAGATTTTGGCTGACTGTTTGGTTGGATCAGGGTTATGTTACTTGGGATGAATCTGATTAGGGGCTGGTTTCGGGAAGGTTTCGAGGGTATAGGAAGGTTTTATTTGGCTATTGGGAATTGGTTTTTTTTGTTAGAGAAAGGATTATTATTTAAGGGATCGGACCGTGCCATGATGGCTGCCTACGTACCCCCACAAGTTGGGAGATCAGGTCCTACGTAGTTCGTTCCTCAAAGAAAAAGGGGAACTGATGATTCAAGCATAGAACCGCTTCACTGAGTCAGAATTGAGGGGTTGTGGAAATACCTCACCATCCATTTCTTGCAACATGAGGGCTCTTCCAGATAGCACTTTCTTAATCACAAATGGTCCTTCCCAGTTCGGGGCGAACTTCCCCTTGGCTTCGTCTTGACAAGGCATGACTCTTTTTAGCACCAAATCATTTACTTTGAACTTCTGAGGTCTTATCCTTTTGTCGTATGATCGAGAGATCCTTTGTTGATATAACTGACCGTGCCAAACAGCAGCCACCCTCCTTTCATCAATTAGGGCCAATTGGTCGTATCGACTTTGCATCCAATCCTCCTCGCTTATCTGAGCATCAATCACTATTCTGAGGGACGCCATCTCAACCTCAACTGGCAGAACAGCCTCCATTCCATACACCAAAGCGTAAGGGGTTGCCCCTGTAGAAGTACGCATTGACGTTCGGTATGCCAGCAGGGTGAGGGGTAGCAAATCCGGCCATCCCCGATGATTAGCAGATATTTTCGCCATGATCTTCTTAATGTTCTTGTTTGCAGCCTCCACTGCCCCATTCATCTTAGGACGGTAAATGACGGAATTGAGGTGTTTGACCTTAAACTGGTCGCACAATCCCTTCATGAGGGCGTTGTTCAAATTCTTGGCATTGTCGGAGACCAAAACCTCAGGTTGCCCGTATCGACAAATGACATTATTCCTAATGAAACCGACGATGACCTCCTGAGTTACTTTGGGGAAAGAAGCTGCTTCTACCCATTTGGTGAAGTAATCGATCATGACGAAAATGAATCGGTGTCCGTTGCTTGCTTTGGGCTCTATTGGTCCGATTACATCCATTCCCCACATTGAAAATGGCCACGGGGAGGTCATACAGTGCAGTTCATTGGGAGGCGTATAGATCACATTACCGTGCGCCTGGCACTGGTAACATCGTTTGACATGATCATCGCAGTCGGCTTTCAGAGTTAACTAATAATGCCCTGTTCTCAAGATCTTTTTGGCCAGCATCGGTCCACTCATATGTGGCCCACACACACCACCATGTATTTCGTTCATAATCCTTTGGGCCTGCGTTTCATCTACGCATTGCAACAGTCCCAACCCAGTATCCCTCTTGTAGAGTGAATCCCCACTCAGGTAAAATTTCATTGCCATCTTTTGAATCCTCATCCTCTCAGCTCGGCTCGCCTGGTCGGGAATGGATCTATCCCTCAGGTACTCCCTTATGTCGTGATACCAAGGCTGCCCCGGCATAACCACCTCGTCTGATAATACTGCAACATGTTCCTCGTATGCCGGGGTATTCTGTACTGCTATCTCAATCTGTGGAACATCTTTTCTTTTGATTATATGGATTAAGGAAGCCAGGTGATGAGTGGGTTTTATACCTACGAATTAGATATTTTCTAGGCCCAATTCTCGGCTATCTTTAAGCATTTATAGCACCATTTCACTAGTTATTTCATTATTGTACAGGAAGCGACACTAAGTAGAAAATTGTGGAATTGTGGAACTTTTGGAGGAAAATGTCAGGTACCAGCAGTAAGCTCCATCGCCGGGGTGACAACCTTAAGGTCATTTTCAGCGTCGGGGCGACGTTGCCAAGGCAAATTCTATCGCCGGGGCGACGTTGTCGCCGGGGCGGCACTTCACAATGCATTTTTGTCGTCGGGGCGACAGTTCGAGACAAGAAATATGGCTGGCGTTTGTCACATCTGCTGGTAGTGGAGTTTCAGTGGAGCAAATTCGGGAGCATAATGGAATGGGAAGGAGAGAGAGTGAACAGATTGGTAGCCATCCAGGGAGTGGAGATTGAATTATTGAGTTTTGGCTACACAATTTGGAGGCTAGGGTTTGAGAGAAAAAGAAGAAGAATAAAGGAACAAAGGTAGTAATCATCTGAATTTCATCAACTTAAGGAGGCTAGGAGCACGAAATAGGAAGCAAGAGCAACTCAAGAAGATCTACACCACACCAATTCGGGATTCTCATCACAAAAGGGGTGTTTCTTCATATGTTGTAGTTCTTATTTCTTATTTTATTATTCTAAACCATGTACTATAATCAGATTATGATGTTGTTGGAATTGAATATGAGCTAAACTCTTCATTCTAAGATTGCAATGGAACCCAACTTGTAGTTTAAATTGAATGCTCTCTCTTTGATTGGTAGTTAGTCATTACATGAATTGGAGTTCATAACCTTTGCTTAAGGATTAATTGCTTGGCCCGTAATTACCTTGGTAACTTATATGGAATTGAGAGAGGAAGTGTAAGTTGAGACCTAGTTATGAATTCATGTGAAAGTTAGATATTCTTTATAGATAATGTATGAGATTATGTGACGTGAGTCTTATGTATTACTCTTGAGGATTGATAATTTGATTGTATTTAGGATAGACATATACCTAAATAACACATGTATCCATTTGAGAATCATGCTTAATGATTTCTATTGTGAAAGTTGGTAATTGATAGAATGGTTAATGGGATTTTACGTGACATGTGTCTTATTAATTGTTCTTGATATGGGATTCTTGCTTGTGTATAGAATAGAAATATATCTATACACCACAATAGGAAATACGTATTCGACCATCGAGAGAGGCTTATATATACTTGTGATTTCTCGGATAGCAATTCTTATGTTCTAATTTACCAAACAAGAGAGAGTATGATGTTTAAATGAAGAGTTGGGGGATATTGTAATCTTAGACCTTTTTATCTTGAACTTTATCCGTGTTAGTAAAACCTTGTTTTCTAAATTTCCCTTATTTTAGTTTTAATCAATAACAAACACAAACCATATTGTCATTGTTTAAATTGGATTGATTTTACATGCGATCAATAAAACACGCGCAAGTATACGCGGTCCACAAGTAATATAAGATAAGTAAAATGTCGAACCCACGAGGAATTATGTTAAATAATTACCAAATATCAATCGCATGTAAAATCAATCCAATTTAAACAATGACACCATGGTTTGTGTTTGTTATTGATTAAAACTAAAATAAGGGAAATTTAGAAAACAAGGTTTTACTAACACGGATAAAGTTCAAGATAAAAAGGTCTAAGATTACAATATCCCCCAACTCTTCATTTAAACATCATACTCTCTCTTGTTTGGTAAATTAGAACATAAGAATTGCTATCCGAGAAATCACAAGTATATATAAGCCTCTCTCGATGGTCGAATACGTATTTCCTATTGTGGTGTATAGATATATTTCTATTCTATACACAAGCAAGAATCCCATATCAAGAACAATTAATAAGACACATGTCACGTAAAATCCCATTAACCATTCTATCAATTACCAACTTTCACAATAGAAATCATTAAGCATGATTCTCAAATGGATACATGTGTTATTTAGGTATATGTCTATCCTAAATACAATCAAATTATCAATCCTCAAGAGTAATACATAAGACTCACGTCACATAATCTCATACATTATCTATAAAGAATATCTAACTTTCACATGAATTCATAACTAGGTCTCAACTTACACTTCCTCTCTCAATTCCATATAAGTTACCAAGGTAATTACGGGCCAAGCAATTAATCCTTAAGCAAAGGTTATGAACTCCAATTCATGTAATGACTAACTACCAATCAAAGAGAGAGCATTCAATTTAAACTACAAGTTGGGTTCCATTGCAATCTTAGAATGAAGAGTTTAGCTCATATTCAATTCCAACAACATCATAATCTGATTATAGTACATGGTTTGGAATAATAAAATAAGAAATAAGAACTACAACATATGAAGAAACACCCCTTTGTGATGAGAATCCCAAATTGGTGTGGTGTAGATCTTCTTGAGTTGCTCTTGCTTCCTATTTCGTGCTCCTAGCCTCCTTGAGTTGATGAAATTCAGATGATTACTACCTTTGTTCCTTTGTTCTTCTTCTTTTTCTCTCAAACCCTAGCCTCCAAATTGTGTAGCCAAAACTCAATAATTCAATCTCCACTCCCTGGATGGCTACCAATCTGTTCACTCTCTCTCCTTCCCATTCCATTATGCTCCCGAATTTGCTCCACTGAAACTCCACTACCAGCAGATGTGACAAACGCCAGCCATATTTCTTATCCCGACCTGTCGCCCCGGCGACAAAAATGCATTGTGAAGTGCCGCCCCGGAGACAACGTCGCCCTGGCGATAGAATTTGCCTTGGCAACGTCGCCCCGGCGATGGCTTCGCCTCGGCGCTGAAAATGACCCTAAGGTTGTCGCCCCGGCGATGGAGCTTACTGCTGGTACCTGACATTTTCCTCCAAAAGTTCCACAATTCCACAATTTTCTACTTAGTGTCGCTTCCTGTACAATAATGAAATAACTAGTGAAATGGTGCTATAAATGCTTAAAGATAGCCGAGAATTGGGCCTAGAAAATATCTAATTCGTAGGTATAAAACCCACTCATCACCAGGGTTGCCAACGCATCCGCAAAATCATTCCGTCCCCGGGGAATATGGCGGAAAGTGATATCTTCGAACTCTTGCATCAACTGGGTAACACAACAATGGTATGGAAGTAACCGAAGCTCTTTCGTGTTGTACACCCCGATCGCTTGTCTGATTACCAGTTCTGAATCCCCAAACACCGCTAACCTCTTCACTCCCATATCGCGGGCAAAACGGAGTCCCAATATACACCCCTCGTACTCAGCTGTATTGTTTGAATTACTGAACTGCAATTTAGTAGCCACAGGGTATTGCTCTCCGGTGATAGAGACCAATACCGCTCCGGCTCCTGCCCCCTCAGCATTCATGGCACCATCAAAATACAGCTTCCAGAACTGCCCCTCGTCATCACATTTTGTGTGTAATACCCAAAATATATCTTCGCCCAGCAGAGGAGTTTCTAACGGCTCCATCCCTCCTGACGGCGTTTGTTGTCCGATTTGTATATGAACAATTTACGCGCAAGTATACGCGGTCAACAAGTAATAAAGAGTAAGTAGAGTTGTCGAACCCACAGGGAATTAACTCTAATGTATGCCCAATGACTAATTCAATATCGACTCAATCTAAATCAAACTCTTGGATTTGAGAGATAAATAGAGGTTACAACTAAATTGCATGATATATAAATAAGATAAATAGATAGATAAAGGTCTAAGATTATAATTTTCCCCATTCAAACATTTTGTCAAACACTTGGCGTGCAATGCTTTGTTCAAATATCTTAACTCCCCTTTTAGATCAATTAACCACATCGAATTGACATCTGAGAAATCACAATTACGTAAGAGCCTCTGTCGATGGTCAATTACGAATCTTCCTAATGCGGCATGTAGGTATATGTCTATCCTACACACTATCAAGAGACCAATTTCAAGAATAACTAGCAAGACACATGTCACTAAATCTCATCAACCACCCTTTCAATTACCAACTTTCACAAAGGAAGTCATTAAGATTAGATTCTCCATTGGTTGTACACGGTATCTAGGTATAGGTCTATCCTAAATACTATCAAGTTACCTATTATTGAGGATAATCAACAAGACACACGTCACTAAATCTTTATTAATCACCCACAACAATCTTTAACTTTCGTATGATATCATAACTAGGTCTCAACACTATAATCCGTTTGTCAAGTTCATATAGGTTCCCAAGGTAATTACTAGCCAAGCAATTAATCCATAAGCATAGGTTATGATAACCAATTCATATGAGCAACAATAATCAAAAGGAAGAGAAAATCAATTCAAATAAAGCAATGGGTTCAATTACAATCTTAGATTAAAAACTAGTTACATAGAGGAAAAAGAAAAAGAAAGATAAATGATGGCTTCCCCATTGTTGTTGGATGAAACTCCATTGAAGCACCTCCATTGAAGCTCCTCCAAGCTTTAGAAGAACCATGGCCAATGGCCATGGCCTCCCTCTTTTTGCTCCAAGCTTCCTCTCTCTCTCTCTCTAAATCTGATTTTGGAACTCTAGGATATGTTAGAATGGAGGCTACATGTTGTATTTATAATGCCTTATGCAAAACCCTAGCATTTTCCGAGTTTTAGACCAAAAAATTCGCTGAATCAGAAGCATTTCTCGCCCCGGCGACGATTTTGGCCTAAAATCCGTCGCCCCGGCGATGTGCTCGCCCCGGCGGCGCTCTGTACCGCGAGACAGTTTCGATGTCTGTTAGTAAAATGGTCATAACGTCTTTGTCCGAATTCGGATTAAGGTGTTTAAGGAGGCTATGGAAAGCTAAGACGGAGCTCTACAACTTCCATAACTGGAGGTCGACGAGATAATGGCCACAGCAAGATGCAAATTGGCCCCGAAGCAGCTGCTGTGTAAAATTCATGAAATATCCGATGGTAAAAGGACCATAACTCTCTCATACGAACTTCAAATTGGATGATTCCGGACGTTCTGGAAAGCTAAGATCAAAATCTACAACTTTCGTTCTTTGAGTTGTGAGAGATTCGGATTGCATCATGGGTCAAATTGAGAAACAAACAGCGAAAATGCTAGATTCGAGCAAAAAACGTAACGGTTCAAGGGGCCTTTATTTCAATACCTACAAAACAACGTAAAAACACATAAAAGCTCACAAATACATATAAAAGTACTAAAAAAGTACATTACACAAAAATAAGATGAAAACACATAAAACCATACGAAATAGCTAAAGACTTACAAATTATTAAGGCTAAAAAGTACCCAATTTGTGTATATAAAACACACTCATCAAATACCCCCAAACTTAAACCTTTGTTTGTCCTCAAGTAAAATACACAAACTATAAAAATTAAACATTTCTAAATAAAACCTATCTTGAGCAATGAGTTAATAAGTTTAAACAATGGTCTCAAAGCATAAACACGTGAAAACTCAAGGAAACTTTCAAAACGTTGCAAGTCTAGAATTACAATTAGCTAGTCATAGCTTGCTTTAGGTCCCTTCCGTGTGTGTGTGTGAGTACCCAATAGCACTAAACCAATCAAGCTCGAATGAAGCTATGCAACCACATTACCTTATGAAATAATCAAAATACACCCCAAAACAACATGCTTAATGCACCACTCAATACAAAGGTATACAAATCACAATTTCCAAAAATATGAAATCAAAGGACTTTAGGTAAGTGCATTTTATGCTCTATCTTATCCTAAGTCTACTCTTGTGGGTGAGTGCGTTTTACGCTCCATCTCAACCCAACACAAGATTTGATAAACATAAATGTCTTCCTTTTATCAAAATTATAAGAGAGTGCGTTTTACGCTCTATCTCTCCTACGCATGTGTCCATGAGTGAGTGCGTTTTACGCTCCATCTCAACTCACCACATGACCAACAATTCAAACACAACAAATTTGGACACCTTGCTTCGAGTGATGTTTAAACGAGTTCAAGAGTTTATAGATATTTCCCATAAGCATTCGGTTATAAAAGCCTTCTCTAAGCATACAACTAGCTCAATACTCATGGATAGGTGCAAAAGAGTGAAAGGACGCATAAGCAAAATAATAACCAACAATAACGATTACGCACAAGGACTAAGCAACATTTATCCATTTTCCATGAGTTAGAAACTATTCAATCAAGTTCTTATCATAGACCATGAATTGTAGTTCAAATCAAATTAAAACAATGCTCAAGGGACATATCCTAAAAATAAATGAATTTTTTTTTTAAACAAAAATACATATCTTACATCACATAAAAACTAAATTAAAAACACACAAATACGAAGTACTACCCCCAAACTTAAAATGGACATTGTCCTCAATGTCTAAGATAGAAAAAAGTAAAACAAAGAACTTCCTTGAGGACGTGTCAAGCGTCATTGATATCATCTTTCAAGTGCTCAAAGTTGGGGCGCAATCCAAATTGCTTAGTACTTGATACCTAAAAACAATTAAAGAAATTAAAATGCAATTAAACAACCTATAATATAATCAAACAAAATCAAAAGTAAAACAAAAAACTTGGGTTGCCTCCCAAGAAGCGTTGGGTTTATAGTCCTCGACTCGACTTTATTTAAAACATAAATACAAGTTCAAATTAAGATCAAATCAATTGAAATTAATATTGGAAAAAGATTAGAAGAATAATTCCCCGGCAACGGCGCCAAAAACTTGTTGTCCGATTTGTATATGAACAATTTACGCGCAAGTATACGCGGTCAACAAGTAATAAAGAGTAAGTAGAGTTGTCGAACCCACAGGGAATTAACTCTAATGTATGCCCAATGACTAATTCAATATCGACTCGATCTAAATCAAACTCTTGGATTTGAGAGATAAATAGAGGTTACAACTAAATTGCATGATATATAAATAAGATAAATAGATAGATAAAGGTCTAAGATTATAATTTTCCCCATTCAAACATTTTGTCAAACACTTGGCGTGCAATGCTTTGTTCAAATATCTTAACTCCCCTTTTAGATCAATTAACCACATCGAATTGACATCCGAGAAATCACAATTACGTAAGAGCCTCTGTCGATGGTCAATTACGAATCTTCCTAATGCGGCATGTAGGTATATGTCTATCCTACACACTATCAAGAGACCAATTTCAAGAATAACTAGCAAGACACATGTCACTAAATCTCATCAACCACCCTTTCAATTACCAACTTTCACAAAGGAAGTCATTAAGATTAGATTTTCCATTGGTTGCACACGGTATCTAGGTATAGGTCTATCCTAAATACTATCAAGTTACCTATTATTGAGGATAATCAACAAGACACGCGTCACTAAATCTTTATTAATCACCCACAATAATCTTTAACTTTCGTATGATATCATAACTAGGTCTCAACACTATAATCCGTTTGTCAAGTTCATATAGGTTCCCAAGGTAATTACTAGCCAAGCAATTAATCCATAAGCATAGGTTATGATAACCAATTCATATGAGCAACAATAATCAAAAGGAAGAGAAAATAAATTCAAATAAAGCAATGGGTTCAATTACAATCTTAGATTAAAAACTAGTTACATAGAGGAAAAAGAAAAAGAAAGATAAATGATGGCTTCCCCATTGTTGTTGGATGAAACTCCATTGAAGCACCTCCATTGAAGCTCCTCCAAGCTTTAGAAGAACCATGGCCAATGGCCATGGCCTCCCTCTTTTTGCTCCAAGCTTCCTCTCTCTCTCTCTAAATCTGATTTTGGAACTCTAGGATATGTTAGAATGGAGGCTACATGTTGTATTTATAATGCCTTATGCAAAACCCTAGCATTTTCCGAGTTTTGGACCAAAAAATTCGCTGAATCAGAAGCATTTCTCGCCCCGGCGATGATTTTGGCCTAAAATCCGTCGCCCCGGCGATGGGCTCGCCCCGGCGGCGCTCTGTACCGCGAGACAGTTTCGATGTCTGTTAGTAAAATGGTCATAACGTCTTCGTCCGAACTCGGATTAAGGCGTTTAAGGAGGCTATGGAAAGCTAAGACGGAGCTCTACAACTTCCATAACTGGAGGTCGACGAGATAATGGCCAGAGCAAGATGCAAATTGGCCCCGAAGCAGCTGCTGTGTAAAATTCATGAAAAATCCGATGGTAAAAGGACCATAACTCTCTCATACGAACTTAAAATTGGATGATTCTGGACGTTCTGGAAAGCTAAGATCAAAATCTACAACTTTCGTTCTTTGAGTTGTGAGAGATTCGGATTGCATCATGGGTCAAATTGAGAAACAAACAACGAAAATGCTAGATTCGAGCGAAAAACGTAACGGTTCAAGGGGCCTTTATTTCAATACCTACAAAATAACGTAAAAACTCATAAAAGCTCACAAATACATATAAAAGTACTACAAAAGTATATTACACAAAAATAAGATGAAAACACATAAAACCATACGAAATAGCTAAAGACTTACAAATTATTAAGGCTAAAAAGTACCCAATTTGTGTATATAAAACACACTCATCAGCGTTTCCGCCAACTGATCCGCGATTCCCTGCCCCTTCATGGCTTTCTGAATTACGTATACCATGTCGAACTGTTGTTGTGACGCCCCCAAATCCGGGTCACCCGAACCGCGGACCTGGTTCGTCACTATCTCATACCTGTATCAAACTATTGATAACTTACAGCGCAAATAAAGGAATATTCATATTGATATAACACAAATAATCCTGTCCCAAGTCTCGAAACCAAAACTTCTACAACGTAACTTAATACATAAGGGTAATTAAGTCTTAATACATCACAAAAGTCAACGAGTCTTAATACATAATCAAAATGGTGATCTTATTGGTACAAAGCTAATCCGTAGCTTTGCCTTTGCCTTTATCCTTCCCAGAACTTTCACCACGAGCTCCACTAACTGAAATATTTTAAGGAAAGCAAGGGTGAGCAACGAATTTGCTCAGCAAGTATAATAACAATAATCGTGAATCATCAAATGAATACTTTATAGCTTACAAGAATCAAGAGAATAAAAGATAGCTCAAGAATCTGCATAATCTCAACGAATGACCTCATTAACACAATTGTAGGGCCTCTAAGGACCGAATGATTTCAATGTTTCCAAATGGAGGAAATATTCTATACTGAGTGGTCATCTTGACACTGAACTTTTACTAGAATCACCAGAAAATTCATCCGATAATCCAACATACTAATACAATAGGTGATCAGCCTAATGTACCCGGTGTTATGCATAACCCCTTTAACATACTGTTCGCGCGCGTGTCGGTCTCCCGACATACATACTGTTTCCCCTGCTAAGAGGGTTGTTCATCTCAGCTCTACATAAGAATCCAAACCAAACAATTTGATTGGATAGCTTTACTTAACAACAATGATGATTAAACATACGTCTAGCCGAAACAAGTGGCATAAACTATTTCTTAAACAGTTCATAAATGAAGAACTAAACGTCTCACAGTCCAACAACAGATAATGAATTCAAATATACAAGCGGAGAATATCAATAATTTATCTTTGATGTGGAGTAATTGACAAAAATTAGTCCACCAAAATAATTGAAGGTAATAACTCGATTTGAGTCATGAAACTTGCAACAATGTACCTGTTTGCACGAAATACAAGTAGTGCATAAGGTTTAGAAACTTGCCCAACACAAGGGTTAGACAAGGTTTAAAGAAGAACTTGCCTGAAACGCTGCTACAATATTACCACACACGCTCCTTAATATCCTACACATGTAAATATATATTCACATAACAATTAGTCACATAAAGACTAGGTTCAAAACAGACGTTGCATCATTAAAACACGTTGATTGCCCTACGACTACCCAGTCGGGGGTCTCGCTCCCCGGTGAGCTGGCGGGGGTCGGGGGGCAGCGCCCCCTGGAAACCAAGCCTAAATTGCAATTAGATTATTCAATTTCCGCCTTAAAACAATACCAATCTGGTTGACATTTGAGAAATAATTAAGCATTTAGGGTTTAACAGAATATGCTTAGTTAACCTGTCTAATCATTTAATCCAAGGAAAAATATAAGTGTTGGACCCATTGAAAAGGTTTCATTAGGTCAGACCCGACTTGACCCGCCTGACCGACCCAACCTGGCCCAAACACGGAGCTGGCGGTGCAGCGCCGAGCCCAAGTATTGGACCTCATGCTGCGGCGTGAGTCCCGTGTCTTCTCCATGACCGGGCTTCACGCTACGGCGTGAGACTTAAAGCTTGGGCCTCACGCTGCGGCGCGAGTCCCGGTTTTTTCCCCACTTGCCCCTCGCTGCAGCGTGAGCTGCAGGGTATATGGGTGGCGCTGCGGCGCCATTCTGCAGTAGTCGGATTCTGGGTTTGTTTCCAGAATGCGACTCCGACCTCCGGCCACTCCAACCTCCATAACTCCTTCAATACACAAGCAAATTGGTCCATTCCGGACACTATGGACTCCTGACTCAAGGGGCTACAACATATCAAAAATGCAGAGCTACCCATTAACATTAACATGGTCAAATGTAAAGCCAAAGTGTAAAGTTCATACTCTGTTCTTCGAGTCCTTGACAAGTTTTACGAAAATCATTCCTTCGAACTCGTTTTAACTCCTTTTTACTCCATTCCAATTGGGTTAGCTTCGTAACCCGTGGAACTACAACACTATAGCAACAAATAAAATTAACAAACACGAAATCTAGCATTTATAGTCCTCTAAAAAGTCCAAATGTCCAAAAGTCCATTGTTCTTCATGTTCTTCATCTTCCTTAAGCATATGTACGGATTTCTTCTATTTTTGTTCCACTTTGATGTTATTAATGGCTTCTATAGTCTCTTAACAACATATATAAATATCTAGAACAAGCAAAAACATCCAGAATCGCTAGAAAATCAATCCACAAGCTCAAGAGCTCAAAAGCTAAGAAAACTTGAAAATCTTTACAAGAAATCGAATGGAATGGATTTTGTTGGTGTTTACCTCTGTAAATCCTTCCTAGATGATTTAGAAGCTTGCTAGGCTTGCTTGGCTCGAGTTCTTCTTGCTTAGACTCTCTTCTTCTTCCACCCGTGCCTTCTTCTTCCTCCTTCCTTTTTCCGGCGAGTCTTCTTCTTTTCCGGCGACTTTTCCGGCTGCCTTCTCCTTCTTTCTTCTTCCTCTTTGCAGCTCTCTCACTCTCTATTTCTCTCTCTCTCTCTATCAATTGATGGTTTAAGGAAGGAATGAGAGTTTGAATGATTTGGGAGAGTAGAGGAGTGAATTTAGGAGAAGTGGGAGAAAAAATGAAAATGGGGTTGGTTGCTCAAGGAGCTTGCCGGCAACCTCCCCCCTTGCTCAATTTTGATTGGTCCAAATTTGGGGGTTGGTTCCCTCTTGGAGTAACAAGCCAAAATAAATACCCAAATACACAAAAATATATCCGAAAACTCTCACTTTTGTACCAAAACTGGTAAATAACTCTACCCAAAATTAAACTGGGTACTCCCACAAATTATTGGGACATATAATAATAATTATTACGGGGTTTGCCCATTTATTCGGAACAGCCTTATCATATGTTTCGGATACCTAATAAAACACGAACGGGCTCAAAACGAAAATCTGACACTTGAAAAAATTATTCGTACCGATATACATATTTATGAAATTTATTAAAGACAAAAAAGACGCAAAAATATTATGGCGTGAATAGCGCCTCGATAAGCGTGCCCCATGAATAGTGAATTTACGATTTTTCGCGAAGTCAAAGTATTCACCCTAACGGCACTACAACACATAAAATTCAATACAAGCACACATATTAGGTTATCACACAACCTTTAAGCACATAACACATAATAATATACATAAAAATAAAAATTCATTTCATTCATACATAAACTCGGGTTACAAGGGAATTAAAATTCTCGATCGTTACATTCTCCCCTCCTTATAAGGATTTTGTCCCCAGAATCACAATACAAGGTTAAGCAAAAAGTTGAGGGTAACTCTCCTTCATCTTAGCTTCTAATTCCCACGTAGCCTCCTCGGCATTGTGGTTTCGCCAAACTACTTTCACAAAAGGTATAACCTTATTTCTTAATACTTGCTCTTTCCTATCGATTATCTGAATATGAATTTCCTCATACGTAAGGTCTTTCTCTATTTGGACGGGCTCATAGGATATCACGTGTTTATAATCGGGCTTATATGGTCGTAACACTGAAACGTGGAACACATTATGGATATGCTCCAGTTCAGGAGGTAATGCTACCTCGTACGCCACTTCGCCCACTCTTCTCAACACTTCAAACGGTCCTACGAACCTCGGGCTTAACTTTCCTTTCTTCCCAAAACGTATCTTCCCTTTCCAAGGAGATACTTTTAGAAACACGTAACTGCCGACGTCGAAGTCTCTCGTCTGGCGATGTTGATCTGCATACTTATTTTGTCGGTCTTGGGCTGCAACTATTCTTGCCCTGATCACTGCGACCACTTCTGCTGTCTGCTGCACCAATTCTGGTCCCAACAGTCGCCGTTCGCCAACCTCATCCCAGCTTAATGGTGTCCTGCACTTCCTCCCGTAGAGGGCTTCATATGACGGCATACCGATACTTGCATGATAGCTGTTATTGTAGGCGAATTCCACCAGTGGTAAGTGGTCATCCCAATTCCCCTTAGAATCCATCACACAAGCTCTCAACATGTCTTCTAGTGTTTGAATTGTTCGTTCGCTCTGTCCGTCAGTTTGAGGATGGTAAGCAGTACTTAGTCGCAACTGTGTTCCCATTCTTTCTTGCAAGCTCTTCCAAAAATTTGATGTGAAGCGCGGATCTCGATCTGAGACAATTGGCACTAGCACTCCATGTCGTGAAACAATTTCCTTAATGTACAACTTGGCTAATTGGTTCAAGTTAAATCGGATCTTTATCGGTAGAAAGTGTGCTGATTTTGTCAATCGATCCACGATAACCCAAATGGCGTCATAGCCCTTCTGTGTGACTGGAAGTCCTACCACGAAGTCCATAGTGATATGCTCCCACTTCCATTCCTGTATAGTCAGTGGTTGAAGCAACCCACTCGGTCTCTGATGTTCTTCTTTGACTTGTTGACAGGTGAGACACCTGCTGACGTACTCTGCTACGTCCCGCTCCATGTTGGGCCACCAAAAATATTGCCGAAGATCACGGTACATTTTCGTGCTTCCTGGGTGAACAGAATATGCTGAATTATGTGCCTCATGTAAGATTTCATCTCTTAATTCAGTCACGGCTGGCACCCACACTCGCTCCTCGTATCTCAAGATACCATTCTTATCCATTCGGAACTTCTCTTCCTCATTCTCTACGATCCTTTTCTGTATCCTTTCACATTCCTCATCCTTTTCCTGTGCTTCTTTCACTTTGTCGAGTAACGTCGGACGAGCTTCAATTACGAATAACTTCTCTGCTGTCTCTGCCGGACTTTTTACTTCGATTTCCAATCTTGCCATTTCCAGTATTAACTCATCGTGAGTTGTCAACATAAACAATTTCTCGTACCCCTTCCTACTCAATGCATCTGCTACCACGTTTGCTTTTCCCGGGTGATAAAGAATTTCGCAGTCGTAATCCTTGATTAATTCCAACCACCTTCTCTGTCGCATGTTCAACTCCTTCTGTGTGAAGATATATTTCAAACTCTTATGATCTGTGTATATCTCACATTTCTCCCCATAAAGGTAATGTCTCCAAATCTTCAATGTAAAGACGACAGCTGCCAATTCCAAGTCATGGGTAGGGTTATCGCTTCTCGTAATCCTTCAACTGCCGTGACGCATACGCAATGACCTTGCCGTGTTGCATCAACACACAGCCAAGACCCTTGTGTGATGCATCACTATACACTACAAAACCTCCCGTATCATCTGGTAAGGACAATACAGGCGCCTCGCTTAACCTATTTTTCAACTCCTGAAAACTATCTTCGCACTTCTCGGACCATACAAACTTCACCGTCTTCCTCGTCAGATTGGTCAACGGGGTTGCTATCTTCGAAAAATCCTGGATAAATCTTTGATAGTACCCGGCTAACCCTAAGAAAATTCGCACTTCTGTCGGCGTCTTCGGTTGTTCCCAGTTACTAACTGCTTCCACCTTTGCAGGGTCCACTGAGATACCGTCTTTGTCGATCATATGCCCTAAAAATTGCACCTTTTCCATCCAGAATTCGCACTTGGATAATTTCGCGTATAACTTCTCTCTTCTTAGTGTCTCCAGTACTTTGTTCAGATGATCAGCATGCTCTTCTTCAGTCTTTGAATAAATTAGAATGTCATCGATGAAAACTACTACGAACTTGTCTAGGTACGGCTTCAGAACTCGGTTCATCAAGTCCATGAATGCTGCCGGCGCGTTAGTCAAACCGAAAGACATCACCAGAAACTCGTAGTGACCGTATCTCGTCCGAAACGCAGTTTTGGGTACATCTTCCTTCCTTACTTTTAGTTGATGATATCCGGTCCTCAAATCTATCTTCGAGAAGTGTCTGGCTCCTTTCAGTTGATCAAACAAGTCGTCGATCCTTGGCAATGGATACTTATTCTTGATCGTTGATTTGTTCAATTCTCGGTAGTCGATGCAGAGTCTCATCGATCCATCCTTCTTCTTGACAAACAAAACTTGGGCTCCCCATGGGGACACACTTGGCTGAATATACCCATTGTCCAGCAATTCCTGAAGTTGTATCAGCAATTCTTTCATTTCCACTGGCGCCATACGATACGGAGCCTTCGAAATTGGTGCAGTCCCTGGCACTAAGTCTATTGCAAATTCAATTTCCCTGCCTGGCGGAATACCAGGTAATTCGCTTGGAAACACATCTAGAAACTCTCTTACTATCGGTATATCCTTAATTTCTACACCTTCTCTCTTTGTATCTACAATATAGGCTAAATAGCCTTCACATCCTTTCTTTAACAATTTCCTGGCTTGCATCATCGTAAGACAACAAGAACGTCTCAGCGATGTGCTACCATTAAACACAACCCTCGACCGGTTAGGGGTCCGAAGGTTCACACTTTTCTTCTGACAGTCAATCACTGCCGCATGATCGTACAACAATTCCATTCCCAATATTACATCGAACTCTCCCAACCTTATTGGGATCAAATCCACGCAAAAATTATATCCCCTAATCTCAGCGCAACAATTACGAAGAATAAACTCTACTGGAATTACCTCGTTATTCGCAATTTCTATACTCAAAGGATTTTCTAACCATTCTTGGGGTAAATTTAACCGTTTAGCAAAATCTTCAGACACAAAGGAACGGGTAGCACCCGAATCAAATAATACGCAGGCATTTATATTATTGATTGGGATAATACCTGACACCACATCCTTAGTAATCACTGCATCCTGGACGGTCATGTTGAATGTTCGGGCAGGGGTTCGGTTTGGCGGAGTCGGTCCTCCAATTGCCAGTTTGCTGCCTCCACCTCTGTTGCCATTTCCACCAGTGCTTCCTTTCTTCGGACAGTCTTTGATCTGATGCTCCACTGATCCACAAGAATAACATCCACAGTTCTTGTTCGGGTTTGTGCAGTTTGGTGCCATGTGCCCCTCCTGACCACAATTGTAACAGATATTGCGCCCCTTCCAGCACTCTCCCTTGTGATTCTTCCCACATTTGGAACACGCTTCAACCCTCTTCTTAAATCCCCCTTGATTATGCCCCATCTGATTAGTGTTGGTGCTGTTGTTGTTGCCACCATCCCATTTCCTCTTTCCCGAATTGCTTCCACTGCTACTGCCACCGCCACGGTAGTCTCCTCCACTGTTCTTATTCTTCTTGTGTTGATTCAGGGCCTCAATCCCTCCTTCAGCGATAATAGCTTTTTCCAGCAGTGCACTAAAGGTTTCGATCTGAAGAACGGCTACCTTGTTATATATCCACGGTTTCAGCCCTTGTTCAAACCTTTGCGCCTTCAGCTCTTCAGTACTTACTTGAAGCGGTGCAAAACGTGCAAGTTCATTGAATTTGGCGGCATACTGAGCCACAGCCATGTCTCCCTGCTTCAATTCCAAGAATTTTACTACCATTTGTCTTTCCATGCTCTTTGGGAAATAATTCCCGAAAAATAATTCCTTGAACTTGTCCCACGGTATCACTCCTTCGCCTGCTCGTTGTTGGTTAGCTTCCCACCAATAATTTGCTTCCCCTTTCATCATATACGTGGCGAATGCTATTTTCTGGTCATCCCCCACGCGTGCGATAATGAAAGCCTTCTCCATTTCCTTCACCCAAGACTGGGCTTCAATCGGATCAGTCGTTCCCCTGAACTCCGGAGGTCCTACGCTTTTGAAGTCCTTGAAACTTGTTGTGGGTGCTGCCGGTGGGTTAGGATTCATAATTCCCGCACTTCTTCTTTCCATCCTCTCCAATATGTCTGCTAACCACTGCATGGGGTCCGTCGGACCTCCTCCATTGTTAACCGATCCCTCACGTGTCGCTGGGGGTGGTACGTTGCGTCTGGGCGGCATTCTCTGCTAAACGTAAGAAAGCTTAATGTCATCATCTTATCATACTACGGGAATATCTATCATGAGTACTACAAGCAACACACTCTATTAGCAGCTTGTAATGAAATATCGCTTCATCGTAAGGAATGTAAATACCTTTCACAATTATATAGGATGCGTTTATCTAAGATCGCCCCAAAACTCTACATGAGTTTTATCTACTCTTATCCTCTATACACTTCCTAAGGTTACAGCCTAGAGACCTCTCTCTAAAGGTTTATAACCTAAGGCTCTGATACCAACCTGTGACGCCCCCAAATCCGGGTCACCCGAACCGCGGACCTGGTTCCTCACTATCTCATACCTGCATCAAACTATTGATAACTTACAGCGGAAATAAAGGAATATTCATATTGATATAACACAAATAATCCTGTCCCAAGTCTCGAAACCAAAACTTCTACAACGTAACTTAATACATAAGGGTAATTAAGTGTTAATACATCACAAAAGTCAACGAGTCTTAATACATAATCAAAATGGTGATCTTATTGGTACAAAGCTAATCCGTAGCTTTGCCTTTGCCTTTATCCTTCCCAGAACTTTCACCACGAGCTCCACTAATTGAAATATTTTAAGGAAAGCAAAGCAACGAATTTGCTCAGCAAGTATAATAACAATAATCGTGAATCATCAAATGAATACTTTATAGCTTACAAGAATTAAGAGAATAAAAGATAGCTCAAGAATCTGCATAATCTCAACGAATGACCTCATTAACACAATTGTAGGGCCTCTAAGGACCGAATGATTTCAATGTTTCCAAATGGAGGAAATATTCTATACTGAGTGGTCATCTTGACACTGAACTATTACTAGAATCACCAGAAAATTCATCCGATAATCCAACATACTAATACAATAGGTGATCAGCCTAATGTACCCGGTGTTATGCATAACCCCTTTAACATACTGTTCGCGCGCGTGTCGGTCTCCCGACATACATACTGTTTCCCCTGCTAAGAGGGTTGTTCATCTCAGCTTTACATAGGAATCCAAACCAAACAATTTGATTGGATAGCTTTACTTAACAACAATGATGATTAAACATACGTCTAGCCGAAACAAGTGGCGTAAACTATTTCCTTAAACAGTTCATAAATGAAGAACTAAACGTCTCACAGTCCAACAGCAGATAATGAATTCAAATATACAAGCGGTGAATATCAATAATTTATCTTTGATGTGGAGTAATTGACAAAAATTAGTCCACCAAAATAATTGAAGGTAATAACTCGATTTGAGTCATGAAACTTGCAACAATGTACCTGTTTGCACGAAATACAAGTAGTGCATAAGGTTTAGAAACTTGCCCAACACAAGGGTTAGACAAGGTTTAAAGAAGAACTTGCCTGAAGCGCTGCTACAATATTACCACACACGCTCCTTAATATCCTACACATGTAAATATATATTCACATAACAATTAGTCACATAAAGACTAGGTTCAAAACAGACGTTGCATCATTAAAACACGTTGATTGCCCTACGACTACCTAGTTGGGGGTCTCGCTCCCCGGTGAGCTGGCGGGGGTTGGGGGGCAGCGCCCCCTGGAAACCAAGCCTAAATTGCAATTAGATTATTCAATTTCCGCCTTAAAACAATACCAATCTGGTTGACATTTGAGAAATAATTAAGCATTTAGGGTTTAACAGAATATGCTTAGTTAACCTGTCTAATCATTTAATCCAAGGAAAAATATAAGTGTTGGACCCATTGAAAAGGTTTCATTAGGTCAGACCCGACTTGACCCGCCTGACCGACCCAACCTGGCCCAAACACGGAGCTGGCGCTGCAGCGCCGAGCCCAAGTACTGGACCTCGCGCTGCGGCGTGAGTCCCGTGTCTTCTCCATGACCGGGCTTCACGCTGCGGCGTGAGACTTAAAGCTTGGGCCTCACGCTGCGGCGTGAGTCCCGGTTTTTTCCCCACTTGCCCCTCGCTGCAGCGTGAGCTGCAGGCTATATGGGTGGCGCTGCGGCGCCATACTACAGTAGCCGGATTCTGGGTTTGTTTCCAGAATGCGACTCCGACCTCCGGCCACTCCAACCTCCATAACTCCTTCAATACACAAGAAAATTGGTCCATTCCGGACACTATGGACTCCTGACTCAAGGGGCTACAACATATCAAAAATGCAGAGCTACCCATTAACATTAACATGGTCAAATGTAAAGCCAAAGTGTAAAGTTCATACTCTGTTCTTCGAGTCCTTGACAAGTTTTACGAAAATCATTCCTACGAACTCGTTTTAACTCCTTTTTACTCCATTCCAATTGGGTTAGCTTCGTAACCCGTGGAACTACAACACTATAGCAACAAATAAAATTAACAAACACGAAATCTAGCATTTATAGTCCTCTAAAAAGTCCAAATGTCCAAAAGTCCATTGTTCTTCATGTTCTTCATCCTCCTTAAGCATATGTACGGATTTCTTCTATTTTTGTTCCACTTTGATGTTATTAATGGCTTCTATAGTCTCTTAACAACATATATAAATATCTAGAACAAGCAAAAACATCCAGAATCGCTAGAAAATCAATCCACAAGCTCAAGAGCTCAAAAGCTAAGAAAACTTGAAAATCTTTACAAGAAATCGAATGGAATGGATTTTGTTGGTGTTTACCTCTGTAAATCCTTCCTAGATGATTTAGAAGCTTGCTAGGCTTGCTTGGCTCGCGTTCGTCTTGCTTAGACTCTCTTCTTCTTCCACCCGTGCCTTCTTCTTCCTCCTTCCTTTTTCCGGCGAGTCTTCTTCTTTTCCGACGACTTTTCGGGCGGCCTTCTCCTTCTTTCTTCTTCCTCTTTGCAGCTCTCTCACTCTCTATTTCTCTCTCTCTCTATCAGCTGATGGTTTAGGGAAGGAGTGAGAGTTTGAATGATTTGGGAGAGTAGAGGAGTGAATTTAGGAGAAGTGGGAGAAAAAATGAAAATGGGGTTGGTTGCTCAAGGAGCTTGCCGGCAACCTCCCCCCTTGCTCAATTTTGATTGGTCCAAATTTGGGGGTTGGTTCCCTCTTGGAGTAACAAGCCAAAATAAATACCCAAATACACAAAAATATATCCGAAAACTCTCACTTTTGTACCAAAACTGGTAAATAACTCTACCCAAAATTAAACTGGGTACTCCCACAAATTATTGGGACATATAATAATAATTATTACGGGGTTTGCCCATTTATTCGGAACAGCCTTATCATATGTTTCAGATGCCGAACGGGCACAAAACGAAAATCCGACACTTGGAAAAATTATTCGTACCGATATACATATTTATGAAATTTATTAAAGACGAAAAAGACGCAAAAATATTATGGCGTGAATAGCGCCTCGATAAGCGTGCCCCGTGAATAGTGAATTTACGATTTTTCGCGAAGTCAAAGTATTCACCCTAACGGCACTACAACACATAAAATTCAATACAAGCACACATATTAGGTTATCACACAACCTTTAAGCACATAACACATAATAATATACATAAAAATAAAAATTCATTTCATTCATACATAAACTCGGGTTACAAGGGAATTAAAATTCTCCATCGTTACATTCTCCCCTCCTTATAAGGATTCTGTCCCCAGAATCACAATACAAGGTTAAGCAAAAAGTTGAGGGTAACTCTCCTTCATCTTAGCTTCTAATTCCCACGTAGCCTCCTCGGCATTGTGGTTTCGCCAAACTACTTTCACAGAAGGTATAGCCTTATTTCTTAATACTTGCTCTTTCCTATCGATTATCTGAATTGGAATTTCCTCATACGTAAGGTCTTTCTCTATTTGGACGGGCTCATAGGATATCACGTGTTTATAATCGGGCTTATATGGTCGTCACACCGAAACATGGAACACATTATGGATATGCTCCAGTTCAGGAGGTAATGCTACCTCGTACGCCACTTCGCCCACTCTTCTCAATACTTCAAACGGTCCTACGAACCTCGGGCTTAACTTTCCTTTCTTCCTAAAACGTATCTTCCCTTTCTAGGGAGATACTTTCAGAAACACGTAACTGCCGACGTCGAAGTCTCTCGTCTGGCGATGTTGATCTTCATACTTCTTTTGTCGGTCTTGGGCTGCAACTATTCTTGCCCTGATCACTGCGACCACTTCTGCTGTCTGCTGCACCAATTCTGGTCCCAACAGTCGCCGTTCGCCAACCTCATCCCAGCTTAATGGTGTCCTGCACTTTCTCCCGTAGAGGGCTTCATATGGCGGCATACCGATACTTGCATGATAGCTGTTATTGTAGGCGAATTCCACCAGTGGTAAATGGTCATCCCAATTCCCCTTAGAATCCATCACACAAGCTCTCAACATGTCTTCTAGTGTTTGAATTATTCGTTCGCTCTGTCCGTCAGTTTGAGGATGGTAAGCAGTACTTAGTCGCAACTGTGTTCCCATTCTCTCTTGCAAGCTCTTCCAAAAATTTGATGTGAAGCGCGGATCTCGATCTGAGACAATTGGCACTAGCACTCCATGTCGTGAAACAATTTCCTTAATGTACAACTTGGCTAATTGGTTCAAGTTAAATCGGATCTTTATCGGTAGAAAGTGTGCTGATTTTGTCAATCGATCCACGATAACCCAAATGGCATCATAGCCCTTCTGTGTGACTGGAAGTCCTACCACGAAGTCCATAGTGATATGCTCCTACTTCCATTCCTGTATAGTCAGTGGTTGAAGCAACCCACTCGGTCTCTGATGTTTTTCTTTGACTTGTTGACAGGTGAGACACCTGCTGACGTACTCTGCTACGTCCCGCTTCATGTTGGGCCACCAAAAATATTGACGAAGATCACGGTACATTTTCGTGCTTCCTGGGTGAACAGAATATGCTGAATTATGTGCCTCATGTAAGATTTCATCTCTTAATTCAGTCACGGCTGGCACCCACACTCGCTCCTCGTATCTCAAGATACCATTCTTATCCATTCGGAACTTCTCTTCCTCATTCTCTACGATCCTTTTCTGTATCCTTTCACATTCCTCATCCTTTTCCTGTGCTTCTTTCACTTTGTCGAGTAACGTCGGACGAGCTTCAATTACGAATAACTTCTCTGCTGTCTCTGCTGGACTTTTTACTTCGATTTCCAATCTTGCCATTTCCAGTATTAACTCATCGTGAGTTGTCAACATAAACAATTTCTCGTTCCCCTTCCTACTCAATGCATCTGCTACCACGTTTGCTTTTCCCGGGTGATAAAGAATTTCGCAGTCGTAATCCTTGATTAATTCCAACCACCTTCTCTGTCGCATGTTCAACTCCTTCTGTGTGAAGATATATTTCAAACTCTTATGATCTGTGTATATCTCACATTTCTCCCCATAAAGGTAATGTCTCCAAATCTTCAATGTAAAGACGACAGCTGCCAATTCCAAGTCATGGGTAGGGTATCGCTTCTCGTAATCCTTCAACTGCCGTGACGCATACGCAATGACCTTGCCGTGTTGCATCAACACACAGCCAAGACCCTTGTGTGATGCATCACTATACACTACAAAACCTCCCGTATCATCTGGTAAGGACAATACAGGCGCCTCGCTTAACCTATTTTTCAACTCCTGAAAACTATCTTCGCACTTCTCGGACCATACAAACTTCACCGTCTTCCTCGTCAGATTGGTCAACGGGGTTGCTATCTTCGAAAAATCCTGGATAAATCTTCGATAGTACCCGGCTAACCCTAAGAAAATTCGCACTTCTGTCGGCGTCTTCGGTTGTTCCCAGTTACTAACTGCTTCCACCTTTGCAGGGTCCACTGAGATACCGTCTTTGTCGATCATATGCCCTAAAAATTGCACCTTTTCCATCCAGAATTCGCACTTGGATAATTTCGCGTATAACTTCTCTCTTCTTAGTGTCTCCAGTACTTTGTTCAGATGATCAGCATGCTCTTCTTCAGTCTTTGAATAAATTAGAATGTCATCGATGAAAACTACTACGAACTTGTCTAGGTACGGCTTCAGAACTCGGTTCATCAAGTCCATGAATGCTGCCGGCGCGTCAGTCAAACCGAAAGACATCACCAGAAACTCGTAGTGACCGTATCTCGTCCGAAACGCAGTTTTGGGTACATCTTCCTTCCTTACTTTTAGTTGATGATATCCGGTCCTCAAATCTATCTTCGAGAAGTGTCTGGCTCCTTTCAGTTGATCAAACAAGTCGTCGATCCTTGGCAATGGATACTTATTCTTGATCGTTGATTTGTTCGATTCTCGGTAGTCGATGTAGAGTCTCATCGATCCATCCTTCTTCTTGACAAACAAAACTGGGGCTCCCAATAGGGACACACTTGGCTGAATATACCCATTGTCCAGCAATTCCTGAAGTTGTATCAGCAATTCTTTCATTTCCACTGGCGCATGATCGTACAACCAGTCCATTCCCAATATTACATCGAACTCTCCTAACCTTATTTGGATCAAATCCACGCAAAAATTATATCCCCTAATCTCAGCGCAACAATTACGAAGAATAAACTCTACTGGAATTACCTCGTTATTCACAATTTCTATACTCAAAGGATTTTCTAACCGTTCTTGGGGTAAATTTAACCGTTTAGCAAAATCTTCAGACACAAAGGAACGGGTAGCACCCGAATCAAATAATACGCAGGCATTTATATTATTGATTGGGATAATACCTGACACCACATCCATAGCAATCACTGCATCCTGGATGGTCATGTTGAATGTTCGGGCAGGGGTTCGGTTTGGCGGAGTCGGTCCTCCAATTGCCAGTTTGCTGCCTCCACCTCTGTTACCATTTCCACCAGTGCTTCCTTTCTTCGGACAGTCTTTGATCTGATGCTCCACTGATCCACAAGAATAACATCCACGGTTCTTGTTCGGGTTTGTGCAGTTTGGTGCCATGTGCCCCTCCTGACCACAATTGTAACAGATATTGCGCCCCTTCCAGCACTCTCCCTTGTGATTCTTCCCACATTTGGAACACGCTTCAACCCTCTTCTTAAATCCCCCTTGATTATGCCCCATCTGATTAGTGTTGGTGCTGTTGTTGTTGCCACCATCCCATTTCCTCTTTCCCGAATTGCTTCCACCGCTACTGCCACCGCCACGGTATTCTCCTCCACTATTCTTATTCTTCTTGTGTTGATTCAGGGCCTCAATCCCTCCTTCAGCGATAATAGCTTTTTCCAGAAGTGCACTAAAGGTTTCGATCTGAAGAACAGCTACCTTGTTATATATCCACGGTTTTAGCCCTTGTTCAAACCTTTGCGCCTTCAGCTCTTCAGTACTTACTTGAAGCGGTGCAAAACGTGCAAGTTCATTGAATTTGGCGGCATACTGAGCCACAACCATGTCTCCCTGCTTCAGTTCCAAGAATTTTACTACCATTTGTCTTTCCATGCTCTTTGGGAAATAATTCCCGAAAAATAATTCCTTGAACTTGTCCCACGGTATCACTCCTTCGCCTGCTCGTTGTTGGTTAGCTTCCCACCAATAATTTGCTTCCCCTTTCATCATATACGTGGCGAATGCTATTTTCTGGTCATCCCCCATGCGTGCGATAATGAAAGCCTTCTCCATTTCCTTCACCCAAGACTGGGCTTCAATCGGATCAGTCGTTCCCCTGAACTCCAGAGGTCCTACGCTTTTGAAGTCCTTGAAACTTGTTGTGGGTGCTGCCGGTGGGTTAGGATTCACAATTCCCGCACTTCTTCTTTCCATCCTCTCCAATATGTCTGCTAACCGCTGCATGGGGTCCGTCGGACCTCCTCCATTGTTAACCGATCCCTCTGGTGTCGCTGGGGGTGGTACGTTGCGTTTGGGCGGCATTCTCTGCTAAACGTAAGAAAGCTTAATGTCATCATCTTATCATACTACGGGAATATCTATCATGAGTACTACAAGCAACACACTCTATTAGCAGCTTGTAATGAAATATAGCTTCATCGTAAGGAATGTAAATACCTTTCACAACTATCTAGGATGCGTCTATCTAAGATCACCCCAAAACTCTACATGAGTTTTATCTACTCTTATCCTCTATACACTTCCTAAGGTTATAGCCTAGAGACCTCTCTCTAAAGGTTTATAACCTAAGGCTCTGATACCAACCTGTGACGCCCCCAAATCCGGGTCACCCGAACCGCGGACCTGGTTCCTCACTATCTCATACCTGCATCAAACTATTGATAACTTACAGCGGAAATAAAGGAATATTCATATTGATATAACATAAATAATCCTGTCCCAAGTCTCGAAACCAAAACTTCTACAACGTAACTTAATACATAAGGGTAATTAAGTCTTAATACATCACAAAAGTCAACGAGTCTTAATACATAATCAAAATGGTGATCTTATTGGTACAAAGCTAATCCGTAGCTTTGCCTTTGCCTTTATCCTTCCAAGAACTTTCACCACGAGCTCCACTAACTGAAATATTTTAAGGAAAGCAAGGGTGAGCAACGAATTTGCTCAGCAAGTATAATAACAATAATCGTGAATCATCAACTGAATACTTTATAGCTTACAAGAATCAAGAGAATAAAAGATAGCTCAAGAATCTGCATAATCTCAATGAATGACCTCATTAACACAATTGTAGGGCCTCTAAGGACCGAATGATTTCAATGTTTCCAAATGGAGGAAATATTCTATACTGAGTGGTCATCTTGATACTGAACGTTTACTAGAATCACCAGAAAATTCATCCGATAATCCAACATACTAATACAATAGGTGATCAGCCTAATGTACCCGGTGTTATGCATAACCCCTTTAACATACTGTTCGCGCGCGTGTCGGTCTCCCGACATACATACTGTTTCCCCTGCTAAGAGGGTTGTTCATCTCAGCTTTACATAGGAATCCAAACCAAACAATTTGATTGGATAGCTTTACTTAACAACAATGATGATTAAACATACGTCTAGCCGAAACAAGTGGCGTAAACTATTTCCTTAAACAGTTCATAAATGAAGAACTAAACGTCTCACAGTCCAACAACAGATAATGAATTCAAATATACAAGCGATGAATATCAATAATTTATCTTTGATGTAGAGTAATTGACAAAAATTAGTCCACCAAAATAATTGAAGGTAATAACTCGATTTGAGTCATGAAACTTGCAACAATGTACCTGTTTGCACGAAATACAAGTAGTGCATAAGGTTTAGAAACTTGCCCAACACAAGGGTTATACAAGGTTTAAAGAAGAACTTGCCTGAAGCGCTGCTACAATATTACCACACACGCTCCTTAATATCCTACACATGTAAATATATATTCACATAACAATTAGTCACATAAAGACTAGGTTCAAAACAGACGTTGCATCATTAAAACACGTTGATTGCCCTACGACTACCCAGTCGGGGGTCTCGCTCCCCGGTGAGCTGGCGGGGGTCGAGGGGCAGCGCCCCCTGGAAACCAAGCCTAAATTGAAATTAGATTATTCAATTTCTGCCTTAAAACAATACCAATCTGGTTGACATTTGAGAAATAATTAAGCATTTAGGGTTTAACAGAATATGTTTGGTTAACCTGTCTAATCATTTAATCCAGGGAAAAATATAAGTGTTGGACCCATTGAAAAGGTTTCATTAGGTCAGACCCGACTTGACCCGCCTGATCGACCCAACCTGGCCCAAACATGGAACTGGCGCTGCAGCACCGAGCCCAAGTACTGGACCTCACGCTGCGGCATGAGTCCCGTGTCATCTCCATGACCGGGCTTCACGCTGCGGCGTGAGACTTAAAGCTTGGGCCTCATAATGAGCGTGTTTTATACACACAATTTGGGTACTTTTCGCCTTGATAATTTGCAAGTCTTTAGGTAGTTTATATAGTTTCTATGTATTTTTATCTTATTTTTACATAAATTAGTTTTTAGTTACTTTTACATGTTTTATGTTGCTTTGATGCATTTTTATTACGTTTGTAGGAATTGAAATAAAGACCGACCGGATCGTTGTTTGGATTGACTCATTGTCCGTGCCTGGACGTCGGTGCCCGAATGGTAATATGATGGATTGTGGTGATTGGCGGCGCCCGGTGCTTAATTTGACAATATTTGGCAGTTGGGCGTGCACGGCGTTCGGCGTCGGCCAAGCCACGTGGGCATGCCCGTGCTTGGATGTCCGTGCCCGAATTATAACACGGTGTGAAATTATGTTTGGCGATGCTCGGGACTTAATTTGATGACATTTGGAAGTTGGGCGTGCACGGCGTCGGAGTGCGTGCACCGGCGTGCGGCGTCGACCAAGCCGCGGGCACGGCGTGCGTTGGGCGCTGGGCGCTCGGCAGCCTCGGCGTTGGGCGCGCGCGCGCGGGCGGCATGGGCGGCATGGATCGGCAGCATCCAGGCGCCAGCGTGCGGTGTGCACGCCTGGGGCGCGCGGGCGTGTGCGCGCTTGGCTCGGCAGCCTCGGCAGCAATTGGCTCGGCAGGCAGGTGGGGCGGCATGCAGGCGCCAGCGTGCGGGCGCACGCCTGGGGCGCGCGGGCGCGCGCGCATGGCTCAGTAGCCTCGGCAGCGCCATGGGCGGCATGCAGGCGCTTGGGGCGCGCGGGCGCACGCCTGGGCGCGCGGGCGCACGCCTGGGCGCGCGCGGGCGCACGCCTGGGCGCGCTGGGCGCACGCCTGGGCGCGCGGGCGCACGCCTGGGCGCCGCGCGGGCGCACGCCTGGGCGCGCGGGCGCACGCCGCCGTGCTGAGTGCGATCTGACACAGCCATAGTGCGATCTGAGCTCCATTTTGTCCGATTTTGGCTAGGGTTTCTTCATAAAGACTATATATATTCTCTTCCAAGCTACATATCAGATATCTAGAGAGAGGGAAGCTACAAAATACATCAACCAACAGTGCTCAAGGCTGCAAATCAAACTGAATCAAGCCAAAAGCCAAGGAACTCAGTCAAGAAGAATTGCAAAGCCAAGGAGGAGAGCTAGAAATCTACAGCAACCAAAGGAACACCAGCTGAATAGCTTCAAAAGTGGTTTCATTTGTAGTTTTCCATCTCCTTTGTAATTCGAATTTGACAATGTATCAATTGAAAATGATGTTTATTGTAGCTATCATGAACTAACCTTCTATTCTAAGATTGCAATGGAACCCAACATTTAATTTGAATTGAATTCTCTCTCTATTGATTTTAGTTATGCATTTGTGAATTGATTGTCATAACCTTTGCTTCTAGATTAATTGCTTGGCCCGTAATTACCGTGGGAACCTATATGAACTTGACAAACGGATTATAGGTTGAGACCTAGTTATGATAACATGCGAGAGTATAGATTGTTGTGGGTTATTAATCGGATTAAGTGACGTGTGTCTTATTAATTATCTGCAATAATAGGTATCTTGATAGTAGTTGGGATAGATATATACCTAATTACCGCATGCAACCTATTGAGAATCTAGTCTTAATGACTTCCGAGGTGAAAGTTGGTAATGGAAGGGAGGATTAATTAGATTTGGTGACACGTGTCTATAAATCATTCCTGAAATTAGTCTCTTGATAGTGTATAGGATAGACATATACCTATGCACCGCTTAGGAAGATTCGTGATTGACCATCGACAGAGGCTCTTATGTAGTTTTGATTTCTCGGTTGTCAATTCGTATGCTATAATTGACTGAAAAGAGAGAGTTAGGAGATTCAAATGACGTGTTGGGGGAAATTGTAATATTAGACCTTTCTATCTTGATATTTCACCGTATTTTACTCATTACTTAACTTGTGAACTCAACCAATCAACAACAATCAAACCTTTATCGTTTAAATTAGATCAAATTGATATACGATTGGTACTTGGTTATTATTCGTCATAATTCCCTGTGGGTTCGACTCTTATCTTATCATATATTACTTGTGGGCCGTGTATACTTGCACGTGTGTGTTTATCGATAGCTAAATCGACCAACACCTCACGCTGCGGCGCGAGTCCCAGTTTTTTCCCCACTTGCCCCTCGCTGCAGCGTGAGCTGCAGGGTATATGGGTGGCGCTGCGGCAGCATTCTGCAGTAGCCGGATTCTGGGTTTGTTTCCGGAATGCGACTCCGACCTCCGGCCACTCCAACCTCCATAACTCCTTCAATACACAAGCAAATTGGTCCATTCCGGACTCTATGGACTCCTGACTCATGGGGCTACAACATATCAAAAATGCAGAGCTACCCATTAACATTAACAAGGTCAAATCTAAAGCCAAAGTGTAAAGTTCATACTCTGTTCTTCGAGTTCTTGACAAGTTTTACGAAATCATTCCTACGAACTCGTTTTAACTCCTTTTTACTCCATTCCAATTGGGTTAGCTTCGTAACCCGTGGAACTACAACACTATAGCAACAAATAAAATTAACAAACACAAAATCTGGCATTTATAGTCCTCTAAAAAGTCCAAATGTCCAAAAGTCCATTGTTCTTCATGTTCTTCATCCTCCTTAAGCATAGGTACGGATTTCTTTTATTTTTGTTCCACTTTGATGTTATTAATGGCTTCTATAGTCTCTTAACAACATATATAAATATCTAGAACAAGCAAAAACATCCAGAATCGCTAGAAAATCAATCCACAAGCTCAAGAACTCAAAAGCTAAGAAAACTTGAAAATCTTTACAAGAAATCGAATGGAATGGATTTTGTTGGTGTTTACCTCTGTAAATCCTTCCTAGATGATTTAGAAGCTTGCTAGGCTTGCTTGGCTCGCGTTCGTCTTGCTTAGACTCTCTTCTTCTTCCACCCGTGCCTTCTTCTTCCTCCTTCCTTTTTCCGGCGAGTCTTCTTCTTTTCCGGCGACTTTTCCGGCGGCCTTCTCCTTCTTTCTTCTTCCTCTTTGCAGCTCTCTCACTCTCTATTTCTCTCTCTCTCTATCAGCTGATGGTTTAGGGAAGGAGTGAGAGTTTGAATGATTTGGGAAAGTAGAGGAGTGAATTTAGGAGAAGTGGGAGAAAAAATGAAAATGGGGTTGGTTGCTCAAGGAGCTTGCCGGCAACCTCCCCCCTTGCTCAATTTTGATTGGTCCAAATTTGGGGGTTGGTTCCCTCTTGGAGTAACAAGCCAAAATAAATACCCAAATACACAAAAATATATCCGAAAACTCTCATTTTTGTACCAAAACTGGTAAATAACTCTACCCAAAATTAAACTGGGTACTCCCATAAATTATTGGGACATATAATAATAATTATTACGGGGTTTGCCCATTTATTCGGAACAGCCTTATCATATGTTTCGGATACCTAATAAAACACGAACGGGCTCAAAACGAAAATCCGACACTTGGAAAAATTATTCGTACCGATATACATATTTATGAAATTTATTAAAGACGAAAAAGACGCAAAAATATTATGGCGTGAATAGCACCTCGATAAGCGTGCCCCGTGAATAGTGAATTTGTGATTTTTCGCGAAGTCAAAGTATTCACCCTAACGGCACTACAACACATAAAATTCAATACAAGCACACATATTAGGTTATCACACAACCTTTAAGCACATAACACATAATAATATACATAAAAATAAAAATTCATTTCATTCATACATAAACTCGGGTTACAAGGGAATTAAAATTCTCGATCGTTATAGTTGTAAGATTAACTGCCATCTTGAAAGTCGACAGTTCAGCATGGGCCTCTCAAAGATATATTTCAAGGGATCCATCCTCGATATCAGGTATGTAGTATGCCCATGGAGGTAGTGCTGTAATCTCCCTGCAGCCCATGCCAGAGCACAACAGGTCTTCTCGATGGGAGTGTAATTCTGTTCACATTGGCTAAATCTCTTGCTCAGGTAATAGATGGCCTGCTCTTTACCCGCCTCATTCTTCTGTCCCAGCATACATCCCATCACAATGGCATTGACCGATATATACATAAACAGAGGGATCCCATCCTTCGGGGGTACCAGCACTAGTGCCTCTGTCAGCTGCTTTTTAATGGTCTGAAAAGCCTTCTGACATTGCTCATTCCATTCTTGGGAAGCACCTTTCCTTAACAATTTGAAAATTGGCTCGCATGTAGTCGTCAAGTGGGATATAAAACGGTTGATGAAGTTTATTCTTCCGAGGAATCCTCTTATCTCCTTCTCTGTGTGAGGTGCTGGCATATCCACAATGGCCTTAATCTTTGCTGGATCCAACTCAATGCCTCGATCACTAACCAGGAATCCCAAGAGCTTACCCGACTGCACTCCGAAAGCACACTTTGCTGGATTGAGCTTCAAATTATACTTTCTGAGCCGATCGAATAGCTTTTTAAGATGGGTTATATGGTCAGATTATACCCTTGACTTCACGATAATGTCATCCAAGTAGACCTCTATCTCCTTATGCATCATATCGTGGAACAGGGCCATAATGGCTCTCTGATAAGTAGCCCCCGCGTTTGTGAGACCGAAAGCCAATCGTCTATAGCAGAAAGTGCCCCAAGGGGTGATGAACGTGGTCTTTTCCCGATCTTCCTCCGCCACCATTATCTGATGATACCCCGCGAAGCAATCAAGAAAAGAGTACATCTCGTACTGGGCTGTGTTATCCACCAGGATGTGTATGAAAGGCACCGGGAAGTTATCCTTAAGACTGGCCTTATTTAGATCTCTATAATCTACACATACCCTCACCTTCCCTCCAAGCTTAGCCACTGGGACTACATTGGACAGCCATTCTGGGTAAGTGGACACCATAATGATTCCCGCCCTGAACTGTTTGATGATCTCCTCCTTCACCTTCAAGCTCCACTCCGGTTTCAACTTTCTTAGTTTCTGCTTGACAGGCCTAAAACCCTCCTTGATGGGCAACCGGTGTACCACAATGTCTGTGGACAAACCGATCATGTCCTCATGAGACCAGGCAAAGACATCCTCATACCGTCTTAGCAACTCAGTTATTTCTGCTTTCTGGCTAGGGGTAAGGTATGTCCCTATCTTGAGCTCTTTTGGCTTGTCCGGGGTTCCGATATCTATGGTGATGGTTTGGTCTAAGTTGGGTTTAGGTTTATCCTCGACCCATCCTTTGATCTCATCAGGCGCGTCGTCATAATCTGTCTCGTCTTGCTCAATGCCCATTAAATCGAAATCCAGCTCAATGTCAAAATCATAATCATCATTTAAATTTGAAAGACCGTTTGTTAGGCAAGGATTACTCAAATTGGTACACCTGACATGAAACAAAATACTTGTCATATATAAGTTATTTTCCACAACGATCATATTTTCAGATAACATGACGAAACGACATAATTATGCAAAATACAAAACAATAAAAAATAAACTCTCATCCTCCCATCCTCTGGGGTCTACCACCCTGATGTCGGGTTTTACCCTTGTTTGGATATCACTGGTTTCATGGTCCAGTTATCGACGGTCATATCAGACGGAATGCGCTGGGTGAAAGATGGCTTCACATCAGAAACTTCTCCGATGACTACGGCTACATCGCCTGAGTCCATCTTCCTACCCTCCTCAGGAATAATTAGCCCTGCCCAATCGATGACAGACACACCTTGTTGGGCTCCCGGTGGCGTGACAACATCCGTCCCCTCTCCATTGCTTGTTAATTGTCCGGGGATATAGCACCTGGTTTCAAACTTCTGCGCGACCTCCTGTAGGGAACTTTCCCTCTTGGTCGACTTATCACTTGCGGGGGTTAATTCTTCATCCCCTGACTCAATCACAGGCTCGCTAGTCCCCTGCTCATTGTTGACCTTGGTCACCGGACTGCCAACCAGTCGAATCGGGGCCACGCTTTGTCGGTGTCTCCGTGTTATGCCTTCATGATATCCCAACCCTGCTTTACCTATCTGATGGAGTAGTTGAATGGGCTCGGTGATTCCTTGGATACTCTTTCCTAACCCCTGTCCAGGCTGGAATTTCATTTTCATCATTTCTTTTGCAACGAAGGTAAGTTCTGGAGAGACCTTAGGTTTCACGGCTGGGGCTCCCAGGCATCTGTACTTGGGAAGTGCTGATTTCCAGCGCCTGAAAACTGGCAGGTGCCGCCGACTCGTCCACATTGATCACTGGTAGGCCATTCCTAGGAGGAGAAAGGTCATCACATTCTGCCGAGATCGTTACCAGATTCCCGTTGATGATTAGTTTGATTTGTTGGTGTAGCGTGGAAGGAACTGCCCCGACCATGTGTATCCACGGCCTTCCCAATAACAGGTTATAACTGGCTGCAATATCTAGGACTTGGAAAGAGATATCAAAAGTACAAGGTCCTATTCCCACCGGCAATTCTATCCCTCTGGGAACCATCGAAGGCTCACACCACTACATGACTGGCCCGTAGGCGCCTGGGATTGATGTTCATCTTCTGCAATGTGCTAGGGGACATATATTCAACGTCGATCCCCCATCAATCAGCACCCCATTCATGATATAACTTGAGGAGATTACCGCAATATGTAGCGGTTTTCGATGCCCCCTTCCCTCCTTTTCGAGCTGTAACTTTTGTGTTTTTGGGCTTTTTAATCTTTCCCTGTAAAACAGAAAGTTAGTAGTCCTTCAATGCAATAACAAATGCTAAACACGACTTTATTATGCTTCCCCAGCTGTTCCCTGCAAAACATAGAGGTTAGTAATTTCTCTTGACAGAAGGGGAGGCATATATGAATATTGAATGGGATCATGACATTTATACGCGCGAACGTAAAAGGGCATGAAGAGACTTTTCCTGCGTTGGGTTAATCTGAGGCTGACCTATCCTATGGTTACTCTCACGGGCTTTCCGGCATGAAGGTCCCCAAATCTTCGCAATTTACTCGTCTGAGTCCTTTCGATTGGAGCGGATTTGGGTGGTGCGTTTCCTGAGCCATCTCCGGGGAGCAGCCCATTCGAGTCCAGTAATAAGCAACCGACAGGTTCGCCTCAGGAGGAGGTACATTCTCAACATACATTCACATTCATCGTCCTCACCGTATACAAATGATTACTTTAAAGTAAAGCCATTCCTATTCAAATATTCATTTATTTGGACAAAACACACATTCACACAACGATAAATAAAACAAGTCACAAAATCACACGTATATACACATTTATGAATTTTAAAGGATAGGATAGCATCAAGATTAGAAAGCGGCTTAAGCCTTCTAATGTTCCCCAGCAGAGTCGCCAGCTGTCGACGCCGATTTTTGTCTTTTCCAATTTTAACCTTTTGATTGAATGATTTTTTAGAAAAGGTCGGCACTTAATGTCGACGGGGTTTTGGAAGATCGTTTTTTTTTATGATGAGCCAATTAACCAGAGTCGCCAGTTGGTATATTTGAAATGGATGTACCAACTCATCCGAGTTTTTGTTTTTTTTTATAAATCGCTGGCTCATATGTGACTCCAAATTAATTGGTCTGCAAACTGAGATTCATAGAGTTCGGGGGCTTGCTTAAGCGAGGGGAAGGTGTTAGGCACCCCCCGACTTCCGTGAAACACGGTTACCGAAATCTTGATACTTTCCTATCCTTTAATTCATGAAATGCGTATGTGTGCGTGTGTGTGTGTGTGTGCGTGCCTATATGAATATGGTGGTGAGTTTGTGCGAAGAAAACATTTGGGTTTTCGAAAAAGTTGTGTTTTCTTTTGGGTTTGCTTTAGAATGTCCTTCGGCTTGTACGAGAAAGCTTTATGAGAAAAGGTTTGATTTTAATTTGTCAAAACTGTGAGATTTCGTTAGATGGCGTTTTGGCAAAACAAGAGCTTTCTAAACCTTTGTCAAAATAGGAATCAAGATCTATACGTTGCTCTCGTAACTCAAATGACGGGAACTTCTAGAATCTCTTTAACCCTATGCACAAAGATCTAATAAAACATTACTTATTTTTATAAAATCATTTTTTGTGATGTTTGAAAACGAATTTTTTTTAGCCCTCTCGTTAAATAGGAATCGACATTCATTAGCATTTCCAAATTTTAGTCTCGTGATTCTAATAACCTAGTTTGATTGATTTTATGAAAATCTTATCGTTTTAGCTTTGAAATCAATTTCGTGTCATAAATCAAATCAAACATTAAAATGCGTTGGGGCTATTCATGGGCATGTAAGCCATCAAAATAACCCCAAACGCCCACAATCGCATATTTTCACTATGACGAGGCCTTAACCACGATTCTCGCCTTGGCGTCGTTTTAAGGCCCGACGATTACATATGTACAATGAAAACTACATCCTTCCTACTATCTACATCAAAAGAGGTCCATCATCGAATTTGGACCACGGGGTCACTTTCCTAGGCTCACAACCAAATTTCCATACACCCACGACCGGATATTACAAGAAATAACCAAACGGATAATCTAACAATACCAATACATCCTGGAATAGCGATCTAAAGGGACCACGCTCAATAGCACCTTAAAACAAACAAAAAAATCAATAAATAAATATCATCGGGTTATTAGGAAGAATTTTGTTCCGATGGAACCCTCACTAATAATCCCTAATTCATTGTTCCACCATAACTTACATGAAAACTACATGTAATTTGACCAAATGATATGATAAAAGTTACAAAAATAAAGAGATTTTCACCTTGCAAATGAGATCAAAGTGGATGTAAACTTGTATATTTTGAATAGAAGAAGAAGTATATGTGATACAATCAAATCAAAAGAATATTATTCCTCTCTTTTTTTCTCCTTTCTCTCCTATTTTGTTGCAAAATTTTGCTATTTTTCTCTCAATTTCCGTGCTGCTGCAGTGCTGTTTTTTTTCTCCTCCCGATCTGCTCAACTCTCTGTATGCTAATGAGGAAATGAGCTGAAATAGGCTGGCTAAGCCCAGCCGCAGATTGATCTGCGGCTGGCCGCAGATCAATCTGCGGCTGGCCTTAGCCTGCCACACACTCAGCCCGCCATGCACTTTAGTTATTTAATTCTCCTCGGTTTCTGCACCGCACCTCGATTCTCGCGTCGTGTTGTCGGTTTTCGCCGGAAGGCCTGTATTTTGCAGTCCGAGAATTACTGTGAGACGTGACACATTATTCGGGAATGCTCATTTCGGATGGCCTTGTTGTCACGTCGGTTGTGACTGCAAATCGTCGCGGTGGCGTTGAGTGTTCGCACTTGTGCCCATTCTTCGCTCCCGCAGGCCGGTTCATTTCCCGAATTTGCCCTCCTGTCAGGGTTAGTATATGAAGTGCAAAATTTGGGTGTCTACAATATTTATAATGATATATTTGGAGAAATATTGAATTATAAATTAATGAGAGAAATCTTATTATTATTATTATTATTATTATTATTTAATTCTTAATTAGATTGAGAATTAAATTAAATGAAAATGCAAATTAAATTAAATGGTAGTATACTTGCTTAATGTTGATTAAGCAAGTAACACATGTTAATTGCTTAAATGAATAACATGTGGGTTAGGAGAAAATGTATACTTACATTTTGTGTAAGTATTATTTTTGTAAGTATCCTAATAAGATTAGGGTTTCCTAATTAACCTAGCATATTCATTAGCCTCCATCTTAAGAGTTAAGAGAGAAATAGTGTTCTTGTTATTCTTAAGAGTTAGGAATAATTAATGGGATTAGCCATCCAAGATTTCAAGAAAATTAAAATATTGTTTCTTGTATAATTGTTCTTGGTAGATTACCTCTAGAGTGCTACATACACTTTGTAGCTAGTGTTTAATCCAAAGAACAAAGATTGGAGGAGCTTGAAGAAATCAACAAAGGATTGTAGATTGGAAGAGCTTGAAGAAATCAAGAGAGGAGTAGATCTTGTAGCGGTTCAAGAGTTGAATCATCAAAGGTATTATCTCTTCATCTTCTTCTTCAATTAATAGCTATGCATAAGGTGATTCATGGATAAGTTGCAAAAATTTTAATTTCCATTTTCCGTTGCGTATTACAATTAGATTGTGATTTTGCAAACTTACAGTGGTATCAAGAGCCATCCTTATGCGTACTATTAATTGTATCAATCATATATATGTTGATATGTGTTTAGAACAATTTTTTGGGTATAATTGTTAGTATGAAATTATGTTTTTTGGAAAAACATCAAAATCAAAAAAAAAACAGACACTGTTCACCGCCGGACACTGTTCACCGGGCAGCCCGGGCACTGTTCACCGGGCAGCCCGGGCACTGTTCACCGGGCAGCCCGGGCACTGTTCATTTAAAAAAAATTTTAATTTTCCAATTTTACATTTTCAATGTTAAAAATAAAGATGTTTATTTTGGACTTGAAATTGGTTTAAAATAAAGGAGTTTATTTTAATTAATATTGGATTTCAATTTTGAACAAAGATTCTAAATTTTTATAAATGAGTTTATATTAATTTGGAATGGATTAAAATAAAGGAGTTTATTTTAATTGGATTTTGAATTTCTACTAGTCAATTGCCCATTAAATGATATCAATATATATTGAATGGTTTGTTATTCATGAGATGAATGATTTTATATATGTTGATATATATAGGGAATGATTAAGGACTATTGACCAATGTGATTGGATTTAATTTGAATGGATGCTTGAATGAATGGTTTTATTCATAATGGGGTCTGCGTACCTCGCATATCTAAATTTCTAAATGTAATTTCTATCTCTCTCCTATGTACTTCCCCTTGACTGTTGATCAAGGTTTCTATTTTGTTAAAATGAATGTAATAGGATTAAATAGAGTTACTAGAGAAATTGGAACCGAAGAGAGGTGCATTGAAGACCCATTTGTAATGAAGTCTGGGTTGAATGTAATAGTTATATTCAAATTTATTCTTGCACCCTAGGTTTGACCTATTGATTTACTTGGTGGCTCGAGTGAATCAAATTAGATTAAGTCCATAATCATCCCATATAGAATATAGTATTCTATGAATGCATACTTATAATATATATATTAAATATATTATTATTCATGTTGATGAATGTTTAATATGACGCGTATTTATATATATATATATATGTATATATATATATATATATATACTTGCATGCGCGCTAAACAAGATGAGACCATTAATAACAAAACCCTCATTTCAAAATATTAAGTTGAATACGTTTAAAGGTATTTCAAAAATATCAAACGTAGCCTTCTAGCATGATAAAGCAATAGAGTATTAATTATTTAATATTAGTTTGTTGTGCACACACAAGACTCATATTAAATTTTTAAGATGTTGGCTTTATTACATTAAAAATGTTTTATAAGGAATTGAACAATACTAGTTTTGTTGTGCACACACAAGGACTATATTTTTCTATTCGCTTATATGGAAATGCTAGGTGAAACTTAACTTGGATTATTTTAGTTCGGATGTGCACACACTTGACTATTATAATCTAAGAGGCAAAATACAAGGAGTTACATAGTTGATGTAATTGACAAGAGTTGTCTACCCTTTGAATAAATATATGGTTTGTTGTGCACACACAAGGCTGCATATTTATGTCAATAGGATCCTTACTCACTAAACAGATTTTTGGAAATTTGTTGAACTATATATGGAGGGTCATATAGTTTGTACAAAATAGTGGGAGACACCCCTTTAATAAAGTCCTATATTAAATTGGTGATTAATAAAATGAATATATGCTAATGTTGTTTAAATAAAAATTCATTTACAGATTTTTACAAATGGCCCATTCACTATCACTGCGGAGCATATTGGATGCTAATAAACTAACCAGACCGAACTACACGGATTGGTTAAGGAATTTGAGAATTGTTCTCACCGCTGAAAAATTATCTTATGTCCTTAATTCGCCTGTTCCTGCAACTGTTACAGAAACTGCCTCTGAGGAAGAGATTGCTACTTTTAAAAAGTGGCAAGATGATGCTATGGTAGCTCAATGCATCATGCTCACATCCATGAGTAACGAGTTACAACGTTAACATGAGAAAATGGATGCACCTGCTATATTGCTTCACCTACAAGAGTTGTATGATGAACAAAGTAGGTCTGCAAGATGTGAGATATCTAAGGAGCTCTTCCGATCTAGAATGACCGATGGCCCTACAGTACAGGCACATGTCCTCAAAATGATCAATTTGATTAAACAATTGGGACAACTGGGTTTTGTAATGGATGGAGAGTTGAGCCAAGATTTGATCTTGCAGTCACTCCCGGACTCCTACTCACAATTTGTTGTGAATTTTCACATGAACAAGCTTGATGTCAGCTTGCCTGAATTGCTTAACATGTTGAAAACTGCAGAGAGTCACTTTCCATCCAAGAAAGACCAAGTCTTACTGATAGGTGACGCTTCCAAGAAAAGGAAGTGGCCCAAAGGAGCTTCTGCTAAGAAGAAAAATTCTAAGAAGGCAAAAGGAAAGACAATTGATAAAGGTAATAAGAATAAAACAAATGCGGATAGCAAAGGAGTTTGCTTCCACTGCAATAAGCCTGGACATCGGAAGAGAAACTACAAGGATTACCTTGCAGAGGCAAAGCAGAAAAAGCTTGTTGAAGCTTCAGCTACGGATACAGGTTTATTCATGATCGAAATAAATCTTTCTGTAAGTCAAAATTCTACTTGGGTATTAGATACCGGCTGTGGTTCTCACATATGCAATTCATTGCAGGGAATAAGCAGAAGTAGAAGGATAAACAAGGGAGAAGTAACTCTACGAGTGGGAAATGGAGCAAATGTTGCTGCATTAGCTGTGGGGACTTATTGTTTAGCACTGCCTACAGGAAAGTCTATCAATTTAATAAATTGTTATTATATACCTGTTCTCATTAGAAACATTATATCTATTTCTATGTTGGACAAAGAAGGATTCGATGTTATATTTAAGAACAATGGTTGTTCTATTTATAATAATAATGTTTTATTTGGAACTAGTAGATTAATTGATGGACTTTACTTACTTGACTTACATGAAAATATTTTTCAAATTGAACAAACTTGTAAAAGAAAAAGAGATGAAGTAAATCATACTTTCATTTGGCACTGTAGACTCGGTCACATCAATGAAACAAGATTAAACAAGTTGCATATTGATGGTCTTTTAGAACCATTCGATTTTGAATCATATCCAACTTGTGAATCATGTCTCATGGGTAAAATGACTAAATCTCCATTTAGTGGACATGGAGAGAGAGTTGCAGGGTTGTTAGAGTTGGTACACACAGATGTATGTGGATCTATGATAACAGATGCTAGAGGAGGGTATTCGTATTTCATTACATTCACTAATGATCATTCAAGATTTGGATATGTGTATTTAATGAAATATAAATCCGAATCATTTGAAAAGTTCAAAGAATTCAGAAGTGAAGTAGAGAAACAAACTGGCAAAAGTGTTAAGATTCTTCGATCAGATCGAGGAGGAGAATACTTGAGCAATGAGTTTCTTAATCATCTCAAAGAAAATGGTATTCTCTCTCAATTGACGCCTCCTGGTACGCCACAATTAAATGGTGTATCTGAAAGGAGGAATCGTACCTTGTTAGACATGGTGCGGTCCATGATGAGTTTCACCGACCTTTCAATACCATTCTGGGGTTATGCCCTAGAAACGGCTGCATATCTACTTAACAAGATTCCCTCAAAATCCGTCCCTAAGACTCCATATGAGATGTGGACAGGGAGGAAACCCAGTCTTAAGCATGTTAAGATTTGGGGTTGCAACGCTTATGTAAAGAAGTTACAAAGTGACAAACTTGAGGCTAGATCTGACAAGTGCAAATTTGTGGGGTATCCTAAAGAAAGTTTAGGATATTATTTCTATAATCCTACCGAGTAAAAGGTGTTTGTTGCCAAACATGCTACCTTCTTGGAAAAGGAGTTTATCCTTGAAGGGGCTAGTGGGAGGAAAATAGATCTTGAAGAAATTCAAGAACCACAAATCACTACAGATCAAGTGGATGAACATGTTCAAGTAGATATAACTTCTGTACCACAACCGAGTCGTAAATCTGGAAGAGTGCCGAAAATACCCAAAAGGTATACACTCATCATAGAAGATGATGATGAGGTACGCATCATAACTGATGATGATCCAGTAACATACGATGAGGCTATGAGTAGTAAACACTCTGAGAAATGGCAAATAGCCATGAAATCCGAAATGGACTCCATGTATGAAAACTAAGTATGGACTTTGGTTACTCCACCTGAAGGCATTGTGCTTATAGGGTGTAAATAGGTCTTTAAGAAAAAGACTGGAGCAGATGGCAAGGTGGAGACCTATAAGGCCAGACTGGTTGCAAAAGTTTCAAACAAAGACAAGGAGTTGACTATGATGAAACCTTCTCACCAGTAGCCATGCTCAAGCCCATCCGGATTTTACTTGCGATTGTAGCTTACTATGACTATGAAATCTGGCAAATGGACGTGAAAACGGCCTTCCTCAATGGGAAACTAGATGAGGATGTATATATGATACAGCTAGAGGGTTTTGTTTCAAAGGTTGGAACAAATCAAGTGTGTAAGTTACAAAGATCCATTTATGGATTGAAGCAAGCTTCTCGAAGTTGGAACATCTGTTTTGATGAGACAATCAAAGAGTTTGATTTTATCAAAAATGAGGATGAACCATGTGTATACAAGAAAGTTAGTGGGAGTGCTATGACATTCCTGGTATTATATGTTGATGATATATTACTTATAGGGAATGACATACCGATGCTACAATCAGTTAAAATTTGGTTATCTAAACACTTCTCCATGAAGGACTTGGGAGAAGCATCCTACATATTGGGGATAAAGATCTATAGAGATAGATCAAAGAGGATGCTCGACTTGACCCATGGTGCATACATTGATTCGATACTAAAAAGGTTTAGCATGCAAGACTCCAAGAGAGGGCTCATACCGATGAGTCATGGAGTAAATCTCTCTAAGAAATTGTCCCCAAAGACACCTGAAGAGAGAGAACGCATGAATCAAATACCTTATGCTTCGGCAATAGGATCCATAATGTATGGAATGATATGTACCAGACCAGATGTTGCTTATGCACTTAGTCTAACAAGTAGATATTAGTCTAATCCTAGAGAAGAACACTGGAAAGCTGTGAAAAACATCTTGAAGTACTTAAGAAGAACTAAAGATGTGTTTCTAGTATATGGTGGGTCTGATTTGAAACTAGAGGGCTTTACAGACTCAAGTTTTCAAACTGACCAAGATGACAGTAAATCCATGTCAGGGTATGTATATACCTTGAACGGTGGAGCAGTGAGTTGGAAGAGTTCCAAACAGCAAACAGTTGCTGACTCAGTGACAGAGGCAGAGTATATAGCTGCAAGTGAAGCTGCAAAGGAAGCTGTTTGGATGAAGAAGTTCATTTCTGAACTCGGGGTAGTTCCTAGCATTACTGGACCCGTTCCGGTTCATTGTGACAACACTGGAGCTGTTGCACAAGCTAAGGAACCCAAGTCTCATCAGAGATCCAAACACGTGTTGCGGCGATTTCATTTAATTAGAGAAATAATTGAAAGAGGAGTGTTGGTCGATTTCGCAATCGATAACACACACGTGCAAGTATACACGGCCCACAAGTAATATATGATAAGATAAGAGTCGAACCCACAGGGAATTGTGACAAATAATAACCAAGTACCAATCGTATATCAATTTGATCTAATTTAAACGATGAAGGTTTGATTGATTGTTGATTGGTTGAGTTCACAAGTTAAGTAATGAGTAAAATGCGGTAAAAATAACAAGATAGAAAGTTCTAAGATTACAATTTCCCCCAACACGTCATTTGAATCTCCTAACTCTCTCTTTTCAGTCAATTATAGCATACGAATTGACAACCGAGAAATCAAAACTACATAAGAGCCTCTGTCGATGGTCAATCACGAATCTTCCTAAGCGGTGCATAGGTATATGTCTATCCTATACACTATCAAGAGACTAATTTCAGGAATGATTTATAGACACGTGTCACCAAATCTAATTAATCCTCCCTTCCATTACCAACTCTCACATCGGAAGTCATTAAGACTAAATTCTCAATAGGTTGCATGCGGTAATTAGGTATATATCTATCCCAACTACTATCAAGATACCTATTATTGCAGATAATTAATAAGACACACGTCACTTAATCCGATTAATAAACCCACAACAATCTATACTCTCGCATGTTATCATAACTAGGTCTCAACCTATAATCCGTTCGTCAAGTTCATATAGGTTCCCACGGTAATTACGGGCCAAGCAATTAAATCTAGAAGCAAGGGTTATGACAATCAATTCACAAATGCATAACTAAAATCAATAGAGAGAGAATTCAATTCAAATTAAGTGTTGGGTTCCATTGCAATCTTAGAATAGAAGGTTAGTTCATGATAGCTACAATAAACATCATTTTTAATTGATACATTGTCAAATTCGAATTACAAAGGAGATGGAAAACTAGAAATGAAACCACTTTTGAAGCTATTCAGCTGGTGTTCCTTTGGTTGCTGTAGGTTTCTAGCTCTCCTCCTTAGCTTTGCAATTCTTCTTGACTGAGTTCCTTGGCTTTTGGCTTGATTCAGCTTGATTTCCAGCCTTGAGCTCTGTTGGTTGATGTGTTTTGTAGCCTCCTGTTGGTCGATTTAGCAATCGATAACACACACGTGCAAGTATACACGGTCCACAAGTAATATATGATAAGATAAGAGTCGAACCCACAGGGAATTGTGACAAATAATAACCAAGTACCAATCGTATATCAATTTGATCTAATTTAAACGATGAAGATTTGATAATTTGTTGATTGGTTGAGTTCACAAGTCAAATAATGAGTAAAATGCGGTAAAATATCAAGATAGAAGGGTCTAAGATTACAATTTCCCCCAACATGTCATTTGAATCTCCTAACTCTCTCATTTTAGTCAATTATAGCATACGAATTGACAACCGAGAAATCAAAACTACATAAGAGCCTCTATCGATGGTCAATCACGAATCTTCCTAAGCGGTGCATAGGTATATGTCTATCCTATACACTATCAAGAGACTAATTTCAGGAATGATTTATAGACACGTGTCACCAAATCTAATTAATCCTCCCTTCCATTACCAACTTTCACATCGGAAGTCATTAAGACTAGATTCTCAATTGGTTGCATGCGGTAATTAGGTATATATCTATCCCAACTACTATCAAGATACCTATTATTGCAGATAATCAATAAGACACACGTCACTTAATCCAATTAATAACCCACAACAATCTATACTTTCGCATGTTATCATAACTAGGTCTTAACCTATAATCCGTTCGTCAAGTTCATATAGGTTCCCACGGTAATTACGGGCCAAGCAATTAATCTAGAAGCAAAGGTTATGACAATCAATTCACACATGCATAACTAAAATCAATAGAGAGAGAATTCAATTCAAATTAAGTGTTGGGTTCCATTGCAATCTTAGAATAGAAGGTTAGTTCATGATAGCAACAATAAACATCATTTTCAATTGATACATTGTCAAATTCGAATTACAAAGGAGATGGAAAACTAGAAATGAAACCACTTTTGAAGCTATTCAGCTGGTGTTCCTTTGGTTGCTGCAGATTTCTAGCTCTCCTCCTTGGCTTTGCAATTCTTCTTGACTGAGTTCCTTGGCTTTTGGCTTGATTCAGCTTGATTTGCAGCCTTGAGCTCTGTTGGTTGATGTATTTTGTAGCCTCCCTCTCTCTAGATATCTGATATGAGGCTTAGAAGAGATTATATATAGTCTTCATCAAGAAACCCTAGCCAAAATCGGACAAAATGGAGCTCAGATCGCACTATGGGCTATGTCAGATCGCACTCAGCACGGCGGCGTGCGTCCGCACGCCCGCGCCTGCATGTCGCCCAACTGCCGAGGCCCCGCGCCCAGCTTGCTGCACGCCAACGCCGAGTCCGCCCGCGCGCGCCCGCACGCCCAGGCGTGCGCCCGCACGCCCGCGCCTGCATGCCGCCCAACTGCCGAGTGCCAACGCCCGCGCCCGCACGCCCGCGCCTGCATGCCGCCCAACTGCTTAGGCCCCACGCCCAACATGCCGCACGCCGCGCCCAGCGCCTGTCGTGTGCCAACACCGAGTCCGCCCGCACGCCGCGCCCAGCGCCTGATGCCAACGCCGTACGACACGCCGCCCGACGCCGTGCACGCAATCCAACGCCGTGCACGCCCAACTTCCACATGTCATCAAATTAAGCCCCGAGCATCGCCAAACATAAATTTTCACCGTGTTATCATTTGGGCACAAATATCTAAGCACGGGCTTGCCCTCGTGGCTTGGCCGACGCCGCACGCCGTGCACGCTTTCCGACGCCGTGCACGCCCAACTACCAAATGTTATCAAATTAAGCACCGAGCGTCGCCAAGCACATATTTCCATCATACTACCATTCGGGCACAGACGTCCAGGCACGGACATTGAGTCAATACACACAACTATCCGAGCGGTCTTTATTTCAATTCCTACAAACATAATGAAAATGCATCAAAGCAACATAAAACATGTAAAAATAACTAAAAACTAATTTATGTAGAAATAAGATAAAAATACATAAAAACCACATAAAATACCTAAAGACTTGCAAATTATCAAGGCCAAAAGTATCCAAATTGTGTGTATAAAATACACTCATCACCTCCCTCTCTCTAGATGTCTCTTTGACAAGGCTTTCCTTCTTAGTTCTTTGGCTTTGGCTGAGTTTTCCTTGTATTGCAGCACCTTTGCTCACTATTTTGATGTTTTAGTCTAGCCTCCCTATCCCTTGATATCTGATATGAAGCTTAGAAGAGATTATATATAGCCTCCATCAAGAAACCCTAGCAAAAATCGGACAAAATGGAGCTCAGATCGCACTAAAACTGTGTCAGATCGCACTCAGCACGGCGTTGGCGCGCCCGCGCCCAGCGCCTGGGCCGCACGCTGGCCGCACGCCCAACGCCGCACGCCCACGCCGCGCGCCCGCAAGCCAGCGCGCGCGCCCGCGCCCAGCGCCTGGGCCGCACGCTGGCCGCACGCCCACGCCGCACGCCCATGTCGCGCGCCCGCACGCCAGCGCACGCGCCCGCGCCCAGCGCCTGGGCCGCACGCTGGTCGCACGCCCACGCCCGCTGCCGAGGCCACACGCTGGCGCCCCGTCTGCCGCACGTCGTGCCCGCGGCTTGGTCGACGCCGCACGCCGTGCACGCTTTCCAACACCGTGCACGCCCAACTTCCAAATGTTATCAAATTAAGCCCCGAGCATCGCCAAACATAAATTTTCACCGTGTTATCATTCGGGCACGGATATCTAAGCACGGGCTTGCCCTCGTGGCTTGGCCGACGCCGCACGCCGTGCACGCCCAACTACCAAATGTTATCAAATTAAGCACCGAGCGTCGCCAAGCACAAATTTCCATCATACTACCATTCGGGCACATGCGTCTAAGCACGGACATTGAGTGAATACAAACAACGATCCGAGCGGTCTTTATCTCAATTCCTACAAACATAATAAAAATGCATCAAAGCAACATAAAACATGTAAAAATAACTAAAAACTAATTTATGTTGAAATAAGATAAAAATACATAAAAACCATATAAAATACCTAAAGACTTGCAAATTATCAAGGCCAAAAGTACCCAAATTGTGTGTACAAAACACACTCATCAAATACCCCCAAACTTAAATATTTGCTTGTCCTCAAACAAAACAAACCTAAACTAAACAATTCAAAAAAACTTCTAATATAACCTATCTTGAGCAATGAATTAATAAGCCGACAATGGTCTCAAAGGCATCAACACATAGAACTCAAGAGAACAAACAAAGTGTTGCAAGTCTAAAATTTCAGTTAGCTAGTCATACTTTGCTTAGGGCCCCTTCCGTGTGTGTGTGAGTACCCAATAGCACTAAACCAACCAAGCTTGGATGAACTTTGCAACCACATTACCTTATGAAATAATCAAAATAAACCCCAAAACAACATGCTTAACACATCACTCAATACAAAGGTATACAAATCACAATTCCAAAAATTTTGAGAATCAAGGGCTCTAGGTGAGTGCATTTTATGCTCCATCTCAACCTTAAGCACGCTCATATGGGCGAGTGCGTTTTATGCTCAACCTCAACCCCATGCAAAATTTGCAATAAACAATTTTTTTTAATCACAATTATAAGAGAGTGCGTTTTACGCTCCATCTCTCCTACGCATGTGTCCATGAGTGAGTGCATTTTACGCTCCCTCTCAACTCACCACATGACCATCAATTCAAATATAACAAATGTGGACATCTTGGTTCGAGTGATGTTTAAACGAGTTCTAGAGTTTATAGATATTTTTCACAAGCATTCGGTTATAAAAGCCTTCTCTAAGCATACAACTAGCTTAATACTCATGGGTAAGTGCATGAAAGTGAAAGGACGCATAAGCAAAATAATAACCAATAAACGATAAGCACAAAGACTAAGCAACAATTGTCTACTTCTCATGAGTTAGAATCTCTTCAAACAAGTCATTATCATAGACCATGGATTATAGTTCAAATCAAATTAAAACAATGCTCAAGAGACACATCCTAAAAATAAATTTTTTTTTTGAATAAAAAGAAAAACATACTTAAATCACACAAAAACTAAATTAAACACATAAATACGCAAATACGAAGTACTACCCCCAAACTTAAATTTGACTACCACCCAGCACAACACGACTAGACAGACAAGGATAACTCAATTAAACTACCACACCCCCAAACTTAAAATAAACATAGTCCTCGATGTTTATAATAGACAGAATTAAAATAGAGAACTTCACTGAGGGTAATCAAGCAACATCATTATAGTGTGGTCACGCTTGGACGCTTTCGGACTAACAAAATTCTTGTCATGGGCTTTGGTTGGCTTGGACGATGAAGCTTCACCCCATTTGTTGCTTGGAAGCTATACCAGAACAATGCCTCATGAAGAACAGCCCATATTAGCTAAGAAACTCTCTCAGGCCAAATATCAAACACGTGGCGTGCACCTCCCAAAATCTCAGTTGTCAATGCATTGGGAAGCAGGGATAGCCCTCCACAAAGTCTTGCAATGGGAGAATTGGAGTGTTCCTGCAATAAAACTCAACCCAAGCACAGTCCCAAGCAAGTAAAATTTGAAATTAACAGACCTTGTTACCTTTTCTTGGAAAACTAATGAAAAGCCATGGGAATTCTTCAAAATCTGCTAAATCTTTGTTGAATTTCATGTTAGAAGATGACAATGCTGATGGATTGCAGAGATTGGATGCCCAATTGGAGTGATGGGGCACGAATTTGAGTTTGGGAAAAATGCATGTAAGTTGGCTTTGGAGTGGAAGAAGAGAGATATGAGTTGGACTATAGAAATGAGCTGATGGGTGCAAATAAGCTGCTGGTGGCTGTCATGGCTAGCATGCGCGTTGCTGAGTGTGTTGCTGCTGAGTGTGCTGCTGCAGTGCTGCTCAGCGTGCTGGTGCCTGTTGCTCAACGTGCTGATGTTGTGCTACTGCTATAGTTTTCACTGATGGTCATAAGCATCAAACTGCAGCAAGAAATATTACACACATTAAACATAATTAAACATAAAATCAAAAACAAACCAGACCAAACTTTTTTTTTTGAGATTAAAATAAAAAAAAAATAAATAAATAAAAACAAAATATCTCGAAAAATAAAATGGAGATTTGGGTTGCCTCCCAAATAGCGCTTGAGTTAAAGTCCTCAGCCTGACTAGGTTCCTGTTTCCTTTTAGTCCGGCTCGATTGCAAAAATGACCATAGCATGCCTCCGTGCTGTCATTTCTTTGATTTGCATGGCATGCATGCAAACTAGGCGACTCCCAAACTCAGTTTCTTCTATCAGCAAAAAGAAACTTTCTCCATTTGCTTCATCCATCAGTAGGGGTGAAACATCTAAAGGCGTTGCGAGGTCCATAGTCTCAAGCTCACCTAGCTTATTATTCTTATATAAATCCTCATGTATGAACTGAAAGTAGCTAGGAGCTTGCTCAATTGTGTCTATGAATGACATAGTGAAATTAAGTTTCTCAAACACAATTGGATCCTCATCTATCTTTTTATGAACCTCTACTTTATCACGCCATGGCTCAATCTGTATACTAGCTCCCATGTCACAAAGAGCTTTGCCTATGACATGACTACTCAATGGGCACGGGACTGCAAAACCACCCAGATCCTTGAGCTTTGGAGGAGAAGGTATATGGGATACACTCGAAATTAGCTCATCATCATCATTGGGGCTCAAGGCTAGATCCTCGACCTCCTTTTCTTGTTTCCCACATGTCTCTTCCATATCAGAATCATCATCAATTAGCACGTCTGGTTGCAGCTTTGGCACGTGAAATCCATCAGTTTCGGGAACCATGTCATTGGGTCGTTCGCCTTGATATCTATCGTTGAAGGCGATAATAAGCTGTCCCATCTGGTTCTCAAGATTTGAATCGACATATGCTGACTTTTCACAATCTCCTCAATCGAAGTTATGGTCTGGGACCCAAGTTCCTTCACATTTGAATTTTCTTCTTGTGGCAATGAAGGTGGACATGAGAATTCCGGTGCATATGCAGGACTCGGAGCATAGTATTGATCTTCATAATTGTAGCTCCATGTAGAATCTGGGTGATACCCCCAATCTTGGTGATAAGCATCGAAACAGTCATAACTGTTGGAGTAATCGCCGACGTTGCTACCATACCATGCCGACTCGAAATTAATGGTGCAAAGATGACTCGGATGGTTTCCATCACAATAATCACAATTCACCGCAACACGTTGAGTACGTTGGGCCACTAGAGCGTTAACATTCCTTGACAGCTCCTCTATATGTGCCGCCACCGCATCAATTCCATCCATCCATGCCGCTTCTGATTGGGTCATTCCCGTGTGAGGCCATTGATAATTATAGTTGGCCATAGTGTACCTCGTAACGAAGAAAGCATTAAACAGAAAAATACAAAAAAAAATGTTAAAAATAAATTAAAAATAACTTTATATACAAGTTTAAATTAAGACCAATTTGATAGTAATTAATATTGGTATAATTATTAGAAACAATTCCCCGGCAACGGCGCCAAAAACTTGTTGGTCGATTTCGCAATCGATAACACACACGTGCAAGTATACACGACCCACAAGTAATATATGATAAGATAAGAGTCGAACCCACAGGGAATTGTGACAAATAATAACCAAGTACCAATCGTATATCAATTTGATCTAATTTAAACGATGAAGGTTTGATTGATTGTTGATTGGTTGAGTTCACAAGTTAAGTAATGAGTAAAATGCGGTAAAAATAACAAGATAGAAAGTTCTAAGATTACAATTTCCCCCAACACGTCATTTGAATCTCCTAACTCTCTCTTTTCAGTCAATTATAGCATACGAATTGACAACCGAGAAATCAAAACTACATAAGAGCCTCTGTCGATGGTCAATCACGAATCTTCCTAAGCGGTGCATAGGTATATGTCTATCCTATACACTATCAAGAGACTAATTTCAGGAATGATTTATAGACACGTGTCACCAAATCTAATTAATCCTCCCTTCCATTACCAACTCTCACATCGGAAGTCCATTAAGACTAAATTCTCAATAGGTTGCATGCGGTAATTAGGTATATATCTATCCCAACTACTATCAAGATACCTATTATTGCAGATAATTAATAAGACACACGTCACTTAATCCGATTAATAACCCACAACAATCTATACTCTCGCATGTTATCATAACTAGGTCTCAACCTATAATCCGTTCGTCAAGTTCATATAGGTTCCCACGGTAATTACGGGCCAAGCAATTAATCTAGAAGCAAGAAGGGTTATGACAATCAATTCACAAATGCATAACTAAAATCAATAGAGAGAGAATTCAATTCAAATTAAGTGTTGGGTTCCATTGCAATCTTAGAATAGAAGGTTAGTTCATGATAGCTACAATAAACATCATTTTCAATTGATACATTGTCAAATTCGAATTACAAAGGAGATGGAAAACTAGAAATGAAACCACTTTTGAAGCTATTCAGCTGGTGTTCCTTTGGTTGCTGTAGGTTTCTAGCTCTCCTCCTTAGCTTTGCAATTCTTCTTGACTGAGTTCCTTGGCTTTTGGCTTGATTCAGCTTGATTTCCAGCCTTGAGCTCTGTTGGTTGATGTGTTTTGTAGCCTCCCTCTCTCTAGATGTCTCTTTGACAAGGCTTTCCTTCATAGTTCTTTGGCTTTGGCTGAGTTTTCCTTGTATTGCAGCACCTTTGCTCACTATTTTGATGTTTTAGTCTAGCCTCCCTATCCCTTGATATCTGATATGAAGCTTAGAAGAGATTATATATAGCCTCCATCAAGAAACCCTAGCAAAAATCGGACAAAATGGAGCTCAGATCGCACCTTAAAAACTGTGTCAGATCGCACTCAGCACGGCGTTGGCGCGCCCGCACGCCAGCGCGCGCGCCCGCGCCCAGCGCCTGGGCCGCACGCTGGCCGCACGCCCACGCCGCGCGCCCGCACGCCAGCCCGCGTCCGAGCGGCCAGCGCATGGGCCGCACGCTGGCCGCTCGCGAACGTCGGCGGCCGAGGCCCCGCGCGCGCCCAACGCCGCACGCCCACACCGCGCGCCCGCACGCCGCGCCCATGCGTCCGCGCCCAGCGCCCGCCGCACACCCCCCCCCACGCCCGCACGCCCAGCACGCCAACACGCCCGCACGCCCAATACGCCAACACGCCCGCACGCCCAGCGCGCGCCCGCACGCCGCGCCCATGCGCCCGTGCCCAGCGCTTGGGCCACACGCTGGCGCCCCGTCTGCCGCACGCCGTGCCCGTGGCTTGGTCGACGCCGCACGCCGTGCACGCTTTCCAACGCCGTGCACGCCCAACTTCGAAATGTCATCAAATTAAGCCCCGAGCATCGCCAAACATAAATTTTCACCGTGTTATCATTCGGGCACGGATATCTAAGCACGGGCTTGCCCTCGTGGCTTGGCCGACGCCGCACGCCGTGCATGCTTCCCGACGCCGTGCACGCCCAACTACCAAATGTTATCAAATTAAGCACCGAGCGTCGCCAAGCACAAATTTCCATCATACTACCATTCGGGCACATGCGTCCAAGCACGGACATTGAGTGAATACAAACAACGATCCGAGCGGTCTTTATCTCAATTCCTACAAACATAATAAAAATGCATCAAAGCAACATAAAACATGTAAAAATAACTAAAAACTAATTTATGTTGAAATAAGATAAAAATACATAAAAACCATATAACATACCTAAAGACTTGCAAATTATCAAGGCCAAAAGTACCCAAATTGTGTGTACAAAACACACTCATCAGGGAGATGTCACCTTAGAAATAGTGGACTCCCAGAACAACATTACAGATCCATTTACTAAAGCATTATCGCAAGATCAATTCAATCGCCATTTCGATAAAATGGGTATTAGATACCAAGGTGATTGGCTTTAGTGCAAGTGGGAGATTGAAAGTAATATGCCCTCAAGCCAATTATATTTGATGTAATAAGCATTTACTTTGTAATCTTATTCAAATATTAATAATAGAATAAAAGGCATATTTTATCCATGTTAATTGGTTGAATTAATAAATGTGATGAACCCATAGTTTTCGAGCAATGCTTTTAGAATCATGATGAGATCATGCTAGTGAGATCTAAATTCAAGAAAGCTCAAAACTAAAATGTTCCTAATCGTTGGATCACTAATATTGGGATTACTGATCCGGATAGATTAGTACATACTATGCTTGATCTTTAGAAGATGATGATTGATCTCATAATCATTTGTATGGAGACACTAAAGCAAGTATGTAGGTGCTTATTGGAGAATAAGTACACTAAACGTGACTCGCTTAAAGAACCCTAATGGAGTTTTATTCACCTGTCAATAGGGAAGTTTTTAAGTGATAGTTGTACAAGTGATCGTTGGACTTGAAATCATCATAGTACCTTGTGTATGTTAAGTTATACTTTGTCATATTCCTTAATACCTTTGGGTATGTCATAGGGTATGTATGGGTATAATAAAGTATACACGGAGGTAGGTGAATGATCGACAAAGGATCTACCACTTCTGATAAAGGGAGAGAATGTCCTATGCGATTTGATAAATGACAGCTCAGAAATTCCTGGCCAGGGTTGAATGAAATTAGAAAGGAGTTTCTAATTTACATTAATCGGAGTTGTGCATTCTTAAATCAAAATGCATATGATTAAATAAAATAAGACTTGTCAGTAAATCCATGTCTTATATTTAATCGGGACATTGTATGGTAGAAGGATTGAATTGTACGGTAACTATGCTGAATAGGTTCTATGTGATTAAACGTTGATTTCATATTATACGGATAGTCATGATACATTATCGTAAGGTGTCCCTCATGATGTAGAATAAATAATATTTATTTATATATGAATTAAAGGAGTTTAATTCATTATAAATAATATTAGAATAGTTCTAATTTATTTATTCTACGACCGGTATAATATTGAACCTAAAGGGTCACACCGCAAAAGAATAATTTTATATTGGAAATAATTGGCTAAATAATAATAAATTAAGTATTTAATTTATTATTTGAATAAATTGAAATGCTTAATATTTATAATGATATATTTGGAGAAATATTGAATTATAAATTAATGAGAGAAATCTTATTATTATTATTATTTAATTCTTAATTAGATTGAGAATTAAATTAAATGAAAATGCAAATTAAATAAAATGGTAGTATACTTGCTTAATGTTGATTAAGCAAGTAACACATGTTAATTGCTTAAATGAATAACATGTGGGTTAGGAGAAAATGTATACTTACATTTTGTGTAAGTATTATTTTTGTAAGTATCCTAATAAGATTAGGGTTTCCTAATTAACCTAGCATATTCATTAGCCTCCATCTTAAGAGTTAAGAGAGAAATAGTGTTCTTGTTATTCTTAAGAGTTAGGAATAATTAATGGGATTAGCCATCCAAGATTTCAAGGAAATCAAAATATTGTTTCTTATATAATTGTTCTTGGTGGATTACCTCTAGAGTGCTACAACACTTTGTAGCTAGTGTTTAATCCAAGGAACAAAGATTGGAGGAGCTTGACGAAATCAACAAAGGATTGTAGATTGGAAGAGCTTGAAGAAATCAAGAGAGGAGTAGATCTTGTAGCGGTTCAAGAGTTGAATCATCAAAGGTATTATCTCTTCATCTTCTTCTTCAATTAATAGCTATGCATAAGGTGATTCATGGATAAGTTGCAAAAATTTTAATTTCCATTTTTCGTTGCGTATTACAATTAGATTGTGATTTTACAAAGTTACAGATAATACTCGCGAGCACATAAGTTTATTATCAAATAAGCACATAGCACATAATCATTTTATTATCTTTTATGAATTTCCGTAATTCATTCCTTAGAACTCGATAAGAGTTTATCACCTCTATATTCTCTATCTTCTAAAAGGCTACTACCTTAAGGTTTTCCCCACCTAAAGGTTCATAACATACAGCTCTGATACCAACCTGTGACACCCCCAAATCCAGGTACTTAATTCCCATAGATTTGGTGTTCACTATCTCATTCAATCACATCTAATTACCCAGTATTAAGAACAATAAAATAAACTTAAAGAAACATCTTCCCAAAATGGGTTACATCACCAACTATTAAACAATCAAATCCCAGGTTATCTTAACCTTATTACATCAAATACGGAATAAAACATAATTTTAAACAAGTCTTTGATACAAATAAACATCAAGTGGATGATAAATCTCTTGCTACTTTGGCATCTTGCCATTGCCTTTACTCGTGGACGGTTCGTCTTGCTTTTCTGGCTTAGCTGCAATGATTAATGCAAGAGTGAGCAAACAATTGCTCACAAGTACGATAACAATAATATTTAAATGAATGGATTTCAACTTGGGAATAATAGTTTTCTGAATCTTAGTCAATAAATGATCGAAGTCTAAAAGCTCGTTAGAATATTTGATTCAAGGAAAATAGATTTCAAGATTTATAAATTATATCTGAGGGTCACAAGACCTCGAACTATGTCCTAGGTTAACAGCTGTAGACACCCAAATTTTGCGTTCCCTATACTAACCGTGACAGGAGGGCAAAATCGTCAATTGAACCGGCCTGCGAGAGCAAAGGATGGGCACAAGCACGAACGCTCAACACCACAGCGACGATTGGCGACCAAAGTGGACGTGACAACAAGGCCGTCCGAAACGGGCATCCTCGGATGAGGTGGCACGTCTCCCGGTAATTCCCGAACTGCAAAATACATGCCTGTCAGCAGAAACCGACGTTACGGCACGAAAGTCGAGGCGTGGCACGAAAATCGAGAAAGTCAAACCGTCCAGCCGTGGATTGATCTGCGGCCAATAAGGGCGCCTTTTGAAAACACGGAACTCGAAACCAGGTGAGTGGAAAGCAGGCGGCCAGCCAGCCTATTTCAGCTCATTTCCGCTTCAGCATACAGAGGTTGAGCAGATTGAGAGGAGAGGAGAATTCAGCAGCAGCAAAGCACGGAAATAGAAGGGAAAATAGCAAATTTTGCAACCAAATAGGAAGAAAAGAGAGAAAAAAGAGAGGATTTATACTCTTTTGATTTTGATTGTATCAAATCTACTTCTTATCCTATTTAAATACACAAGTTTACATCCATTTGAGATCATTTGCAAGGTGAAAATTCCCTTTGTTATAGCAATTTATATCATATTATTTGGTTAAATTAAATGTAGTTTTCATGTAATTTATGGTGGGATAATGAATTAGGGATTATTAGTGAGGGTTCCATCGGAACAAAATTCTTCCTAATAACCCGAGGATGTCCAATTGGTGAAATTTCTAGCTCGTTTATGGTGATTTATTGGGTGTAATTTATTTAGATTATCATTTTCGGATATCATGGTGTATTAGGCAAATCCGTGATGGTTAGTTTCGTAGTATTCATTTTGTGGGCATGTAGTAATCTCGGGTGTGAGCTTAGGAACGCGACCCCGTGGTCCAAATCCGATGATGGACGTTTTCAATGTATGTAATAGATTCAAGGTGCTCGTTTTTTTGTAACATGTAACCGTCGGGCCTTAAAACGATGCCAAGGCGAGAATCGGGTTTAAGGCCCCGTAGTAGTGAAATATGTGATTGTTGGCGTTCGGGGTATTTTGATGGCTTACATGCCCGTGAATAGCCCCCTACGCGTTTTGATGTTTAATTGGATTTGTAACACCAACAAAGGATTTCAAAGCCAAAACAATAAAGATTTTTCTAAAACTAATCAAAGTAGGATATTAGCATCACGAGGCTAAAAATTGGAAATGCTGATGAAAGTCGATTCCTATTCTACGAGAAAGCTAAAGAGAAGTTGTTTTCAAATGTCACGAAAAATGGTTTTCATAAAAAGAAATAAACGTTTTACTAAACCTTGATACATAGGGCGAAAGAGATCCTAGAAATTGCCCATCATTTATGAAAGCAACGTATAAATCTCGATTCCTATTTTGGCTAAGGTTTAATAAATTCATGTTTTACCAAAACAACACTTAATGAAAAATCTCATAGCTTTTGTCAATTAAATCAAATTTTTCTCATAAAGAAACAAAGCTTTCTCGAATAGGCCAAGGGACATTCTAAAGCACTCTCAAAATAAAACACGTCTCTTTCATAAAACACCAAAAAGAATTCCTTTTTATACAAAACTCACCACAACCTTCATTAGGCGCACACACACACACACACGCACACATACACATTTCATGAATTAAAGGATAGGGAAACATCAAGGTTGCGGTAACCGTGTTTCACGGAAGTCGGGGGGTGCCTAACACCTTCCCCTCGCTTAAGCAAGCCCCCGAACTCTATGAATCTCAGTTTGCAGACCAATTAATTCGGAGTCACATATGAGCCAGCGATTTATAAAAAACGAAAACTCGGATGAGTTGGTACATCCATTTCAAATATACCAACTGGCGGCAGGAAAAGTCTCTTCATGCCCTTTTACGTTCACACGTATAAATGTCATGGTCTCATTCAATATTCATATATGCCTTCCCTGTTGTCCAAAAAGGATTACTAACCTCTATATTTTGCAGGGAACAGCTGGGGAAGCATAATAAATCATGCCTATCAATTATTATTGCAATAAGGGACTACTAACATGCTGTTTTGCAGAAAAAGATTAAAAAACCCAAAACACAAAAGTTACAGCTTTTGCATGCATCCATATCCTTTCATTGCCCCGGACTAAACTTCGAACCGTTGTTTTTATAGGATTGCTCCCCAAACCCGTTCGCAGTCTAAAAGGGCCCAAAACTCTACATCTGAAATGGCTGATCTCCCACCTACTAATCCTAGTGCCATATCTCGTGAGGAATTTAATGACTTTAAAAAATAGATGTTGGAGATGGCCATAATGCTGAAGGAGCAATTGATACCTAGACATGATCCACCTAAAGAGGATCCACCCCAACCTAAGGGCGAGCCAGTCGTCCCAAAGGCCATTCCCGTACCTAACAAAACAATGATTACTATCCCGGAAGAGGGAGATACTGATGACCTGCGGAAGAAAATGAAACAAATGGAGGAAACTATCCAATCTATGAAGGGCATAGGGTCCCTAGGCAGGGTGAACTATTCAGATATCCGGAGAAATTTAAAATCCCTGAATTTGAGAAATACAATGGGAAAGGGGATCCTTATACGCATCTGAAAATCTACATTGGGGAGTTAGGATCTTATGCAGAAGACGAGGGCCTAAGAATGCAACTTTTTCAAAAGAGTTTGACGGGAGAGGCGAGAATCTGGTATGCCCGTCTTGACAATGCCCGGATCCATAATTGGGAGGAGTTGGCCCACACCTTCTTAACACAGTATAGCTTCCAGGCACAAATGGCCCCTGATAGATACCAAATGACAAAAGTTAAGAAGCAACCCAGGGAATCCTTCAGGGATTATGCACAACGATGGAGGGGTATGGCCGCACAGGTGAATCCCCCGATGAGCGAGTCGGAGATGGTGATAACCTTCGTAGATATTCAAGAGGCTCCTTATTATGAGCGGGTTATATCAGGGATTGGAAGACCCTTTGCTGAGATGATTAAACACGGGGAAATGGTGGATATGGGTTTGAAGTCTGGTAAGATTCGGGATTTCACGGCTTTGGAAACGGCTGTAGAACAAATACAGAGTGGAAATTATGGCAGCACTTCCCGTAGGGTGCATAAGAAAAAGGAGGAGGATGTTTCCCTCCTCCTTTAGGGGTCATCTAGAAAGGCAGAAAACAATCTTCCAGTACAGGTGCAGAGAGTGGGGCCATCCCGACAGCCTAACTTCACTAATCAGAGGGTGGAAGGGCGAAAGAGATTCGAGGCCTCACAAAATCGAGTATTCACCCCACTCGGGGATCCTCTCGAGAAGGTGTTGGCAGTTTTGATAGCCCAGAGGAAAATTGTCGATTTGGCACCCCCAAGTGACCCAAAGGGAAGAAGGTTTGACCCAAGCAAGCGATGCGCATACCATTCAGGTTCTCCGGGTCATGATACGCAGGAATGTTGGACGCTCAAGCACAGAATTCAGAACTTGATTGACAGTGGGGAAATTATGGTGGAACAGCCAGACTCCCCGAATGTCAAAGTCAATCCCCTGCCGAGGCATGATGGAGGAGGGGTCAATGTGGCAGAAGCCAGTGAAGCCGAGGGGCCGTCAAGGCTAAATTATGTAAAGAAAATCGATGAAATGATCAACATGATAAGTGATCACGGGAATACACGGGGAGCGCCAATTAGATTGGCAAGGGTAAGCAGAAATATCACGGAGGGACCTGTCAAGTTGGCGGCTCTGAAACCCCTCCTCCTTGCTGCGAGATCGTAAATCCCTGTCAGCAGTCTAAAGACGGTACCATGGAATTATGGGGGGGTGTCAGAGGAAGCGGCCAGTTGTGCTTCTGTGACAACAAGGGGGAATCCTTTATATCTGCCTGGACGAGTCCTTGAGAACAAAACGAAGAAAAATGAAGAGATCTCCGAGGAGAAAGCCATAGAATTCTTGAAGAGAATGGATCATCCGGAAGCAAGGGGGATCCAGATATTAAGCGAGTAGTCGACCCTGACATCAATCATGGACTTGGTGTTATCGTCCAATGATCACTGCAAAACCCTGGCGAAAGTCCTGGAGGAGGCATACGTTCCCAAAGAAATTAGCAAGGAAGGTTTCGGCCATCTGGTGGACCATCTGTTGGAGAGTGATGTGATATCATTTACAGATGACGATATCCCCAAGGAGGGAAGGGGGCATCGAAAACCGCTACATATTGCGGTAATCTCCTCAGGTTATATCATGAATGGGGTGCTGATTGATGGGGGATCGGCGTTGAATATCTGTCCCCTCAGTACATTGCAGAAGATGAACATCAATCCCAAGTGCCTACGGGCCAGTCATGTGGTGGTGCGAGCCTTCGATGGTTCCCGGAGGGATACAATTGGAGAGATAGAATTGCCTGTGGAAATAGGACCTTATACTTTTGATATCTCTTTCCAAGTCCTAGACATTGCGGCCAGTTATAACCTGTTATTGGGGAGGCCGTGGATACACATGGCCGGGGCAGTTCCTACAACGCTACACCAAAAAATCAAGTTAATCATCGACGGGAATCTGGTAACGATCTCGGCAGAATGTGATGACCCTTCTCCTCCTAGGAATGACCTACCAGTGATCAATGTGGACGAGTCGGCGGCACCCTTCCAGTTTTCAGGCGCTGGAAATCAGCACTCCCCACTACAAATGCTTGGGAGCCCCAGCCGTGAAACCTAAGGTCTCCCGAAAACTTGTTGGTCGATTTCGCAACCGAAAAATACGCGCAACTATTCGCGGTCAACAAGTAATAAAGTGATAAGAGAGTTGTCGAACCCACAGGGAATTGTTCTAGTGTATCCCAAGTACCAACTATATATCGTCTTGATTTTAATTAGACAAATGATGATTTGATATTTTTGTTGTTGGTAGTGAATAAGATAATAATAATCAAGTAAAAGATAATTAAATCTAATATTAACAAGTCTAAGATTGCAATTTCCCCCAACACTTCGTTTGAATCTCCTAACTCTCTCTTTTCAATCAGTTATAACATACGAATTGACAACCGAGAAATCAAAACTACATAAGAGCCTCTGTCCATGGTCAATCACGAATCTTCCTAAGCGGTGCATAGGTATATGTCTATCCTATGCACTATCAAGAGACTAATTTCAGGAATGATTCATAGACATGTGTCACCAAATCTAATTAATCCTCCCCTCAATTACCAACTTTCACATCGGAAGACATTAAGACTAGATTCTCAATTGGTTGCATGCGGTAATTAGGTATATATGTATCCCAACTACTATCAAGATATCTATTATTGCAGATAATTAATAAGACACACGTCACTTAATCCGATTAATAACCCATAACAATCTATACTCTCGCATGTTATCATAACTAGGTCTTAACCTATAATCCGTTCGTCAAGTTCATATAGGTTCCCAAGGTAATTACGGGCCAAGTAATTAATCTAGAAAGCAAAGGTTATGACAATCAATTCACAAATGCATAACTAAAATCAATAGAGAGAGAAATCCATTCAAACTATGTGTTGGGTTCCATTGAAATCTTAGAATAAGCTCTAGTTCATGGTAGCTAGGCAAAACATCAAACACATGGTGTACATCATGAAATAGAAATACAAATTCAAAGGAAAGCAAGAGATGATAAAACACATTTAGAAGATATTCATATGTTGCTTGCTTGGTTGATGACAATCTCTAGCTTTTCCTCTTCCTTTGGCATTCTTTTCTCTTTTTGCTCCTTAGCTTGTTGCTGGGAATTTCCTTGAATTGTAGCCCCCAAGCTCTTCTTTATGATGTATGTGTAGCCTCCCAAGGTCTAGATATGCCTTGACAATCCTTTCCTTCTTAGTTCTTTTGGTTTTGCTGAATTTTCCTTGTGTTGCATCACTTTTGGCTCTCTAATTGATGTGTTTGTGTGGCCTCCCAATCCCTAGTTTTGAAATATGAAGCCCCAATGAGATATTATATAGTGCCTCCATGAAAACCCTAGCCAAACATCAGATTTTGGGTCAAAAAGTAAGCTGGAATCGCACTAGGAGCTCAAAAGATCACACTCAGCACGCCCAGATGCGCCCGCACGCCGCCTGGTGCGCCCGCACGCCGCCCCCTGGCCATGCCGCACACCCATGGCGCGCGCGCACGCTGGCTGCCTGGTGCCAGGCGCCGTGCGCCCGCACCCATTTCCGCGCGCCCGCGCCAGGTGGCCTGTATCCCGACTCAGCTTTGACCTCTGTTAGTAAAATGGCCATAACTTCTTCGTCCAAACTCGGATTAAGACGTGTAAATAGGCTATGGAAAGCTGAGAAAGAGATATACAACTTTTATAACTGGAGCTTGACAAGAAAATGTCCGTAGAAAGGTGCAAATTGAGCCTAAAGCAACTGCTATGTAAAATACATGCCAAATCCGATGGTTAAATAGCCATAACTCTCTCATATAAACTTCAAATTGGATAATTCAAGATGCTCTGGAAAGCTAAGACAAATATCTACAACTTTCATTCTTTGAGTTTTGAGAGATTCAGATTGGATCATGGGTGAAATTTAGAAACAAGCAACTACAGTACCAAAAAGCAAGTTATGGGTATTGATTCCAAGGAGCTTTTATTTCAATTCCTACAAAACAACATGAAAAACACATAAAAGCATACAAAAACATATAAAACCAATATAAAACTACATTACATGACAATAAGCTAAAAACACATAAAACCAACCGAAATGACTTAGGATTTACAAATTATCAAGCTCAAAAGCACCTAATTTGTGTATATAAAACACACTCATCACACTCCCCACTACAGATGCCTGGGAGCCCCAGCTGTGAAACCTAAGGTCTCTCCAGAACTTACCTTCGTTGTAAAAGAAATGATGAAAATGAAATTCCAGCCTGGACAGGGGTTAGGAAAGAGCAGTCAAGGAATCACCAAGCCCATTCAACTACCCCATCAGATAGGTAAAGCAGGGTTGGGATATCATGAAGGCATGACACGGAGACACCGGCCGGGCGTGGCCCCGATTCGACTGGCTGGCAGTCCGGTGACCAAGGTCAACAATGAGCAGGGGACTAGCGAGCCTGTGATTGAGTCAGGGGATAAAGAATTAACCCCCGCGAGGGATGAGTCGACCAAGAGGGAAAGTTTCCTACAGGAGGTCGCGCAAAAGTTTGAAACCAGATGCTATATCCCCGGACAATTAACAAGCAATGGAGAGGGGACGGATGTTGTCACGCCATCGGGAGCCCAACAAGGTGTGCCTGTCATCGATTGGGCAGGGCTAATTATTCCTGGAGAAGATAAGAAAGGAGGACTCAGGCGACGTATCCGTAATCATCGGGGAAGTGTCCGATGTGAAGCCCCCTTTTATCCAGCGCATTTCATCTGACCTGACCGTCGACAACTGGACCATGAAACCAGTGATATCCAAACAAGGGTAAAACCCGACATCACAGTGGTAGACCCCAGAAGATGGGAGGATGAAGAAGTTTATTTTTGTTGTTGTTTTGTATTTTGCATAATTATGTCGTTTCTTCATGTTATCTGAAAATGTGATCGTTGTGGAGAATAACTTATATATGACAAGTATTTTGTTTCATGTCAGGTGTACCAATTTGAGTAATCCTTGCCTAACAAACGGTCTTTCAAATTTAAATGATGATTATGATTTTGACATTGAGCTGGATTTCGATTTGATGGGCATTGAGCAAGACGAGACAGATTACGACGACGCGCCTGATGAGATCAAAGGATGGGTCGAGGATAAACCCAAACCCAACCTAGACCAAACCATCACTATAGATATTGGAACCCCCAACACACCCAAGGAACTCAAGATAGGGACGAACCTTACCCCTAGCCAGAAAGCAGAAATAACTGAGTTGCTAAGCCAATATGAGGATGTCTTTGCCTGGTCTCATGAGGATATGATCGGATTATCCACCGACATTGTGGTACACCGGTTGCCCATCAAGGAGGGTTTCAGGCCTGTCAAGCAGAAACTAAGGAAGTTGAAACCTGAGTGGAGGTTAAAAGTGAAGGAAGAGATCATCAAGCAGTTCAGGGCGGGAATCATTATGGTGTCCACTTACCCAGAATGGCTGTCCAATGTAGTCCCAGTGGCTAAGCCTGGAGGGAAGGTGAGGGTATGTGTAGATTATAGAGATCTAAATAAGGCCAGTCTCAAGGATAACTTCCCGGTGCCTTTCATACACATCCTGGTGGATAACACAGCCCAATACGAGATGTACTCTTTTGTGGATTGCTTTGCGGGATATCATCAGATAATGGTGGCGGAGGAAGATCGGGAAAAGACCGCGTTCATCACCCCTTGGGGCACCTTCTGCTATAGACGATTGTCTTTTGGTCTCACAAACGCGGGGGCTACTTATCAGAGAGCCATGATGGCCCTGTTCCACGACATGATGCATAAGGAAATAGAGGTCTATGTGGATGACATTATCGTGAAGTCAAGGGTAGAATCTGACCATATAACCCATCTTAAAAAGCTATTCGATCGGCTCAGAAAGTATAACTTGAAGCTCAATCCAGCAAAGTGTGCTTTCGGAGTGCAGTCGGGTAAGCTCTTGGGATTCCTGGTTAGTGATCGAGGCATTGAGTTGGATCCAGCAAAGATTAAGGCCATTGTGGATATGCCAGCACCTCACACAGAGAAGGAGATAAGAGGATTCCTTGGAAGAATAAACTTCATCAGCCGTTTTATATCCCACTTGATGACTACATGCGAGCCAATTTTCAAATTGTTAAGGAAAGGTGCTTCCCAAGAATGGAATGAGCAATGTCACAAGGCTTTTCAGACCATTAAAAAGCAGCTGACAGAGGCACCAGTGCTGGTACCCCCGAAGGATGGAATCCCTCTGTTTATGTATATATATCGGTCAATGCCATCGCGATGGGATGTATGTTGGGACAGAAGAATGAGGCAGGTAAAGAGCAGGCCATCTATTACCTCAGCAAGAGATTTAGCCAATGTGAACAGAATTACACTCCCATCGAGAAGACCTGTTGTGCTCTGGCCTGGGCTGCAAGGAGATTACAGCATTACCTCCATGGGCATACTACGTACCTGATATCAAGGATGGATCCCCTGAAATATATTTTTGAAAGACCCATGCTGAACTGTCGACTGTCAAGATGGCAATTAATCTTACAACAGTTCGACATGGTATACGTAACTCAAAAAGCCATGAAAGGGCAGGGAATTGCAGATCAGTTGGCAGAAACCCCATCAGGAGGGATGGAGCCATTAGAAACTCCTTTGCCGGGCGAATATATATTTTGGGTATCACACACGAAATGTGATAACGAGGGGCAGTTCTGGAAGCTGTATTTTGATGGTGCCATGAATGCTGAAGGGGCAGGAGCCGGAGTAGTACTGGTCTCTATCACCGGAGAGCAATACCCTGTGGCTACTAAATTGTAGTTCAGTAATTCAAACAATACAGCTGAGTACGAGGGGTGTATAATGGGACTCCGTTTTGCCCGCGATATGGGAGTGAAGAGATTAGCGGTGTTTGGGGATTCAGAACTGGTAATCAGACAGGCGATCGGGGTGTACAACACAAAGGAGCTCCGACTACTTCCATACCATCGTTGTGTTATCCAGTTGATGCAAGAGTTCGAAGATATCGCTTTCGGCCACATTCCCCGGGGACGGAATGATTTTGCGGACGCGTTGGCAACCCTGGCTTCCTTAACCCATATAATCAAAAGAAAAGGTGTTCCACAGATTGAGATAGCAGTACAGAAGGCCCCGACATACGAGGAACATGTTGCAGTATTATCAGACGAGGTGGTTATGCCGGGGCAGCCTTGGTATCATGACATAAGGGAGTACCTGAGGGATAGATCCATTCCCGACTAGGCGAGCCGAGCTGAGAGGATGAGGATTCAAAAGATGGCAATGAAATTTTACTTGAGTGGGGATTCACTCTACAAAAGGGATGCTGGGTTGGGACTGTTGCAATGCGTAGATGAAACGCAGGCCCAAAAGATTATGAATGAAATACATGGTGGAGTGTGTGGGCCACATATGAGTGGACCGATGCTGGCCAAGAAGATCTTGAGAACGGGGCATTAGTGGTTAACGCTGAAGGCCGACTGCGATGATCATGTCAAACGGTGTTATCAATGCCAGGCGCACGGCAATGTGATCCATACGCCTCCCAATGAACTGCACTGTATGACCTCCCCTTTGCCATTTTCAATGTGGGGAATGGATGTAATCGGACCAATAGAGCCCAAAGCAAGCAACGGGCACCGATTCATTTTCGTCATGATCGATTATTTCACCAAATGGGTAGAAGCAGCTTCTTTCCCCAAAGTAACTCAGGAGGTCATCGTCGGTTTCATCAGGAATAATGTCATTTGTCGATACGGGCAGCCTGAGGTCTTGGTCTCTGACAATGCCAGGAATTTGAACAACGCCCTCATTAAGGGATTGTGCGACCAGTTTAAGATCAAACACCTCAATTCCGTCATTTACCGTCCTAAGATGAATGGGGCGGTGGAGGCTGCAAATAAGAACATCAAGAAGATCATGGCGAAAATGTCTGCTAATCATCGGGGATGGCCGGATCTGCTACCCCTCACCCTGCTGGCATACCGAACGTCAACGAGTACTTCTATAGGGGCAACCCCTTACGCTTTGGTGTATGGAATGGAGGCCGTCCTGCTAATTGAGGTTGAGATGGCGTCCCTCAGAATAGTGATCGATGCTCAGATAAGCGAGGAGGATTGGATGCAAAGTCGATACGACCAATTGGCCCTAATTGATGAAAGGAGGGTGGCTGCTGTTTGGCACGGTCAGTTATATCAAAAAAGGATTTCTCGATCATACGACAAAAGGATAAGACCCCGGAAGTTCAAGGAAAATGATTTGGTGCTGAAAAGAGTCATGCCTTGTCAAGACGAAGCCAAAGGGAAGTTCGCCCCGAACTGGGAAGGACCATTTGTGATTAAGAAAGTGCTATCAAGAGGAGCCCTCATATTGCAAGAGATGGATGGTGAGGTATTTCCACAACCCCTCAATTCCGATTCGGTGAAGCGGTTCTACGCTTGAATAATCAGTTCCCCTTTTTCTTTGAGGAACGAACTACGTAGGACCTGATCTCCCAACTTGTGGGGGTACGTAGGCAGCCATCACGGCACGGTCCGATCCATTAAAAATAATCCTTTCCTTAAACAGAACCATTTCCCGATAGCCAGATAAACCTTCCTACACCCTCAAAACCTTCCCGAAACCAGCCGCCTAACCAGCTTCATCCCAAATGACATAACCCTGATCCAACCAGACAGTTATCCAAAATCTAAGACCCAATCCGATGAAATCGACAGGGGTACGGCAATATCTGTCAGATCTCCATCAAGACTTGAGAAGAGAAAGAAAGCGAAATGTCAAAATCGTGGTCAACTGGATAAAATGAGGATCCAATGAAAGGCAACGATACGACAAAAAGAGAAAATGACTAAATTTAAATGCATGTCTGTATATATAAGTCATTTTATTACAAGATTTCTCTTTCGATAACTGATGAAACTAACATAGTCCATGCAGGAAATAAAATAATCTACAAATCTGAAACTAGCTGAAGCAGGATGGACAAAGTGGTGGATAGATCTGAAGCATCAACATCCCCTGCAGTCTGCTGCCCCATCATGTTGATGCGGTCCAATAAAGCAGTGGCTCGGCTGACAGGACCAGAATGAGCATCTATAACTGTCCTGGTCTGAAATACGATGGCATCTCTGTCAGCAATGGCAGCGTCTCTAGCCAGAATGGCATCATCTCTCTCGACAAGAGCGGCATCCCTCTCAGCTTCAGTATTAATCAAGGTCAGGCGGAGTCGGGTATCCTCAGTAGCCCGACTTGGGGCAAAATTAGCTGAGATGGAATGATCTGTGGCATCATCTGGGAAAATCAATCCAGAATCATCAAAGGCACCAGTCTGACTCAAACCAACCGAATCCGAGTCTCCGCGCAACCACTGCACGTATGCAAATGTCTGGAGGTGGCAGCTCTCACTATATTCGGCAAAGATCCTACGAGACCAAAGATCGTAAACCCGCAGTAGATCCCTCTCGGTCTGGGATGATATAAGGAATCGGTAGGCGGCTGCACCCGTGAAAGGGTGAAAATCCTGTGTCTGATCAAACTGCCCGGTAACCGCCAAGGGATGATAAGTCGTCACGCCCCTCAAGCTAGCAATAGGGATGAAATCCAGGTTGGGCACGTGAGTCAAGAAGCTCATAAAGGAACAATAACCCGAATAGACCAGGAGATGAAAGGGATCCTCAATGACCGACAAAAATGATGTCCAGGAGGCCACATCAGTACAGCTCACGGGACGAAACGAAAACTGCGTGGCTATGTCATGGCTGAAGCAAAACCCTTGGCGACAGAAATGGCCGATGGGACTGAGATGACTCATGAACCACACGTACAACAAAGTCGAGCTCCCTCTGAATACTCTGCCTCGGAAAGACTGGCAATATGAGGCTGACATGTAAGTACCTGCCAATATCATGGGAAGAACGGTGTGATCCTCCTGAAGGGCTCTAACGGCCGCGACAACCCGCACGTCCAACTGATCGGGTCCTGCAGGCAAGTACAAAACTGAGACGACACAGGCCATCAAAACATCTAATCTCAAGGCACCCCAGCACTCCTCAGATATGGAAAAGTCACCAGAGAAATGGCGAAAACTGTCAGGTGAGCCGAATCGGTCAATCAAAAAATGAAGAGGAACTAGATGATCTGATGTGATCACCAATAGCAAGACTATCCTCCGCAAACCGGTGAAAGTCAAGAACTGACGGCGCATGGAACCAGCTGTGACCCTAGCACAAGGTCTATCCAAAGGCAAGCCGGTAAAGCGAGCATACTCCTCGAGAGTGGGGGTCAGCTCTACTGTCCCTAACCTGAACACCTGATGGGCAGGGGCCCAATAGCTCAGAATACCCTCCACAAAGCCCGCTGGCACCTGAAAGGATAATAAGGACCAAGAATGTCCCAAAAGATCATCTGCGATAATCCTATCGGCCGGCGATAAACTGTCCAACCAGCGGAGGAGACTGCCAATCAACCCTGTGGGAGGAATGGGATCCAAACGTACCACGACATCTGAGGACGACATCTGTGGAAAAATAGTATCAAAAAGACTGTACAGGGGTCATTTTCTATCCATAAATAAAAAAGCATGCATCATACAGTTAATAATAAAGCAAATGAATTTCATAGAGATAAAAGATAAAAACGGCGCATAAATAAAACAAATGAGTTCAGTACATAGTGCATAATGATAAAAAAGGAAAAAAATAAATCTAAACAGGTGCAGGTACAAAAGCCCTATCCTATCATGATCTAAACAAAGTCAATGTCATCTATGAAAGCGGGATCCTCGAACTGATCCCCTGGGGTCGTCGAAGTCGGAGGACCAAAATTCATGTCAGGAATGTATGGCTGCGCTGTGGCATCAGATGAGCTCGGGCCTGCATCATAACCCGCACTGTCAGGATCGTAGGCGTAAGCATCCTCTGGGGTCCGGCCTAACACCCGAAGATACAGCGACAACTGCTCCACCTGGCGGGTCAAAGTGGCAATCTGCTCGGCATGAGTGGGAGTCCGAACGCAGGTAGCCCAATCAGTCATCATCACCGAGCCAGGAACCATGTCTCCAAGAAAGAAAGTGGCTCGGGTCTGAGGACCGATGGTGCGGGGCACCCACCAGGTACGGAAAGCCTCACTCGTACTGGGACCCGTAGAAAGCATCCGGCCGTCCTCCCCTGCGAGCATAATCTCCGAAGGCTGAGAATCCAGCGGCTAGGAGGTAGTGAAAGGAAGGGAATGCAGGATGCGGATCTCTCCAGTAACGCATCTGAATGCGCGCTCTCCCAGGTACATCACCCATCCTCCAACACTCTGCAAAGTGAGGCGACGGGTGGAAAGCTCGAACTCTGGGCCAGAAGGATGCCCATCGGCAAACCCCACGGTCAGATGCTCGGAGAGGTAGGGAACCCAGACGACATCAGCGGCCGTGATCAGCTCCAGCTGAATACGACAATGTGCAAAGCTGCCCGACACCGGGACCTCCTCTAGAGTGCTGTGATGCCACCGCCGACCCCGGGGATAGGTATCCAAACCGAGGGTAGTGACGGGCCTCAGGCATGGAAGACGCTCATTGGCCCAGAACTGCGAACAGAAACAGTGAAAAGCATGAGTAACCGACAAATGCCGAAAAGAGAAATAAATGAAGGAAAGTCCAGTAAGAAGAGAGGAAGAGAAGCCTCACCAGCAAAAAGTGATAAAATCCGAGCCATGCATCTGTCTGTCCCTCCGAACGTAGACGCAGACCGTGGAGGAAATAAGCAAAGGTGAACGATCCCCAATCGTAGTCACCGATCCGGTCTACGTCCCTGACAGCTCCTACGACGCTGAAATGAATGGTAGAGGAGTTGTTCCCTAGGAAATAACCCCTCATAATGGTCAGGAACAAGCGCCGTAGCAGAATGTCATGAGTGCCCTGATCCGCTGGAATAGGCAGTGCGTATATACCCCCGACAGCATCGACAGCCAAAGCAGCGGACCGAATACTACGGGCCTTAAAGACCCGGTCCTCAGCAGCGAAGCCCAATAAAGCCCGGACCTCCGCTGGAGTAATGTCAAGATCCAGAGGGACATGGGACCCGGTAAACTCTATACCTGTGATGTACCTCCAATCCCAGGGGGTCAGCACCACCTCGCAGTCAAGAAGATGAAGAGATTGCGTCTGGTGGAACCATCGCTCGGATAAGGCCCTCATGTAATCCCAGGGGCACTGACGGGGGATGATAGTGAAAAGGTGACGGAGGCCCCAGGAATCCACCACCGCCTGGTAGTCGCTATGCAAAGCGGTATAGAGGGAGTAAATGTTGAACCAGTTACCCCTCGGCTGGGTAAACTCGGGCACCTGTGACAAAAATGAATGGATCAGTCCAGATCTAAACAAAATTTGGGAATAAGTTCAGAGAAGTACTTTAAGCATACCTCATTAGCTACAAGAGATGCCGAGGGGTGACGACTGAGATCCCGACCCAATAGATCGGGTATCTGCACAGAGGCGCCAGAAAGGGCGCGGTGAGGAGATGGGGCCGGTGTGCTGGAGGATGGCCCCTCTGCCGCAACCTCCGGAAGAACAGCCTCCTCAATGTCGGGATGATCGGGCCGGATGATAGCCTCCGCCAATCGGCGAGGCTGGCAGGCCCGAGGTAGAGCAGGGGTAGGTGCAGCCCTACGGCGGCGAATGCCCGAAGTCCGAGACGCAGAAGAACTACTGGGAGCATCGGGATCCATAGCTGGAATAGAACAGACGAAGAGGAAGGTAAGTTCCCTTTTGAATTATGTCACAAATATTTTAATTTCCTACCCTCATCATATAATTAATGCAGCATGATGCATGCCCACCACTAAAAAAAAAAAAAAATCGACAGAGTTTCGTTTGTAAAATGGACATCCCAGGCATAAGCCAAACATGTTTTCCATTAATCCAAGCCACAACAGATTCAAATTGCATGGGAATTGCTACATGAAAGCACCCTAATGCATGATTTTCTTCAAAAAGGAAACAACAAGTATGTGGGACCGCATCACGAGCATAAAATAGGACTCAGACAGTTGATACATAGCATGTATATACAATAATACATAGCATAGCATTATAAAGCATACATTTCTATCTCTAAAGCATGCAAATAGCCAAATGTATAGCAAAACATTGACGAAATTGAAAAACGATCGGTCAAAATGTTACCTGTAACGCGTAGATCGATCTAACCGGAGCGGTTTTTGCAAAAAAGGTTGGAAAACTCAGCAAAAGGGAGTGCAAAGGTTTGAAAATCGCGTGGGGTACGAATGAAAGTGACAGATCTGGGAGGCGGCTGGCCGCCTATATGCCCGATCTTAGCCGCAGATCAATCTGCGGCTGGCCGCAGATCCATCTACGGCTGGGCACAGTGCTCCCCCATTGGTCCATTGCAAGCTTAATCGATTCTAAAGCCCATTTGACTCATAATGTGATAATAAAAGACAAGATTTTGATGAAGTGGGTGTCGAACACGGCTTCTCAATTCAACCGAGTGACCGGATACGAGACCCGGCATTCATAAGACGATCGACCAGCGACGATACCCGGCGATTACGAGATGGGTGACCGGCGACGAAACCCTGCCCCGACAAGACGATCGACCGGCGACGATACCCGGCGATCACGAGATGGGTGACCGGTGACGAAACCCGGCCCCGACCAGACGTTCGACCGGCGACGATACCCGGCGATTACGAGATGGGTGACCGGCGACGAAACCCGGCCCCGACGAGACGATCGACCAGCGACGATACCCGGCGATCACGAGATGGGTGACCGGCGACGAAACCCGTCCCCGACCAGACAATCGACCGGCGACGATACCCGGCGGTTACGAGATGGGTGACCGACGACGATACCCGGCGATCACGAGATGGGTGACCGGCGACGATAACCGGCGATTACGAGATGGGTGACCGGCGACGAAACCCGGCCCCGACAAGACAACCAACCGGCGACGATAACCGGGGGTTACAAGATGGGTGATCGGCGACGATACCCGGCCCCGACGAGACGATCGACCGGCGACGATACCCGGCGATTACGAGATGGGTGACCGGCGACGAAACCCGGCCCCGACCAGACGATCGACCGGCGAAGATACCTGGCGATTACGAGATGGGTGACCGACGACGAAACCCGGCCCCGACGAGAGGATCGACCGGCGACGATAACCGACGATTACGAGATGGGTGACCGGCGAGGAAACCCGGCCCCGACGAGACGATCGACCGGCGACGATAACCGGCGATTACGAGATGGGTGACCGGCGACGAAACCCGGCCCCGACGAGACGATCGACCGGCGACGATAACCGGCGATTACGAGATGGGTGACCGGCTACGATAACCGGCGATTACGAGATGGGTGACCGGCGACGAAACCCGGCCCCGACGAGACGATCGACCGGCGACGATAACCGGTGATTACGAGATGGGTGACCGGCGACGAAACCCGACCCCGACGAGACGACCGACCGGCGACAATACCCGGCGATTACGAGATGGGTGACCGGCGACGAAACCCGGCCCCGACAAGACAACCAACTGGCGACGATACCCGGGGGTTACAAGATGGGTGACCGGCGATGATACCCGGCCCCGACGAGGCGATTATCCGCATGGACACCTTTTTGCGAATATCTTGAATGTCTTACATCTTACATTGCATCATAAGTTATATGTGTTGCATCGTATATGTATTGTCATTCTTGTGCACTGTCATTCCTGCATCGGGTGTCTATTCTTTATCATGTTCATTTCATTTAACATTGCATAAACATGATAAAGAGGGGCAGCTGTAGACACCCAAATTTTGCGTTCCCTATACTAACCGTGACAGGAGGGCAAAATCGTCAATTGAACCGGCCTGCGAGAGCAAAGGATGGGCACAAGCACGAACGCTCAACACCACCGCAACGATTGGCGACCAAAGTGGACGTGACAACAAGGCCGTCCGAAACGGGCATCCTCGGATGAGGTGGCACGTCTCCCGGTAATTCCCGGACTGCAAAATACAGGCCTGTCAGCGGAAACCGACGTTACGACACGAAAGTCGAGGCGTAGCACGAAAATCGAGAAAGTCAAACCGTCCAGCGGCGGATTGATCTGCGGCCAATAAGTGCGCCTTTTGAAAACACGGAACTCGAAACACGGAACTCGAAACCAGGTGAGTGGAAGGCAGGTAGCCAGCCAGCCTATTTCAACTCATTTCCGCTTCAGCATACAGAGGGGGAGCAGATTGAGAGGAGAGGAGAATTCAGCAGCAGCAAAGCACGGAAATAGAAGGGAAAATAGCAAATTTTGCAACCAAATAGGAAGAAAAGAGAGAAAAAAGAGAGGATTTATACTCTTTTGATTTTGATTGTATCAAATCTACTTCTTATCCTATTCAAATACACAAGTTTACATCCATTTGAGATCATTTGCAAGGTGAAAATTCCCTTTGTTATAGTAATTTATATCATATTATTTGGTTAAATTAAATGTAGTTTTCATGTAATTTATGGTGGGATAATGGATTAGGGATTATTAGTGAGGGTTCCATCGGAACAAAATTCTTCCTAATAACCCGAGGATGTCCAATTGGTGAAATTTCTAGCTCGTTTATGGTGATTTATTGGGTGTAATTTATTTAGATTATCATTTTCGGATATCATGGTGTATTAGGCAAATCTGTGTTGGTTAGTTTTGTAGTATTCATTTTGTGGGCATGTAGTAATCTCAGGTGTGAGCCTAGGAACGCGACCCCGTGGTCCAAATCCGATGATGGACGTTTTCGATGTATGTAATAGATTCAAGGTACTCGTTTTTTTGTAACATGTAACCGTCGGGCCTTAAAACGACGCCAAGGCGAGAATCGGGTTTAAGGCCCCGTAGTAGTGAAATATGTGATTGTTGGCGTTCGGGGTATTTTGATGGCTTACATGCCCGTGAATAGCCCCCTACACGTTTTGATGTTTAATTGGATTTGTAACACCAACAAAGGATTTCAAAGCCAAAACAATAAAGATTTTTCTAAAACCAATCAAAGTAGGATATTAGCATCACGAGGCTAAAAATTGGAAATGCTGATGAAAGTCGATTCCTATTCTACGAGAAAGCTAAAGAGAAGTTGTTTTCAAATGTCACGAAAAATGGTTTTCATAAAAAGAAATAAACGTTTTACTAAACCTTGATACATAGGGCGAAAGAGATCCTAGAAATTGCTCATCATTTATGAAAGCAACGTATAAATCTCGATTCCTATTTTGGCTAAGGTTTAATAAATTCATGTTTTACCAAAACAACACTTAATGAAAAATCTCATAGCTTTTGTCAATTAAAATCAAATCTTTCTCATAAAGAAACAAAGCTTTCTCGAATAGGCCAAGGAACATTCTAAAGCACTCTCAAAATAAAATATGTCTCTTTCATAAAACACCAAAAAGAATTCCTTTTTTATACAAAACTCACCACAACCTTCATTAGGCACACACACACACACGCACACATACACATTTCATGAATTAAAGGATAGGGAAACATCAAGGTTGCGGTAACCATGTTTCACGGAAGTCGGGGGGTGCCTAACACCTTCCCCTCGCTTAAGCAAGCCCCCGAACTCTATGAATCTCAGTTTGCAGACCAGTTAATTCGGAGTCACATATGAGCCAGCGATTTATAAAAAACGAAAACTCGGATGAGTTGGTACATCCATTTCAAATATACCAACTGGCGACTCTGGTTAATTGGCTCATCATAAAAAGCGATCTTTCAAAACCCCGTCGACATTTATGCCGACCTTTTCCAAAAAATCATCTAATAAAAAGGCTAAAATCGGAAAGGGTAACAAATCACAAAGGAAGCGATTCCACCCGGCGTCGACAACAGGTATTTCTACTGCAACCTTTAACAGTCATATAGACTATGGACCAACATCTCGTACTCAGGGGGATCAGCCCTTTGTACAATGTATTGTGCACAAACATTTTAACGATGTCGCGTAAGTAATCCCCTATATTAGGGTTGTTCATCTCAGTTTATCGTCTGAATCCGTACCAAAAGGAACTTGGCTTGGAACAAGTATAGAAAATATTCTAAGTCTTTGAAACGCTCATCAACTAAGGACTAGCTGAATCAATAAGGGTTTGCTAGTCTAGTTCATCAATAGAGTTTGTTCAATAGAAACCATACTCGAAATTTGAATAACAACAATGATTGGAATAAAGCTTAAGTATGTAACATGATAGTAACCTTGCTTGAATATCAATAAGCTAAGGTCATAAGCTTGCTCAATATAAATAAACTTGCATTGAATAAATTAACAAGTTAAAAGGAAAGATTAACTTGCTATAAATAATTTTCAAGTTTAAGGGAGGAAAAACTTGCTCAACGTAAAAGTAATAGATTGAGATAAGGAACTTGCCTCAAGCGTAGATTACAAATTTAAGTAATTCACGATCCTTAAACAACCTATACATTTAAATATAAAATGGTAACATAATTAGTCACAAGACTAAAAGTATTATATGTTTGCTCTTTATCTCATTTTATTATAATATCTCATTTAGCATACTATAACAAACAAGTATTCAACCATCTTGAAATTTCATTAATCACTTAATACATTAATATAAGTTTAATTCTGTATCATAACTTCCAAGAAAAGAAAACAAAATAATAATAATAATAAAAAAAAATTTTTTTACAGCAGTGATTCTCGTCGGGCTGGGAATTCCCTGAACAAAACTCTCGCCGGGGCAAGAATTCACTATACAAAAAGCTCGTCGGGGCGAGACTTCGCCGGGGCGAAGATTCCTTTGCATTTTTCTCGCCGGGGCGAGAGACTCGGCAGTCGTCTTCCCCAGCTCGCGAACAGTGAAAACTTAGGCCAAATTTGGCCAAATTTTCCGAATTCTACCATCTAATATACAAATTAAATATACCCGGACATCAAATATGATATAAAACAATTACCCATCATGCTTCTAAACATTATAATCATTATAATACTCATAACCAACCAAATTGAACCAAAAATTCTCTGTTAAAACCAAATATTCATGTTTTAGCTATTTTAATAAAATCAACCTCTGTAAACTCATCTTTCAATTATTTTAATCCATTCAAATTACATTCTTTTCATTTTTTATCGCATTAACACAATCAAAAGTCAATTTACCGATTAATAATCTAATTGAACATCAATTATCATATATATATGCCATACATGAAATAAGACTCTGTAAAAACAAAGACTTCATTCTAAATCATGCTTTCATGAATTAAATCTTTTAAATTAGTTTATATTCATCATATAATCATCTAATGCATGCTTTATATCAATTACAACAACTATAATCAAATAATTCATGTATTTAGCATAAAAATTTATATATAGGAAAATAGAAATCATATACAGAGAAGTATAATGAAGAATTTTTAGAAAAGGATTATACCTTCTATTGCCTTGATTAAACTCCTTGGGTTTTAGAAATTCTACCTTCAATTTCCAAACTCTCCTTCTCAATTCTCTCTTTTCTCTCAACTCTCAAATTCACAGAGTTCTCTCCAGCTCTGTTCTTTTCTTTTCTTTTTCTTTAAACTCTGTGTTTGTTTTCTTTTCTTTAACAACTGATAAGCTTTAACAAAAAATATAAAAACTGATAATAACGTATTCTAATATTAACTAATCAGTTACACAATTCAAAAGCCTATAAGGCTTGTTTGGCAAATACTAATTAAAATAACCCATTATTTTAACTAAAGGCTTGTTTGGTAAAACAAAATTAAAATAACTCATTATTTCCAACCAAAGGTCACAAGGCCTTGTTTGAAAAAACTAAATTAAAACTCCTTCCATTTATTTTAATAAATCATTATAACATATAGTTTAAAATGTCACACTTCTAATTTAATTGAACTTATTATTAAATAAATTCAATTAAACCTTACTAACTAAATTAATAATTTCATTTAACAAATAACAATAATACCAAATAAATTCTCTTATTCAAATAAATCTTTTCATCATCTAATTTAATTATTAAATTAAATTAGAATAAACATAACAAATCACATTCAAATAACGTTTAACATTATTAAACTTAACATATACCCATTGTCGACGCCGGTTTTTTCGTCCTCTGATGCGATTGCTTATCCTTTTCCGATTTTTAGCCTTTGTTATTAGGTGATTCTTTGGAAAAGGTCGGCATTGATGTGGACGGAGTTTTGAAAGATCGTTTATTTATGATGAGCCAATTAACCAGAGTCGCCAGTTGGTATATTTGAAATGGATGTACCAACTCATCCGAGTTTTCGTTTTTTTATAAATCGCTGGCTCATATGTGACTCCGAATTAATTGGTCTGCGAATCGAGATTCATAGAGTTTGGGGGCTTGCTTAAGTGAGGGGAAGGTGTTAGGCACCCCTCGACTTCCGTGAAACACGGTTACCGCAATCTCAATGATTTCCTATCCCTTAATTCATGAAATGTGTATGTACGCGCACGTGTGTGTGTGTGCCTATGTGAATGTTATGGTGAGTTGGTATGAAAGAAACATTTGGATTTTTAGGGAAAGTCGTGCTTTAATTTGAAAATGCTTCGGAATGTCTTTTCAGCATACACGAGAAAGCTTTATGAGAAAGGTTTGATTTTAATTGTCAAAAACTTATGAGATTTTTATTAGGTGTTGCTTTGGCAAAACAAGAGTTTTTTTTAAACCTTCATCAAAATAGGAATCGAGATCTATACGTTGCCTTGTGAATGCAATGACGGTAATTTCTAGGATCTCTTTAACCCTATGCACAATGGTTTAATAAAACGTCATTTATTTCTAAAATCATTTTTTGTGACGTTGAAAACGATTTTTTCTTTTAGCCTTCTCGTTAAATAGGAATCGACGTTCATTAGCATTCCCAAATTTTAGCCTCGTGATTCTAATAACCTAGTTCGATTGATTTTACGAAAATCTTATCGTTTAACTTTGAAATCAATTTCGTCTCATAAATCAAATCAAGCATTAAAATGCGTTGGGGCTATTCATGGGCATGTAAGCCATCAAAATAACCCCAAACGCCTACGATCACAAGTTTCACTATTTCGGGGCCTTAAACACGATTCTCGCCTTGGCGTCGTTTTAAGGCTCAACGATTACATATTTACAATGAAAGGTACATCGAATTTATTACATACATCAAAAGATGTCCATCATCGGATTTGGACCACGGGGTCGCGCTCCTAGGCTCACATCCAAAATCGCTACACACCCACAAGATCCTAAAAAATAGCAATCTAAACAATCTATGCACAATACATCATTACAACGTGCTAAAAATTCACCAAATGAATGTCATTGGGCCATTAGGAGGAATTTCGTTCCATTTGGAACCCTCACTAATAGCCCTCAATCCATGGATTCCCAACAATATACAAGAACAACTACATTTAATATAATTCGGATGACAAAAAGCTTCAACAAAAATGGTAAAACAAAATGCTAAAACAAAGGATTTTTCACTTTGCAAATAATCCACACAATATATATGAATTTGTGTATTGAATAGAGTAGAAATATATGATATATAGTCTCACAAAATGGATACAATTCCTCACTATTTTCTCTTTTTTCTCTCTTAATTGTTGCTGATTTTGCTGTTCTTCCCCAGCTGCTCCCGCCGCTCCTTTTTTTTTCCTCTTCCTCTGTTTCTGTATGCAAAATGGCCTGATAAGGGGCTGCCCTAGGCAGCCGCAGATTGATCTACGGCTGGCCGCAGATCAATCTGTGGCTGGCCTTGGTTTCCCCGCGCCCGTCGCGCACTTCAGCCGTCTCGCGCACTACCATTATTTTAATCGTTTGGCCGCAGATCAATCCGCGGCTGGGTGGGCTGATTTTCTCATTTTCCGAACCGCACCTCGATTCTCGTGTCGGATCATCGGTTTTTACTGAAAGGCTTGCATTTTGCAGTCCGGGAACCGCTGGGAAAAGTGCCACATCATTCATGGGTGCTTGCTTCGCCCGTCGTCGTGTTAACCTTGATCACAAGTCGTCGCGATGGCTCTGAGTGTTCGCACTTATGTCCACCTTCCGTCTCGTAGGCTGGGTCAATTGATGATTTTGCCCTCCTGTCAAGGTCAGTATAGGAAACGCAAAATTTGGGTGTCTACAGCTGCCCCTCTTAATCATGTTTATGAAATGTTAAAATGAAATGAACATGATAAAGAAGTAGACACACGATGCATGAATGACAATGCATAAGAATGACAGTACATACATGATGCAACATATATAGCCTAAGATGCAACACAAGATGCAAAGCATGCAAAACATTCGTAAGGGTGTCAATGCCTTACGCAATCGTCTTGTCCGCGCCGGGTTTCGTATCCGGTCGCTCGTCTCGTAATCACCGGATATCGTCGCCGGTTGATTATCTTGTCGGAGCCGGTTTTCGTCGTCGGACATCCATCTCGTAATCGCCGGTTATCGTCGTCGGTCGATTGTCTTGTCGGGGCCGGGTATCGTCGCCGGTCACCCATCTCGTAACCCCCGGTTATCGTCGCCGGTTGGTTATCTTATCGAAGCCGGTTTTCGTCGCCGGACATCCATCTCGTAATCGCCGGTTATCGTCGCCGGTCGATTGTCTCGTCGGGGCCGGGTATCGTCGCCGGTCACCCATCTCGTAACCCCCGGGTATCGTCGCCGGTTGGTTATCTTGTCGGAGCCGGTTTTCGTCGCCGGACATCCATCTCGTAACCCCCGGTTATCGTCGCCGGTCACCCATCTCGTAACCCCCGGGTATCGTCGCCGGTTGGTTATCTTGTCGGAGCCGGTTTTCGTCGCCGGACATCCATCTCGTAATCGCCGGTCGATTGTCTTGTCGTGGCCGGGTATCGTCGCCGGTCACCCATCTCGTAACCCCTAGTTATCGTCGCCGGTTGGTTATCTCGTCGGAGCCGGTTTTCGTCGCCGGACATCCATCTCGTAATCGCCGGTTATCGTCGCTGGTCGATTGTCTGGATCTCAGCCCTTACTAGGGTTTGTTGTTTTTTGTCTTTTTTTCTTTTTGTGGATATCAGCCCTTCGCAGAGATGCTCACCATCTTTGTCGTGGTTTGCTTGGATCTCAGCCCTTCCCAGGGTTTGTTGTTTTTTGTCTTTTTTTTCTTTTGTGGATATCAGCCCTTCCCAGAGGTGCTCACCATCTTTGTTGTGGTTCGCGTGGATCTCAGCCCTTCCCAAGGTTTGTTGTTTTTTGTCTTTTTTTTCCTTTTGTGGATATCAGCCCTTCCCAGGGGTGCTCACCATCTTGTTGTGGTTCGCGTGAATCTCAGCCCTTCCCAAGGTTTATTGTTTTTGTCTTTTTTTTCCTTTTGTGGATATCAGCCCTTCCCAGGGGTGCTCACCATCTTGTTGTGGTTCGCGTGGATCTCAGCCCTTCCCAGGGTTTGTTGTTTTTTGTCCTTTTTTTTGTGGATATCAGCCCTTCCCAGGGATGCTCACCATCTTGTTATGGTTCGCGTGGATCTCAGCCCTTCCCAGAGTTTGTTATTTTTTATCTTTTTTCTTTTTGTGGATATCAGCCCTTCCCAGGGATGCTCACCATCTTGTTGTGGTTCGCGTGGATCTCAGCCCTTCCCAGGGTTTGTTGTTTTTTTGTCTTTTTTTTTTGGATATCAGCCCTTCCCAGGGATGCTCACCATCTTGTTGTGGTTCGCGTGGATCTCAGCCCTTCCCAGGGATTTTTTTTTTTTGATTTGATTTTGAGGGATTTTTTGAAGTGGGATGTGTGATCGGCTTCTGTCCCGGATCTCCCACCAACATCGTCCACGTACCATGCCGCAAAAGCCATCACTCTGATCATTTGTGAGGTTGAAAGTGATGTGCTTGTACTTTCCTGAAGATTTTCATTTTGATCGTACCTGCATGCATGAAAAAGATGTTATGCATGATCTGGCAGATATGTTATGGACAGATGCATGTGCACCACATATGTTTAGATAGAAATGACCCCTGTTCAGTCAAATGATATGATTCGACAGTCGTCATTATTTGCCAACATTTGATCGGATCACGCCTCGTCGTGAAGTGTAGTTTTTAGACTTCAACATTGGTTTTGTACTCTGCCTGTTCTTGGTCGTCTTCATTTCATCGAGTTGAGGAAGTCTGTTTCGCTCTCTATGATGATCGACAGCTATGTTGGGCTCCTTGGCCTTTTGATCATTTCTGTTGGCCGATATGTTGCTGTCCCGCATTATATCATCCTTGTATATGCTCCTGCATGTGGATCATTTGGATGTCGAGGCAGTGATAGTCAGGATTGGGGAGAGGCCCAATGACGAGAAATTTCTGTATAGCCTCAGCTTCCTTCCATTTCACGATTCTTAACTGCCCCTGCCTTGGTGCGTGTCGCTGCCAAGAATTTCTATCGAAAACTCGCGATGTTGACCGTGTTGAGTTATTCACAGCTCTGCAAGATCCTGCATACCAGATGACTAACAAATGCCAAAACTTGAAGGCTCGGCCCGTTAGTGTTAGTTCAACACAAAGATATTATAATCTCGAAAAAAATGCAGTTAAAGCACATGAAATTGAATATCTATTGATCGCACAATCTAGCAAATTGTGAACCGTGAATGTACTAGATTGGAAGTTTTTTTTTTTTGTTTTTTTGTTTTTTTGTTTTTTTTTTCAATCTCTCGTGAGTTGATGACTTTCTATTTGACGAGTTATGAAATCGTAAGAACACCTTCAAGCATTTATGGTCATTGTATGTGAGTAAGGTCGAATTCAAAAGAACTACCTTCCCTCGTCAAAGGTATCCTGTCTCCATTCTCGACAACGTTCTTAGCAGGATTGACGTCATATGACAAATGCACTGTGCGATGCAGCATTCAGTAGGGGTTTCTCTTTCATGACCTTTTGTTTAAGGCCGAGAGTTTTTTCATATTATCTTTTCTCTTTATTAGTCCACTTCACTTGTCTCGTTTTCTTAGGCTATTCAAAGTTACCCATTTAACGAGTTTTGGACCAATGACTCCCAAACCAGACGGTCTTTGGGGCATTAGGTGTACAGACACCCCTTCGGGTTTATTTACTCGAGTAACAAAGGCCACGGTTCGAGACAAGCTGGTGGTCTGCCCCATTCATTCTTTTCTTGACCTTGCGCAAGATTCGTTTTCTTAGGCTTGAGTTACCCATGTAGCGAGTGTTAGGCCGGTGACTCCCAAACCAGACGGCTTTAGGGCACCAGATGCAGAGACACCCCTTAGGCTTAATTACTCGAGTAGCCCATGCCACGATTCGAATCTGCTCGGCCTCCTCTACTATAATGCTCGTTTTCTTAGGCTCTGAGTTACCCATGTAACGAGTGTTGGGCCAGCGACTCCCAAACCAGATAGTTTTAGGGCACCAGGTGTAGAGACACCCCTCGGGCTTAATTACTCGAATAACCCAGGCCACGATTCGAGACATTAGCCTGATAATCATTTATCGTCTGACTTCTTGATATTAGCTTGATAATTATTGACTGTCTGACTACGTGTTAATTGTCATCAACGTCGTCATAGTTTTATACCCCACAACTGAAAGCTTGTGCAAATGCAAAGTAAAGGCTGTCACATGAGGTCGATTCTGTCGCAAACGTTGCTTTGAATTAAGGCTTTGTACCCGATCAAAAGGTTGAATAGCCTTCCTCGTCTAATCATACTCACGATCGTGCTCCACGGTTGTTTGTCAGAATTAATCCGATTCCTATCAAGCCAAATAAAATCCCCTTTCACGCGGATCATCGTATCCCCGGAAAACTATGCTTGACAATATGCTAGATGATCGTACCGTTGAAGATTGAATTGACATGAGGTAGCATTTGATGATGATGGTGCATGTTGATGGGATTGTTGCATGGGTGCCAATTTGCACGTCATCATTTCCTGGGTAGTTGACAAATGCCCCAGTGTTAAGTTGCTTTTCTTGTGATCTCCCTCATACTGGTCGCATCGGTATCTTGCTAGCTGACAAAAGATCCGGTCCTTTGACTTGTTGAAAGGCTTGGGGATTTTTGATTTTTGAGATTTTTTTTTTTTAAGAGTGGTTTCACAGAGTCAGAATTAACGGGCTGGGGAACGCCTTCCGTCTATTCCTTGTAAGATGAGGGCTCTCCCAGAGAGGATTTTTTTATCGTGATGGCTCCTTTTGATTTAGAAGGAAACCCCATAGCTTCGTCTTGGCAGGGCGCGATCCTTTTGAGGACTAAATCGTTTATTTTGAATTTCCGGGATCCTACCCTCTTGTCGTATGTCTGGGAGATGCATAAGGGGTTGCCCCTGCAAATGTGCGAACTGAGGTTCGACAGGCAAACAGGGTGAGCGACAATAAATCCGGCCATCCCCGATGATTGGCGGACATTCTTCCCATGATCGTCTTAGTGTTTTATTCGCAGCCCCTACTGCCCCATTCATTTTGGGCCGGTAAATGACTGAATCAAAATGTTTGATCTTGAATTTGTCATATATCTCCTCCTTGAGGGCATCGTTCAGATTTCTATAGTCGATGCGGCTCCTCACTTCTCCTCCAGGCTGTGGTACTGGGATTCTGTCGGAAAGCCATTCAGGCTAAATAGACACCGTGATGATTCCTGCTTTAAACCGCTTGACAATCTCGTCCTTCATTTTCATCCTCCATTCAGGCTTCAACGTTCTCAACTTTTGCTTAATTGGTCGGAAACCTCCTTGATGGGCAGTCGTTGTCCTATAACGTCTGTGGACAATCCACTCACGTCGCCACGGGACCAAGCGAACATATCTCCATACAGGCTCAACAACTCGGCTATTTTTTCTTTTTCTTTTTTTTTGTGGTCGAATATGCCCCTACTCCGGGTTCTTTGTGATCGTTATGCCACGCTTTCACGGTTCTCTTAATCTTATGCTGCAAAACAAGGTCAGTGTTTGATGACAAGATAGTATTTAGAAGTTTTTAGAAAACCCTGGTACGTGGCACGGATTGCCCTCCTGCAAAACCATGTCAGTATTCTCTTTATATGTGCAGGTGATGTAATCACATGATACAGGACATATTTATTACGATGATGCCGGTATGACAGTTATATGCCATTTACATGACATTTATTTATTTGACTCAATGATAAAAGGGCATGAAGAAGCTTCCCTTTCGTTAGGTTTATCAGAGGCTGACCTACCCTAGGGTTACTCTCGTGGGCTTTTCGGCATGAAGGTCCCCAAATCTTCGTAATCTACTCGTCTGAATCCTTTCGACTGGAGCGGATTTGGGTGGTGCGTTTCCTGAGCCATCTCCGGGGAGCAGCCCCTTCGAGTCCAGTAATAAGCAACCGATAGGTTCGCCTCAGGAGGAGGTACTCTCTCAACATACATTCACATTCATCGTCCTCACCGTATGCAAATGATTTTACTTTAAATTAAAGCAATCCCATTCAATCATTCACTTATTGGACAAAACACACATTCACACAACAAAAGTAAAAATGATCAAAATATTGCATGCACACACATATTCATGAATTTTTTGAAGGATAGGATAGCATCAAGATTTGAACGCGGCTTAAGCCCTCTAATGTCCCCAGCAGAGTCGCCAGCTGTCGACGCCGGTTTTTTCGTCCTCTGATGCGATTGCTTATCCTTTTCCGATTTTTAGCCTTTGTTATTAGGTGATTCTTTGGAAAAGGTCGGCATTGATGTCGACGGGGTTTTGAAAGATCGTTTATTTATGATGAGCCAATTAACCAGAGTCGCCAGTTGGTATATTTGAAATGAATGTACCAACTCATCCGAGTTTTCGTTTTTTTATAAATCGCTGGCTCATATGTGACTCCGAATTAATTGGTCTGCGAATCGAGATTCATAGAGTTCGGGGGCTTGCTTAAGTGAGGGGAAGGTGTTAGGCACCCCTCGACTTCCGTGAAACACGGTTACCGCAATCTTGATGATTTCCTATCCTTTAATTCATGAAATGTGTATGTACGCGCACGTGTGTGTGTGCCTATGTGAATGTTATGGTGAGTTGGTATGAAAGAAACATTTGGATTTTTAGGGAAAGTCGTGCTTTAATTTGAAAATGCTTCGGAATGTCTTTTCAGCATACACGAGAAAGCTTTATGAGAAAGGTTTGATTTTAATTGTCAAAAACTTATGAGATTTTTATTAGGTGTTGCTTTGGCAAAACAAGAGTTTTTTTTAAACCTTCATCAAAATAGGAATCGAGATCTATACGTTGCCTTGTGAATGCAATGACGGCAATTTCTAGGATCTCTTTAACCCTATGCACAATGGTTTAATAAAACGTCATTTATTTCTAAAATCATTTTTTGTGACGTTGAAAACGATTTTTTCTTTTAGCCTTCTCGTTAAATAGGAATCGACGTTCATTAGCATTCCCAAATTTTAGCCTCGTGATTCTAATAACCTAGTTCGATTGATTTTACGAAAATCTTATCGTTTAACTTTGAAATCAATTTCGTCTCATAAATCAAATCAAGCATTAAAATGCGTTGGGGCTATTCATGGCATGTAAGCCATCAAAATAACCCCAAACGCCTACGATCACAAGTTTCACTATTTCGGGGCCTTAAACACGATTCTCGCCTTGGCGTCGTTTTAAGGCTCGACGATTACATATTTACAATGAAAGGTACATCGAATTTATTACATACATCAAAAGATGTCCATCATCGGATTTGGACCACGAGGTCGCGCTTCTAGGCTCACATCCAAAATCGCTACACACCCACAAGATCCTAAAAAATAGCAATCTAAACAATCTATGCACAATACATCATTACAACGAGCTAAAAATTCACCAAATGAATGTCATTGGGCCATTAGGAGGAATTTCGTTCCTTTTGGAACCCTCACTAATAGCCCTCAATCCACGGATTCACAACAATATACAAGAACAACTACATTTAATATAATTCGGATGACAAAAAGCTTCAACAAAAATGGTAAAACAAAATGCTAAAACAAAGGATTTTTCACTTTGCAAATAATCCATACAATATATATGAATTTGTGTATTGAATAGAGTAGAAATATATGATATATAGTCTCACAAAATGGATACAATTCCTCACTATTTTCTCTCTTTTCTCTCTTAATTGTTGCTGATTTTGCTGTTCTTCCCCAGCTGCTCCCGCCGCTCCTTTTTTTTTCCTCTTCCTCTGTTTCTGTATACAAAATGGCCTGATAAGGGGCTGCCTTAGGCAGCCGCAGCAGATCAATCTGCGGCTGGCCTCGGTTTCCCCGCGCCCGTCGCGCACTTCAGCCGTCTCGCGCACTACCATTATTTGAATCATTTGGCCGCAGATCAATCCGCGACTGGGTGGGATGATTTTCTCATTTTCCGAACCGCACCTCGATTCTCATGTCGGATCATCGGTTTTTGCTGAAAGGCTTGCATTTTGCAGTCTGGGAACCGCTGGGAAAAGTGCCACATCATTCATGGGTGCTTGCTTCGCCCGTCGTCGTGTCAACCTTGATCACAAGTCGTCGCGATGGCTCTGAGTGTTCGCACTTATGTCCACCTTCCGTCTCGTAGGCTGGGTCAATTGACGATTTTGCCCTCCTGTCAAGGTCAGTATAGGAAACGCAAAATTTGGGTGTCTACACCCATTCCACAAAAACTTAATAAATTATTTATTTAGCTCAATAAATTAATAAAAATATTTATATAACTCAATAAATATTTTTATTTAATCACAAAAATTGCATTCATTACAGAGACTGTTCAATGTTGTTACTTGAATGTAGATTGTTCATGGGAGTCGTAGAGTGGTTGACATGACTGACTCTACGAACCCATGTTATCACAACGATCTTTTGTTTTTACTCGGCACTGCACACTCTACGATTCCGAGTAAGCTCCTTGATCCTGCCGAGCCTTACTCTACATTAGCGTGGTAGACTCTGCGATAACATGCTCAACTCTACGATGCACCTGGCCGAACTTCATTGTGCGATGTGCTTGTTATACTATACGATTCCGAGAGTGAGCTATGCTTATGCCTGGCCCCAACAATCCGGTGCCGAGAGAGTGCTGCCGAGCGAACTCTACGATCTGTCGAGTCTTTCACTGTGTTTATCTGGTAGACTTTACGATTCTGAGAGTTATCATTTATGATGCTGAGACAACTCTACGTCCTACCAAGAGAGCTCTACGTTCTGTCGAGAGAGCTCTACGTCCTGCCGAGAGTGTTCTACGTTCTGTCGAGAGAACTCTACGTTTGCCTGACAAACTCTGCGATGATATACATGACTCTGCAAAGTTGTCTAGACTCTAAGAATGCTGACTGCTCTACGGACAGTCTGGCTATTACATATACCATTTCAGCTTATAAGATCAACCTAATAAGTTTGATCTTTTTCTATTCTAAGTCCTTGTACATCAATTCATTTAAGGACTTTACAATGCCTAATGTTACAAATAAGCTTTAATCAGATACATAACAGTTTCAGCTTAGATCAACCTAACATATTTGATCTTTTAATTCTAAGTCCTTGTACATATATTTCATTAAGGACTTTATAAGGCTTTACTAGTATGAATGTTCTTCTTGTCATTTTATCATCAATCAAATCACATATAATGAATAATGGTAATCTCATGCAGATCTTATAACATTCTCCCCCTATGATAATGGACTTAACGATCACATGCAGATTCCCAACAATCTCCCCCTATCTGATGATGACAAAAACACTTATAGCATAATATTCAATTCAAGTAATACATGCAGATGTATGAGTGCTGATGTGACTTAAGATAGAATAAGTCAAGGTATTGTTAGACTAGGAGATATAAATGAAATGATGTGCATTCAGAATAAATATCATACTATGAAATTTTAAACATATGCAGTTCACAAGTTATATTAGTTCAATCAGGAAATCGTAGATCTAGATAAGCATATGACAGATAATTCCTCCTTGTTCGATAGAAATGTACCTTCTCCTCCTTGTTGATGCCTTGTGACTACTTTCAACTGCTGCTTTCTCCTAGTTCTTCTTTATCCTCCTCTAGGTTTTGCTCCCCCTCACTTCTTGCAGCTTTTCCTTCATCTTCTTCTTCTCTTGGCTCCCCCTCAGTTGTTGGTGCTTCATCTTTATTTTTCTTCAGCTCTTTTCTTTTCATACCAGCTCTTATCCTCTTTTTATACTTCATCTTTTTCTCCCCTACAACTCATTACACATGTCAAGTATCTTTCCCAACTTCCATTTTCACTTCTTACTGGCCAAGTTCTATTTGCTGAGAGAGGGACTGACTGAGGTTATCCACCTTTTCTGACAGAGTCTGAATAGAGCATTCATTCCTCTTTTGGAGTTTCAGAGCTTCAGTTTTCTACTGCTCAATTGACTTGGGATATATCTGATCTCGTTGATGAAGCTTTATGCACATGTCTGTGAATGAGGCTTGCAACTTCCTATAGAATTCATTGTCTTCACCTCCAGCCATCTTCTTTGTTGCAGTAGTGACTAAGGAAATGTTTCCAAGCAGTTCTTCTGAGTTTTTCAATAGTTCTTGATCAATCAAGGGATCTTCAAGAGTGGGTGAGGTTGGCTTGGGTTTCTTGCTCTTGTAAATGTTTCCAAGAGCAATGACAATGTCAAAGAAATCTTTGTTGGATGAGGAAGGAACATCAATAGGTACATTAGTGGTAGGATAACTCTTGGAGTGAGACTGAGTTCTTGCAGTCGAAGAGTTAGAAGGCTCTACGACCATGGTTCTCTTTTCCTCTTTTCTAAGGTTCTCGAATAGATAGTATGGAATGTATATACCTTCAGCATGACGATAGACCTTGAAATGTTGAGAATCCTTGATCAGCCTCTTTGGAAAGGATTGAACTCTTGGGAAGTTCTGAGAGATCATCTTCAGATTTGGAAATTGTGAGTAACACTAGCTGATGAAGCTTTTATCTCCAAATTCAATGGCCTTTAACCAGGGCATCCATGGGTAGAACCATGTTAGTTGTTCACTATCAGGATCATATAGAACTGTAGTTTGATCAAGTTTAATGTCTTCAAAATTGTTAAGTAGATCATCTATGGTCATTGATACCATTTTCATTTGATCATTGCCATGATCTATCCATCTTGTTGGCAACACAGCTCCTGGTTTGTCACAGGCTTCCAGCACTATCCTTCGACGAATTCTTACTGCTGCTGGGAGTGGATCAGAGTTGCTTTATGACTTATTATTTTCTGAGTTAGAATCCTCTAGTGCTCTCTCTTCTTCCATTGCTTCCTTTCCTTTATCAACATTTGTCTCTGGACTTGGTTTTTCCATAGTCACTTTCTTTGATCTTCCAACTATCTCCCCAGTTTACTGTTCTTTATAGCTTGCTTCCATGTCAATATCATCTCTTGTTGATTCATTAAGATTCTCCTTAGTAGACATAGTTACATCCTTACTTTCTGATTTGGACTCACCTGTGGTAACATCCTTTTCCCCGGATTCATTACTAGATGCCACATGTTTATTGATCTTTGCAGCTTTAACCTCATCATCATCATCATCTCCAAGATCAACTATCTTTGGTGGGATTCCTTCTTTACTTTTATGACCTAGGAGTTTCATCAGTTGCTTTAATCTTGCACTCTATCTCCTATTTGAGGGTTTGTCAATAGTTGCCTCAGATGCTCCTTTCTCTTCTTCAGATTCATCTTCAGAGTTGGAGGGACTCTTTAATGGGGCTGTCTCAACTTTCAACTTCTTCTTGAGTGATTTGGAAGGTATGGGCACAGGGGACAAAGATTCTTCAAGCTGTGATGATTCAGTCTTCAGTGTACTTGCTTTCCTTTTTCCTTTGCCTATATTTGAAGTGCCCTTGCTACTACTACCAGTTATTCTCAGCCTCTTGTTCTCCATAGGGTTCTTCTTCCAGTTGTCAAACAATTTGGGCGACATGATCTTGTGGACATTTAGGGTTTCTCCCTCATTATCCCCAATCTTGTTGTTCAGCCTTTTCTTCAATATGATGCGCAAGAACCTTCCATAATAAACCTTTAAGACAGGTTTATCTGAGGCCTTCATTTTCCTGACATCCTCGGAAATCCAATCAGACATCATAGCTCCAAAATTTATCTTCCTCTTCATGACAATGGCAGTCATAATTTTCAATTGAAGATCACTTACAGTGTCGTGGGTGGTATCTTTGCACAAGATATATTTTCCTGTGATCTCTGCCAAAAACTCAAATTCCTCGGGGAATTCCTTTTTCTTCATCCCTTTGAGATGAGGATTCTTTGCATATTCCATCAATTTCTTGCCTTCATCAGAATCGATTCCTTCCAGATATGATAGACCTTGGTTGGTAAATCCCAGACATTGATTGATTTCTGTAGCATCTATCTTCAGTTTTACTCCACGAACTTTTGTAGTCAGAACATCACTATCAATTACTGTATTCTAGTAGAATTCTTTGACTAGATCAGAGAAGATTTTGGTGTTCGACCCTAAGCATTATGAGAATCTTGCTTGCTTTAAAATCTTAAGGATAACCTTGAATTTTTCATCTGATTCTCCAAACTTGTTGAAACCAAGTTGGATATCTGATACGACTTGACAATTTTCCATAACGAGGGTTTGATGAATGAAGTATACTTGACTGTGGATGGAGATGTGAATCAATAAGGGTTTTTGGAGTTTCTAGAGGTTGTCGTTTTTGGTTTGCTGAAGATTTGATGATCTTAGGGTTTTGAGAGAGGAATTTTTTTTGATAACTGATAGGAAAGAGCAACCGTCAGTATTTGAATTTTGACATGTATCAATGATGAGTAGGTTTTAACCTACAAGTTTGATATGTCTTTTGGCTTATTCTTTACTTGTTTTTAAGTGTTTGGTAGCTTTTTATTTGTTTTGCATTGGTTTTGTAGGTCATGGCTGGGTGCAGGGTATTCTCGCCGGGGCGAGAATTTGTGAGTCATGTTTCTCGCCGGGGCGAGGAAGCGGTAGATGGGAATCCTGATTTTACTGGAATGTTGTTACTTTGGAAAGATGAAAGTGGTCAAGGATTCTTGCTATTGAGGGACAAAAGGAGGTTATAAATAGAACATCAAGACTTGGATTAAGGGAGAGACTCATATTCAGAGATTGACTTTCAGAGCTGAGCAAGGAGATTGGAGAGCAAGTCAAGCCTTGTGAGAAGTTCAGATTAGAGAGCTGGAGATTATACTGAGTTTTCTTTTAATCTTTACCCTCTGATTTGTAATTAATAATGATGACTTGTCTTGGTATTCTAGTTTTTATTGTCAGTATGAACTAAATTCTTAGTTAAGGCTACAATGGAACTAGTTATAATTATGAGTTGACTATCTATTTGATTTTAATTGTTCAATTTGATGGGAGTTGTCTATCTTATTTTATGCTTATTGATTAATTGTTTGGCCGACAATTAGTGGGTTACTTTAGATGAATTCGGAAGATGAAATCTAGGGTTAGAACTGGATAAGATAGCATGTATTCTGATTATTTACATGTGATGAATAATTGGATTTGTGAAGTGAATAGGAATATTGCTTTGCTGCATGTGACAACTGGAGATTGGTACTTAATGAATTTAATCCTTTGGCTTTGCATAGGAATATCGTAGAGTTAATTGGATTAGATAGACTTATTTGATCACTTGGAAAATGGCTTATAAATACAATTGAATTTTCGTTAACAACTCCATTGAAGTGAATAATTGGGAGACATAGATAACTGATTTATGATAAGTAGTTGGGGATATTGTAGTCTTAATCATCTTAAATCTGAATTTCAACCTTTGAATTACTTGTTAGTGTTAGTTTAATTTCAATTATTACCAATTAAAAACCCAAATTGTGATTGTTTAATAGAATAGGTATAGTTAAGATTGATAATTGGAGATTTAAAATACAGTAATTCTATGTGGGTTCGACACTTTATCTTATCACTTTATTACTTGTTGATCGTGTATACTTGCACGTAATTGTTGATTGTGAATACAAATCAAAGGGTAAAGATAAAAGAAAACTCAGTATAATCTCTAGCTCTCCAATCTGAACTTCTCACGAGGCTTGACTTACTCTCCAATCTCCTTGCTCAGCTCTGAAAGTCAATCTCTGACTATGAGTCTCTCCCTTAATCCAAGTCTTGATGTTCTATTTATATCTTCCTTTTGTCCCTTAATAGCAAGAATCCTTGACCACTTTCATCTTTCCAAAGTAACAGCATTCCAGCAAAATCAGGATTCCCATCTGCCGCTTCCTCGCCCCGGCGAGAAGTTCAGGGCAAAAGTTCTCGTCCCGGCGAACTCCCGCCCCGGCGAGAAACATGACTCACAAATTCTCGCCCCGGTGAGAATACTCTGCACCCAGCCATTTTTTCTCTTTTGATCCTGCAGCCAGCCATGACCTACAAAACCAATGCAAAACAAATAAAAAGCTACCAAACACTTAAAAACAACTAAACAATAAGCCAAAAGACATATCAAACTCGTAGGTTAAAACCTACTCATCAATCAATTCCTTCTTTTTGTCTAGTACACGTGTAGGAAACCCATTTGCGGAACGTGGCCAAAACTATTGTAACTTCCATAATTGTTGCACATCAATTATCCTAGCCCAAGAACGTGGCCATATCCTCTTTGACCATTGACCTTGCCCGTTCGTAGAGTGACTTATTGTTTTGGTTTTTCAATCTACGATCATCTCTTGAGAACATAATTTGGTTACAACTTCTGCTGCTCAGATGCTGGTTTGCATTTATCCCAGTGAGTGCAGTCTTTGATGAGAAAGTCTCTAATTAGGCTTATAGTGGCTTCCTTCTAGAATGAGTACCTTTAGAAGGAATCTTGTTTTCTCTTGACATCTGAGACGGTAATCTCCATGCCTTGTATCTGATCCTGTAGATGAGCTGGATCATTTGCTTGATGAAGACTTTCCTTTAGAACCAGCTTCTTTCTCTTCTAGAGAGTCCCATGATCATCTATTTTTTAAGAGATCATCTTTTCTCCTTTGTTTCATTTACATCTTAAGCTCTAAAGAAATTTTAGTGATGCATTCTTATTCAGTCTTTCAACAGGATAAAGGAAGCTCAAAAAGGGCAGGCGTCTAGGTTTGAAACTTAGGGCTTGGTTTGTCTCTGAGGCGCTTATCTGAGGAAGGACTATTTGGATAAGGTGTAGAGAATCTCAGCACTGTATTCTTATAGTTTGGTTTACCAGCTTTGAATGTTCTTTGAGGCTGGTATTTGTTTGTGAGAGATTTTGTAGGAAGATGCTTGAGTGGGCTGTGAGATCGTAGGGTTAATATACTCTACGATCATAATGTGGATCGTAGAGACTCTACGATTTTGGTAGTATGGCTGACTTGGTTTGTCAGTCGTAGAGTTTAGGGACTCTACAACCTGAGATGAGGATTCATTTGGTTCATCAGCCACATAGTTTTGGGACTCTGAGTCTGGGAAAGAGTTGTGAATGATGGTTTTGTCAACCCAGGGACTATAGGAGTTTCTCATACTTCTTGAGCCATGATACAATCGAGATCACTGCACCAAAAGCTGTAGCTTTGTGACCCTTTTCATTTTCTCCATCTTATAGCTTCACAATATTCATCTCTTCAATTTCTTTGACTTCTCAAACTGAGAATTGCTAAACTTAGCAGATTGTTGTTCCCCCATGATTGATACTTCCATCTTAGATGATATTTTATGATTCTTCATCTGATTATAGAGTATCTTCTTTAGCACTGGTTACTCTATGATCTTCTATATGTGCTGGTATTGTAGAGTTGATAAAGACCTGGTTCTTGAGGAACTGTATTATGCTGAATTTGAGCTCCAACTTCTGAGGGAGTCTCACTTGAGACTCAAGTCTTTACCATTTGCCAGAAGTTTATTGATGAAGATCATACGTCTCTAACTTCTTCCTTAAATGTGCTTGAGTAAGGATAGAGCAATCATTGTACCTGTAGGTTGAGTAAATTTCTAACTTGGTACCCAATATTCTTTGGGTCCTGTTGGGTTAGTTCTTTTGAAAGCTCGAGTCTTTTCAGACTATGGTTTTACAATTTGTATTATGCAACTTATATGAGATGATGATTTAAACATGATGCATGAAAGTGTGTGTGAAAGAAAACATGAGTGGAACTGATGTGGATTCTCAAACCTTCTCCTTAGATGAGTTCTTACTTGCATCATGTTCCAAGTGTTTGAACCTTAGTAGAGTAGTGGTCAGTTCTGTGAGTTGTACCTAGATGGTTCGTAGAGTTGATCAGTCTCTACAACTTTTCAACATACAACAATAGACATGACTACACTCTACTACTTAACAAAGACTCAGATCATGAGGTAATGCACTACTCATCAGATAAGGTGAGAAAACTAAGGTAGGATGTATATAGCTCATTAAGCACAATCACCTCTTAAACAACAGGGTTAATAGCAGAAGGTGATATTAATAAGTACAATCCCTACTTGGTTTTCCACAAGTAAGAATAAACTCTCAACGTCAAGATTAAAAATTATGAGTCTTTAACAGTACACACAAAAGCAATTGTGAAGTAGTTAAGCACAGTTTACTCTTCTAGCAACAAGATAGGAGAAGACTTTAATTGTGGAAAGACTTCAGATATTTTTCTCAAGAGCTTTATTTTCAGCCTCAAATATAGATAGACAGCGAAGTGAATATTAGGCTATTATTCTCATTTTCTTTCTTTCTCCTTTTAGGGTGGAAAATGATTTCTTGATATGCTACTAAAGCAAAAAGACATGCAGATAGACATGCAATTATGCAATATATTTGACTTATCAGCCAAAGATATTGGCATTGTAGGGAGACAGAGTTAGATACCTCACTGATGTCAATTTCTTGACAGTCAATGGTGCTACTAGCGATGATGCACTTCCTCGTTGGTTGATGATTTATAATTCCTCTGGCCATTGTCGACATCATCATTTATTCCTTTATAGTGCTGCGTTGATTGATATATCGAGCACATCTTTGAGTTATGGACATAGTTAGTTATGACATCCCATAGTCAATGATACGCTTGAATGAACCTCTGGGTTCATATTTTGTAAAGTAGGGACATGTCATATATAGTTGAGAAGCTCACGGAGTCATCGTTGTAAGTGCATTAGTGATGGCGCATTATCATTTAGATATCTCCTTGATCATCATTCGTAGGACTTCACAACTTCTTAGGTGGAGATGCAGATTCCCTTTTTAATGGAGAATATCTTAGTTCTTGTTGCATCTGAACTGTTTCCTTCTTATTCGATGATCGATCTATTCGTTGACATCAGCATACCTAGTGATGATGACTTTTCCATTTAAGCACATGGTACAACCTAGATAGCTTAGGATAATTTACCTGCACATTCAATTTTCAACTTGTTAGCTTATATCCACTTTGTCTTAACAACCAATACCAAGATTTAGAACTGATCTAAATTTGTGTCAAGGATCTACTCAAAGCGAGAGTTTTAACATATTCATGAGAACCTGCTCTGATACCAATTGTTAGTTCCTGGGGACACAATAGAGTTCTAGAGGGGGCGGGGTTAAATAGATCCTTTAAAACTTTTTCATTTAATTCATAAATGTATAACAGTTATGAATAGTAGAATCAATTCATGCAGAATAGAATATACTTTAATAACCCCTTCAAAGATGTAAACATAATCTTAGTTCAATCGGCAAATCTACGATATGGTTGATAGCAGATATAGCAGTTATTGTGCATAAGGTAATTGACATAAAAGTAAAAGACACAAGAGACTTTTAAGTGCTTCGGAGACTGAATAACTCCTACTCCCACTCTTCTACTTCAACAAGTAGGAATCCACTAATGGTTTTAGTCACTAAGACAAGGACTCTCCGCCCTCCTCAAGTCCAGCAGACAAGAGTTATGTTTAGCCACTAAGGCAAGGATCCTATGACCCTCCTCAAGTCCCGCAAACACGGATCCTCTGATTGAGTCTCGTAGATATGAGTTATTTTTAGTCCCTCGGACAAGGATCCTTTAACCCTCTTCAAGTCCAGCAAACTTGGAACTCCAGTTCACAAAGAACTCTTTAAAGCCAGCAACCTTAGAATCTCTTGTACCCTTTGGTACTCAACAAGTCCAGCAAACTTGACTTTGTTTAGTCACTTAAGACAAGGACGCTCCGCTCTTTGGTGTGTTGATTGGTTGTTGGGTTGTGCTGCCAAGATGAACTTTGATTTCCTTCATCTTCAAGTAATTAGATGCTGTTTGTGATCTTGTTCTGGATGCTACTGATGATGGACATTGAAGCTCTTCTTCTTCTCATACATAGCAGATGCAGATGATCACTCTAGATGAACACTGGTTGACTTGTCCAAGTTAGTTCTTTATCTTTTCAGCTCATAGTGTTCCTTGCTTGATCATAGAGTTGTCCGTCTAGATTTGCCTTCAGCTCTAGTCACTCTTGATCTTGGCTTCTTGGTCATTCGACTCTTAGCTCATATGTCAACCTTTCGACATACTTCTCATGTTACAGTGAAGCTCTTAACTGTTTGTACAGTCAGTGTTCTTGCTTTTGTTCACCACACCTGCACTTTAATCCGAATGTAGTTTTCTTTTATGTAGATCTCCATTTTCTTCTCGTTGGAAGCTTATCGTTGATATCTTCCCATTGCACTTCTTTCCGTTGGAGACTAACCTTCTGCAGACTTGTTTATTGTACCAATAAATATTTTAGTTCTTGAAGTCTACTAGTGATGGCTGAGTCAGCATCCATTAGCTGGTACCAAGATAGTGGAGTCACATGAACGGCATGTTGACTACTGCAAACATGGCTGTTTGAACCCCACTTAGATTGGTTCTTTATTTTACTCATTTAACTATTCAGCCGCTCATCTTGGGATAGTAACCCTAAGTGCTCTGATATCTTTAATCCTTGCTGGCACTTACTTACTCTACGATCAACTGGGTGTAGCCTGTTGCTTCTAATCGTAGAGTTAACTGCTCACTTCAGTGTGGCCTTGTACTACCTTAGAGTTTATAAAGTGGCTGATTGCATTTGCATTACGCTTTAATGTGCTTCTTACTATTCTGTAGTTTGAGCCCCCTTATGCTCTGTAATCTCCATTGAGCTTTACGTTCTCAGAACATAGTATTATGATCTTCGTTGAGCCATTTGCTGCATTATGCTTATCATAGAGGACTGCTCTATGTTCTTCAGGTGTTAGCCTTGCTACTATGTCAAAAAGGACCGCTCTATGATCTTTTGATGTTATAGCACTTTAGATATAGAGGACTGCTTTACTAACCTTCAGACATTCTCTCTTATGTCTCGTCATAGAGTACTGCTCTATGATCTTCTGTTGCTTTGTTGAGACTGCCAGAGTGCCTTGGTTATCTTAGGCTCAACTCTACGATTACTTGATCTTGTTGTTGCTTTCCTACTCTACGACCTTGTCTTTGGTGCAGGTCATAGTGTCTTGATGGATCATAGAGTGGGTGCTTGAGCTGCCCTGTGAACTCTGTTATCGATTGATGCTTCGGATGTACTCAGAGATGTTTCTATGTATGATAGCTCTTGCTCAGCTTACTTAGAAGTCTTTATGAAGATGGCCACTTTAACTTTGAGTGCTCAGGCAGAGACTGTTCAATGCTGTTGCTTGAATGTAGATTGTTCATGGGAGTCGTAGAGTGATTGACTGGACTGACTCTACGAACCGATGTTAGCACAACGATCTTTTGCTTTTACTCTACAGTGCACACTCTACGATTCCGAGTAAGCTCCTTAATCCTGTCGAGCCTTACTCTACGTTAGCCTGGTAGACTCTGCGATAACATGTTCAACTCTACGATGCACCTGACCGAACTTCATTCTACGATGTGCCTGTTATACTCTACGATTCCGAGAGTGAGCTATGCTTATGCCTGGCCCCAACTCTCCGGTGCCGAGAGAGTGCTGCCGAGCAAACTCTACGATTTGCCGAGCCTTTCAATGTGTTTGTCTGGCAGACTCTATGATTCTGAGAGTTAGCATTTGTGATCCCTAGACAACTCTATGTTCTGCCGAGAGAGCTTTATGTTCTGCCGAGAGAGATCTACGTCCTGTCGAAAGTGTTTTACGTTCTGTCGAGAGAACTCTACGTTTGCCTGGAAAACTCTGCGATGATATACTTGACTCTGCGAAGTTGGCTGGACTCTAAGAATGTTGATTGCTCTACGGACAGTCTAGCTATTACATATACCATTTCAGCTCATAAGATCAACCTAATAAGTTTGATCTTTTTCTATTCTAAGTCCTTATATATCAATTCATTTAAGGACTTTACAATGCCTAATGTTACAAATATGCTTTGATCAGATACATAACAGTTTCAGCTTAGATCAACCTAACATATTTGATCTTTTAATTCTAAGTCCTTGTACATATATTTCATTAAGGACTTTACAAGGCTTTACTAGTATGAATGTTCTTCTTGTCATTTTATCATCAATCAAATCACATATAATAAATAATGGTAATCTCATGCAGATCCTATAACATTCTCCCCCTATGATAATGGACTTAACGATCACATACAGATTTTCAACAGAATTGAATTGAGAATTATTGAAACTTACCTTATTCACAACATTCATGTACAAGTTCCTAACTTATCTATGATCATTATAATTTTTTTGTAAACTATGAAAGTTTACATATGATTATTCACCTTTATTGCTATTTGGGAGCTGTCGTTAACACTCCAAAATTAATGCCTTACTTCTACACTATTAACACAAGAATGGGTATATCAATAAGTAAGGATCGATCCCACAGAGAGTGAATTGTATTTTATTTATCCTAATGTTCAAGGGAGTTTTAAATTGAGTTTATTAACTAAAATGACAGAAAATATTTAATAAGATTAATCAATGAATTAAAAACTTCAGTTCTTTAGTTTAGTATCGCCTTTTTACAATATTTGGAATAATCAAGTATAACATTATATATCCTTCAATGAAATTAATAACCCTAGACAACCGCAATCGCTAATTATCCGAAATTCCTCTTAGGTTTTAAATCTAATGTGACAATCGCCTCACTAGACCCTAACTATCATACAACCCAGAACTATCACTCTAGGTTTAATATAATAGCAGCATTAAGAAATAAGGAATTAAGTTATTCCAAGCAACAATCACACAATCAAGGATTATTTAACTTGCTTTCTGATAATCTTAATACTACTTAAAAGCTTGTCCACAATCATGTATTATTAACAACTTATGATCAGATACAATATCGTTTGCTTAATACTATATCTTAATCTAGTAGATGATATTAATCAGATTAATCTAATTAGCCTCATTAAATCAATCCAATCAAATAGCATACAATCAAATAAAACAGATTATCAAGAATAAATCTCATGTGAGAAGGAATAAATAAAGTAAACTTAATCAAACCGTTAATTATAAAGAAGGTTCAACATCCCTTAGAACTGAAATAAAGTGCTTAGCCTGACATGCCTTTAATCTCCAAAACTAGGGTTTATAATTGAATGTAGAAGATGAAGAAGAAGATGTCCCTAAAACTTAGCTAATATTATCTATTTATACTACTAGGTCAAAGCCCTAAGCCTCTAAGAAATAATATTCCAAGTTCCAGTCGTAATCCTTTATAATTTCAAAGTTGGGAAAAAATCTGCCGCATGCCACGCGCCTCACGCGCCCGCAAAAGTCCTCAAGCGCCGCAGCCCAGCTTTTGAGCGCCGCGACACACGATCCGAATGCTGCGGCCCATATAGCCTGTCATTTTTCTCTTTTGCTCCTTACGCGCCCATTTTGAACCCTTTTTCCTCTTTTTCTCTTTTCAACTCCAATTCCTCCTAAAATTAATAAATACCTTATTAAACTCATATACACATAAAACATGTAATAAAACTAAACAAAAAGGAATCAAAATATATGAATATTATTCACTCATCAAATTCCCCCACACGTCCTCGTGTAAACTAAAACAAAGGTTTCAATTCAATTACCAATCATGACTATCAATATCAATCAATAGAAATCTAATCAACACTTCATCAATCAATTCACAACAACAACCTTGTTATTCGCCACTTAACCTTTTGAGATCAAATTGTATCCACATAAATATCTTCTTTACGATCAACATAGATACCCAACTAAGGACTCATGGAATAACAACTATGCACAACTGACTCAAAATCCAAAATATAACGTTTCTGCTAACAAAATGACACAGCTACAGAACCCGCGATTTCAATTAATCTGATAGGTGAGTGCATTTTATGCTCCCTCTTATACTATACACATTCTTCTCTTTTGCAAGTGAGTGCGTTTTACGTTCCATCTCACTTATGACATCTGTTTATGGGAGAGTGCGTTTTACGCTCCGTCTTAACCACCACATGATTTTGCACTTTTTTCATCATTTTTTTCTCAACTTTTTTTTCTTTTCATTTTTTTTCCAATACGGTTCTGTAAAAACAATTTAAGCAGTTAGTAATGTTCTGAATTATGAAATCAGTGCACATAGTTACACCCCACAGATAACTCAGCCAAGTAAACATGTATCTTATATTAAAGCACTCATGTAACACAAATTTAATCAAAATCAGTCAACTATGTATCCTGACTTAGTCATCATTACTCATCAATCAATTAGGCATCAATCAAATTCTATAAAATCAACATTAACTTCCATTCTACACCCACAACCTTAGAAAGCTTATCTAAATGAAAACGAAATTTTAATTAATTATTTTTTCAATTTTTCCACAAACATGTTAAACATAAGCTAATCAATCTACCTAATCTCTCCCCCACACTCAAACCTTACATTGTCCCCAATAGAAGAAAATTATGCAATGAAGAAGCAACTAATTAAATTACAACTATAAAATCAAAAAGGATATAAAATCAAATCTGAATTCTTGGGTTGCCTCCCAAGTAGCACATTTGTTTAACATCGTTAGCTCGACTGCAATCCTCTCAATCGGCATAATCCGGATCCACCAAATCCACTATCTTAACATTTTCCACTTGATATCCGTCATAGAAGGGTTTGAGCCGGTGGCCATTTACTTTGAATTTCTTTCCTGTCTTTGAATTTTGTATATCTATAGCACCATGAGGAAAAATATTAGAAACAACAAACGGACCTTCCCAACGACAACACAACTTACCTGGAAACAATTTTAGCCTAGAATTGTAGAAGAAAACTTTTTGTCCAACAGTGAAAGTCTTCCTCAAAATCTGCTTATCATGGAAAGCTTTTATCTTGGCCTTGTACAGTTTAGAACTCTCATATGAATCATTCCGCAATTCTTCTAGCTCTTGTAACTGCAACATCCTATGGACTCCCGCTTGATCCAAGCTCATATTGCGCTGCTTAATTGCCCAGAAAGCCTTATGTTCTAGCTCTACCGGAAGGTGACATGGTTTTCCAAACATGATCCTATATGGTGATATACCAATGGGGGTTTTGTATGTTGTCCTATAGGCCCAAAGTGCATCTTATAACCATAGACTCCAATCTTTTCTATTTGGGTTGACTACCTTTTCCAAAATGGACTTGACTACTCTAATAGATACCTTACCTTGGCCATTGCTCTGTGGATGATAGGACATAGAAACCTTGGGAAGAATATTATATTTTTTAAACAAAGCGGCTAACACCCTATTGCAAAAATGTGTCCCATAATCACTAATGATGGCTCTTGGGACTCCAAACCTGATAAATATATTAGTCCTAACAAAATTTGCAACAACTTTAGAGTCATCTGTCAATAGAATGTAAATATTATCATAAGAAAAAGGAAAAGGTCCCATAAAATCAATACCCTAAACATTAAAAAATTTAACAATTAAGATGGGCATTTGTGGCATTTGATTCCTACTCGATATATTTCCTGATCTTTGACAATTCTCACATGATTTACAAAACAGATAAGAGTCTTTAAAAATATTTGGCCAATAGAAACCACATTCCAAAACCTTATGGGTTGTCCTTTTTGGTCCGAAATGACCTCCACAAGCATAAGAGTGACAAAAATTTAGAATCGACAAAAATTCACTATTAGGCACAAACCTTCTAACTATTTGGTCCACAGAAAATTTCCACAAATATGGGACATCCCATACATAGTGCTTTGCATCACTCTTAAGCTTTTCTTTCAGAGATTTGGAAAACTCACTAGGAATATAAGCACTCACTAATTAATTTACAATATCAGCATACTAGGGAATCATATCAGCAATGAAAAATAGATGCTCATTTGGAAAAGAGTCATGCAATGGTAATGCCTCTTCCTCGTTAACCAATCTGCTCAAGTGATCTGCTTCCTTCTTATCCTTGATCTCCAAGTTGAACTCTTGCAACAGCAGAATCCACCTTATGATCCGAGGCTTGGATTCCTTCTTGGTCAGCAAATACCTGAGAGCAGCATGGTCAGAGTAAATTACAACTTTAGTACCAAGCAAATAAGATCTAAACTTGTCTAAAGCAAAAATAACAGATAAAAGTTCTTTTTTGGCTGTAGAGTGGTTAATTTGAGCAGCATTTAAAGTCCTAGAAGCATAGTAGATTTCATGAACAACTTTATCAATACTTTGGCCTAAGACAGCTCCTACTGCATAGTTGCTAGCATCACACATATTCTCAAATGGCAACTTCCAATTTGGTGGTTGTATTACTGGTGTTGAGGTCAACAATTTTTTCAATTTATCAAATGCTTCCTTACACTCGTCATCTACCTGGAATTTCACATCCTTTTGCAGTAACTTACATAAAGGCAATGCTATCTTCGAGAAGTCCTTGATAAATATGCGATAGAAACCTACATGTCCAAGAAACTAACGAATTTCCCGCACACTTTCGGGGTAAGGCAATGCAGAAATACTTTCTATTTTAGCTTTATCCACTTCTAATCCTCTAGCTGAAACAACATGACCAAGTACTATACCTTACTCTACCAGAAAGTGACACTTTTCTCAATCAAGAACAAGATTAGTCTTTAAGCCTCTATCTAGCACACGAGTCAAATTATCCAGACATGCATCCAAAGAATCACCATGAATTGTGAAATCATCCATAAAGACCTCAATGCAATTTTCTAAAAGATCAGAAAATATGCTTACCATACGTCTCAAAAAAGTGCCTGGTCCATTGCATAATCCAAAAGACATCCTACGATATGCAAATGTACCGAATGGACATGTAAAGGTAGTCTTTTCCTAGTCTTCAGGTGCAATCACAATTTGGTTATAACCTAAAAAACCATCTAAAAAACAATAATAAGCATGTCCAGCCAATCGTTCTAACATTTTATCAATGAAAGGAAGAGGAAAGTGATCTTTTCTTGTTACAACATTTAATTTTCTATAATTAATACACACTCTTCATCCTGTTTGTGTATATGTGGGCACTAACTCATTGTTGTCATTCTTGACGACTGTAATTCCAGATTTCTTAGGTACTACCTATACTGGACTCACCCACTAACTGTCTGAAATGGGGTAGATAATACATGCATCAAGTAATTTGAGCACCTCGTTTTTCACTACCTCCATCATGGGTGGATTCAGGCTTCTTTGTGCTTCTCTAGTGGGCCTTGCTTCATCTTTTAATAAAATCCTATGCATGCACATCGCAGGACTTGTGACGCCCCCAAATCCAGGTCACCTGAGCCACAGACCTGGTCCATCACTACCTAATACAAGAATTATACAATCGATAACTTATAGCAGAATAAAGGAATATTTACATTGATATAATATAAATAATCCTGTCCCAAGTCTCGAAACCAAGACTACTGCAAAACATAACATAATACGTAAGGGTAAATATGTCTTAATACACAACGTCAATTAATAAGTCTTAATACAAACGGTAATTCTAGAACAACAAATTACAACTAATCAGTAGCTTCCCCTTTTCCTTATCTTTTCCTGAGCTCTCGCCACGTGTCGCACTAACTGAAATGTTTTAAGGAAAGCAAGGGGTGAGCAACAAATTTGCCCCGTAAGTATAATAGCAATGAATAATCACATGAATAACTTATAGCTCACAAGAGTAAAAATTTAGCTCAGTCAAGGAAATAAACAACTTCTTTTATCACCATTATAGTGGTCGCTATGGACCGAAGGATTATGAAGTGTAGACACCCAAATTTTGTGTTCCCTGTACTAACCATGACAGGAGGGCAAAATCGTCAATTGAACCGGCTTGCGGGAGCGAAGGAATGGGCACAAGTGCGAGCGCCCGACGCCACCGCAATGTTTTGGCGACCAAGGCTGACGGGATAATAAAGCCATCCGAAGCAGGCATTCCCGAATGAGGTGGCACGTCTCCCGAAAATTCCCGGACTGCCGAATACGAGCCTGTCAGCGAAAACCGACATTCCGGCACGAAAATCGAGGCGTGGCACGGAAAACGAGAAAGTCAAACCGTCCAGCCGCGGATTGATCTGCGGCCAAATAGTGTGCTTTTTGAAAACACGGAACTCGAAATCCGGGTGAGTGGAAGGCAGGCGGCTGGCTCTGGCCAGCCTATTTCAGCCCAGTTTCGTGCAGCATACAGGGAGTTCAGAAAATTGGAGAGAAGAAGGAGATTTCAGCAGCAAAGAGAGCACGGAAATTGAGAGGAAAAATAGAGAAATTTTGCAATCAAATAGGAATAAAAGAGAGAAAAAAAGAGAGAATTTAATTCTTTTGATTTTGATTGTATCAAATACACTCCTTATCCTATTCAAATATACAAGTTCATATCCAATTGAGATCAATTGCAAGGTGAAAATTTCTATTTGTTCTAGCAATTCATATCATATTGATTGGGTAAATTAGATGTAACTTTTATGTATTTTGTTGAACAATCATGGATTAGGGATTATTAGTGAGGGTTCCATCGGAACAAAATTCTTCCTAATAACCCGAGGATATCCAATTGATGAAATTTCTAGCTTGATTATGGTGATTCATTGGGTGTAATTTATTTAGATTGTCATTTTCGGATATCATGGTGTATTAGATAAATCCGGGTTGGTTAGTTATGTAGCATTCATTTCGTGGGTATGTCATAATCTCGTGTGAGCCTAGGAACGCGACCCCGTGGTTCAAATCCGATGATGGACGTTTTGATGTATGTAATAGATTCAAGGTGCTCGTTTTGTAACATGTAATCGTCGGGCCTTAAAACGACGCCAAGGCGAGAATCGGGTTTAAGGCCCCGTAGTAGTGAAATATGTGATTGTTGGCGTTCGGGGATATTTTGATGGCTTACATGCCCGTGAATAGCCCCGACGCGTGTTTATGCTTGATTAGATTTTGTGACACAAAAATGATTTCAAGGATTAAACGATGAAGATTTTTTAAAATCAAACAAGCTAGGTTATTAGCATCACGAGGCTAAAAATTGGAAATGCTAATGAATGTCGATTCCTATTAAACGAGAAGGCCAAAGAAAATCATTTTCAAACATCATCAAAAATGGCTTTTATGAATGAATGAAATATCTTATCAAACCATTGTGCATAGGGTTAAAGACATCCTAGAAATTGCCCATCATTTTACGAAGGCAACGTATAGATCTCGATTCCTATTTTGACGAAGGTTTAAAACTCTTGTTTTGCCAAAACGACACCTAATAAAAAAAAACCTCATAGTTTTTCACAATAAAAAATCAAACCTTTCTCATAAAGCTTTCTCGTGTATGTCGAAAAGAAATTCCGAAGCGTTCTCAAATTAAAGAACGACTTTCCCTAAAAATCCTAATGATTCTTTCATACAAACTCACACAACATTCACATAAGCACACACACACACACACCTGCACATATACACATTTCATGAATTAAAGGATAGGACAGCATCAAGATTGCGGTAACCATGTTTCACGGAAGTCGAGGGGTGCCTAACACCTTCCCCTCACTTAAGCAAGCCCCCGAACTATATGAATCTCGATTCGCAGACCAATTGATTCGGAGTCACATATGAGCCAGCGATTTATAAAAAATGAAAATTCGGATGAGTTGGTACATCCATTTTAAATATACCAACTGGCGACTCTGGTTAATTGGCTCATCATAAAAACAATCTGTCAAAACCCCGTCGACATTAATGCCGACCTTTTCCAAAAATCATTTAATCAAGAAGCTAAAATTGGAAAAGACTAAAAAGGACACGCGAAGAGAAAACCCGGCGTCGACAGCTGGCGACTCTGCTGGGGAACATTAGAGGGCTTAAGCCGCTTTCAAATCTTGATGCTTTCTTATCCTTTAAAATTCGTGAATATGTGTGTGTGTGTGTGCGATATTGTGATCTTTTGAACGTTTTGTTGTGTGAATGTGTGTTCTGTCCAATAAGTGAATATTTGAATGGAATTGCTTTACCTTTTCATTTGCATACGGTGAGGACGATGAATGTGAATGTATGTTGAGAGAGTACCTCCTCCTGAGGCGAACCTGTCGGTTGCTTATTACTGGACTCGAAGGGGCAGCTCCCCAGAGATGGCTCAGGAAACGCACCACCCAAATCCGCTCCAATCGAAAGGGCTCAGACGAGTAGATTGCGAAAATTTGGGGACCTTCATGCCGAAAAGCCCGTGAGAGTAACCCTAGGATAGGTCAGCCTCAGATTAACCCAACGCAGGTAAAGTCTCTTCATGCCCTTTTATGTTCGCACGTATAAAATGTCATGATCCCATTCATATATGCCTCCCCTGTTGTCAAAAAAGATTACTAACCTCTATGTTTTGCAGGGAACAGCTGGGGAAGCATAATAAGTCATGCCTATCAATTATTATTGCAATAAGGGACTACTAACATACTGTTTTACAAGGAAAGATTAAAAAACCCCAAAAATACAGAAGTTACAACTTTAGCATGCATCCGCATTTTTATTCCCCACAACTAAAACTTCGAACCTTAGTTTCTGTAGGATTGCTCCTCAAACCCGTTCGCAGTCTAAAAGGGCCCAAAACTCTATATCTGAAATGGCTGATATTCCATCTACCAATTCCGGTTCCATATCCAGGGAGGAATTTGATGATTTTAAGAAGCAGATGTTAGAAATGGCCATAATGCTAAGGGAGCAGTTGATGCCCAGACAGGAACCACCTAAGGAGGATCCACCTCAACTGAAGGGCGAGCCAGTCGTCCCAAAGGCCACTCCCGTACCAAACAAAACAGTGATTACTATCCCGGAGGAGGGAGATACAGATGACCTACGAAAGAAAATGAGGCAAATGGAGGAAACCATCCAATCTATGAAGGGCATAGGGTCCCTCGGCAGGGTTAACTATTCAGATTTATGTGTCTTCCCCGGAGCCAGATACCCGGAGAAATTTAAAATCCCCGAGTTTGAAAAATACAATGGGAAGGGGGACCCCTACACACACTTGAAAATATACATTGGAGAACTCGGGTCTTATGCCGAGGACGAAGGGTTGAGAATGCAGCTGTTCCAGAAAAGCTTAACGGGGGAGGCAAGAATTTGGTATGCCCGCCTTGACAACGCCCGAATCCACAACTGGGAGGAATTGGCCCATACCTTCTTAACCCAATACAGTTTTCAGGCCCAGATGGCCCCTGACAGGTATCAAATGACAAAGGTTAAGAAGCAACCTAGGGAATCCTTCAGGGAATATGCGCAACGATGGAGGGGCATGGCCGCACAGGTGACCCCCCCGATGAGCGAATCGGAGATGGTGATGACTTTTGTAGACATTCAGGAGGCACCGTATTATGAACGAGTCATCTCGGGGATTAGAAGACCCTTTGCTGAAATGATTAAACATGGAGAGATGGTAGATATGGGGTTGAAATCGGGTAAAATCCGGGATTTCACTGCTTTAGAAACTGCTGCCGAGCAAATACAGCATGGAAACTATGGCAGCACTTCCCGGAGGGTCCAAAAGAAGAAGGAGGAGGATGTCTCCCTCATCTTGTAAGAGTCATACAGAAAAATAGAAAGCCATCTTCCGGTACAGGTGCAGAGGGTAGGGCCATCCCGACAGCCAAACTTCACAGATCAAAGGGCAGAGGGGCGAAGAAGATATGAGGCCTCGCAAAATCGAGTATTCACCCCGCTCGGGGAGCCGCTTGAACGGGTATTAGCGGTATTAGTAGCCCAAAAGAAGATAGTTGGTTTGGCACCCCCGAGTGACCCAAAGGGTAGAAGGTTTGACCCGAGCAAGCGGTGTGCATACCACTCCAGTTCCCCTGGCCATGATACACAAGACTGTTGGACGTTGAAGCATCGAATCCAAAACCTGATTGACAGTGGGGAAATTGTAGCGGAACAGCCTAACTCCCCGAATGTTAAGGCAAATCCCCTGCCAAGACATGATGGTGGGGGAGTCAATGCGACGGAGGCGAGTGAAGCTGGGGGGCCGCCAAGGTTGAACTATGTGCAGAAAATTGAGGAAATGATCAACGTGATACATGATCATAGGAGTGCAAGGGTAACGCCCATCAGGTTGATAGGGGTAAGTACGAATAGCACAGAGGGACCTGTCAAGTTGACGGCTCCGAGGCCCATCATCCTTGCAGCAAGGCCGCAAATCCCTATCAGTAGTCTAAAGACTGTACCCTGGAATTATGGGGGCATGCCAGAGGAAGCGGCCAGCTGTGCTTCGGTGACAACAAAGGGGAACCCCTTGTATCTTCCCGGGCGAGTCCTTGAAAGCCAAAAGAGAAAAAATGAAGAGATTTCCGAGGAAAGGGCCATAGAATTCTTGAAAAGGATGGATCACCCGGAAACAAGGGGGATCCAGATTTTAAATGAGGAGTCAAACCTAACATCAGTCATGGACTTGGTGTTGTCATCCAGTGAGCATTGCAAAACCCTGACGAAGGTTCTAGAGGAGGCATACATGCCCAAGGAAATTAGTGAGGAGGGTTTCGGCCAGCTGGTGGGCCACCTATTGGAGAACGATGTAATATCCTTTACAGATGAGGACATCCCCAAAGAGGGAAGGGGGCATTGGAAACCCCTACATATTGCGGTAATCTCCTCGGGATATATAATGAATGGGGTGCTGATTGATGGGGGATCGGCATTGAATATCTGTCCCCTCAGTACCTTACAGAAGATGAACATCAATCCCAAGCGCCTACGAGCTAGTCATGTGGTGGTACGAGCTTTCGATGGTTCCCGAAGGGATACAATTGGAGAGATTAAATTACCGGTGGAGATAGGACCCTGTACTTTTGATATCTCTTTCCAGGTCCTAAATATTACAGCCAGTTATAACATGTTATTGGGGAGGCCATGGATACACATGGCCGGGGCAGTTCCTTCCACGCTTCACCAACAAGTCAAGCTAATCATCGATGGGAATCTGGTAACAATCTCAGCCGAATGTGATGACCCTTCTCCTCCCAGGAGTGGCCTACCAGTGATCAATGTGGATGAGTCGGCGGCACCTGCTAGCTTTCAAGCACTGGAGATTAGCACTCCCCACTATAGATGCCTGGGAGCTCCAGCTATGAAACCTAGGGTCTCTCCCGAACTTACCTTTGTGGCAAAGGAAATGATAAAAATGAACTTCCAGCCTGGACAGGGATTAGGAAGGAGCAGTCAGGGAATCACCGAGCCCATCCACCTACCACAGCAGATAGGCAAAGCAGGGTTGGGATACCATGAGGGCGTATCACGGAGACACCGTCAGGGTGCGGCTCCGATTCGACTAGCTGGCAGTCCAGTGACCAAAGTCGACAATGAACAGGGGATCAGCGAGCCTGTGATTGGGGCAGGGAATGAAGAGTTAACCCCCACACGTAATGAGTCGGCCCGGAAGGAAAGTTTCCTGCAAGAGGTCGCAAAGGAGTTTGAGACCAAGTGCTACATCCCCGGACATTCAACAAGCAGTAGGGAGGGGACGAGTATTATCGCACCACCGGGAGCCCAACCAGTTGTGCCTGTCATCGATTGGGCAGGGCTGATTGTTCCTGGAGAAGCTAGGAAGGAGGACTCAGGCGACGTATCCTTAATCATCGGGGAAGTGTCCGACGTGAAGCCCCCGTTCATCCAGCGCATTTCATCTGACCTGACCGTCGACAACTGGACCATGAAACCAGTAATATCCAAACAATGGTAAAAACCGACGTCAGGGTGGTAGACCCCAGAGGACGGGGGAATGAAGAAGTTTTATTTTTGTTGTTGTTTTATTTCTGCATAATTATGTCGTTTCTTCGTGTTATTTTGAAAATGCGATCGTCGTGAAAAATGATTTATATATGACAAATATTTTGTTTCATGTCAAGTGTACCAAATTGAGTAATCCTTGCCTAACAAACGGTCTTTCAAATTTGAATGATGATTATGATTTTGACATTGAGCTGGATTTCGATTTAATGGGCATTGAACAAGACGAGACAGATTACGACGACGCGCCTGACGAGATCAAAGGATGGGTCGAGGACAAACCCAAACCAAACTTGGACCAAACCGTCACCATTGATATTGGAGCCCCTGACAAGCCAAAAGAACTCAAGATAGGGACGGACCTTACCCCTAGCCAAAAAGCCGAAATGACTGAGTTGCTAAAACAATATGAGGATGTCTTTACCTGGTCTCATGAGGATATGATCGGATTGTCCACCGACATCGTGGTACACCGATTGCCCATCAAGGAGGGTTTTAGGCCTGTCAAGCAAAAATTAAGAAAGTTGAAACCGGAGTGGAGCTTAAAAGTAAAGGAAGAGATCATCAAGCAGTTCTGGGCAGGAATCATTATGGTGTCCACTTACCCGGAGTGGCTGTCCAATGTAGTCCCAGTGGCTAAGCCTGGAGGAAAGGTGAGGGTATGCGTAGATTATAGAGATCTAAACAAGGCCAGTCTCAAGGATAACTTCCCGGTGCCTTTCATACACATCCAGGTGGATAACACGGCCCAATACGAAATGTATTCTTTTGTAGATTGCTTTGCCGGGTATCATCAGATAATGGTGGCGGAAGAAGATCGGGAAAAGACCGCATTCATCACCCCCTGGGGCACTTTCTGCTATAGGCGATTGGCTTTTGGCCTCACAAACGCGGGGGCTACTTATCAGAGAGCCATGATGGCCCTGTTCCACGATATGATGCATAAGGAGATAGAGGTCTATGTGGATGACATTATTATGAAATCGAGGGTAGAATCTGATCATGTAACCCATCTCAAAAAGCTATTCGATCGGCTCAGAAAATATAATTTGAAACTCAATCCAGCCAAGTGTGCTTTCGGAGTGCAGTCGGGTAAGCTCTTGGGATTCCTGGTTAGTGATCGGGGCATTGAGTTGGATCCGGCAAAGATTAAGGCCATTATGGATATGCCGGCGCCTCACACATAGAAGGAGATAAGAGGATTCCTCGGAAGGATAAACTTCATCAGCCGTTTTATATCCCACTTGACAACTACATGTGAGCCCATTTTCAAACTGTTAAGAAAGGGGGCTTCCCAAGAATGGAATGAGCAATGTCAGAAGGCTTTTCAGACCATTAAAAAGCAGCTGACGGAGGCCCCAGTGCTGGTACCCCCGAAGGATGGGATCCCTCTGTTTATGTATATATCGGTCAATGCCATCACGATGGGATGTATGCTGGGACAGAAAAATGAGGCGGGTAAAGAGCAGGCCATCTATTACCTCAGCAAAAGATTTAGCTAATGTGAGCAGAATTACACTCCCATCGAGAAGACCTGTTGTGCTCTAGCCTGGGCTGCAGGGAGATTACAGCACTACCTCCATGGGCATACGACGTACCTGATATCAAGAATGGATCCCCTGAAATATATTTTTGAAAGGCCCATGCTGAATTGTCGATTGTCAAGATGGCAGTTAATCTTACAACAGTTCGACATGGTGTACGTGACTCAGAAGGCCATGAAAGGACAGGGAATTGCCGATCAGTTGGCGGAAACCCCGTCAGGAGGGATGGAGCCCTTGGAAACTCCTCTCCCGGGCGAAGATATATTTTGGGTATCACGCGAGAAATGTGATGACGAGGGACAGTTCTGGAAGCTGTATTTTGATGGTGCCATGAATGCCGAGGGGGCAGGAGCCGGAGCGGTCCTGGTCTCTATCACGGGAGAACAATACCCCGTGGCCACTAAACTGCGCTTCAGCAATTCGAACAACACCGCTGAATACGAGGGATGTATCTTGGGACTCCGCTTGGCCCGCGACATGGGAGTGAAGAGACTAGCGGTGTTTGGGGATTCAGAACTGGTAATCAGACAAGCGATCGAGGTGTACAACACTAAAGAGCTGCGGTTACTTCCATACCATCGTTGTGTTACCCAGCTGACGCAAGAGTTCGAAGATATCGCTTTCCGCCATATTCCTCGGGGACAGAATGATTTTGCTGATGCATTGGCAACTCTGGCTTCCTTAATCCACGTAATCAAGAATAGGGACAGTCCACAGATTGAGATCGCCGTACAGATTCCCCCGGCATATGAGGAACAGGTGGCAGTGTTATCAGACGAGGTGGTGTTGCCAAAGCAGCCCTGGTATCACGACATAAGGGAATATCTGAGAGATAGGTCCATTCCCAACCAGGTGGGTCGAACTGAGAGGATGAGACTCCAAAAGATGGCGATGAAATTTTACCTGAGTGAGGATTCACTCTACAAAAGGGATGCTGGGTTGGGACTGTTGCAGTGCGTAGATGAAACACAGGCCCGAAAGATTATGAATGAAATACATGGTGGAGTGTGTGGGCCACATATGAGTGGACCGATGCTGGCCAAAAAGATCTTGAGAACCGGGCATTATTGGTTGACGCTGAAAGCCGATTGCGATGATCATGTCAAACGGTGTTATCAATACCAGGCGCACGGTAATGTGATCCATACGCCTCCTAATGAACTGCACTGTATGACCTCCCCGTGGCCATTTTCAATGTGGGGAATGGATGTAATCGGACCAATAGAGCCCAAAGCAAGCAACGGACACCGATTCATTTTCGTCATGATCGATTACTTCACCAAATGGGTAGAAGCAACTTCTTTCCCCAAAGTAACTCAGGAGGTCATCGTCGGGTTCATCAGGAATAATGTCATTTGTTGATATGGGCAGCCTGAGGTTCTGGTCTCTAACAATGCCAAGAATTTAAACAACGCCCTCATGAAGGGACTGGCACGGTCAGTTGTATCAACAAAGGATCTCTCGATCATACGACAAAAGGATAAGACCTCGAAAGTTCAAGGAAAATGATTTGGTGCTAAAAAGAGTCATGCCTTGTCAAGACGAAGCCAAGGGGAAGTTCGCCCCGAACTGGGAAGGGCCATTTGTGATTAAGAATGTGCTATCCGAAGGAGCCCTCATATTGCAAGAAATGGATGGTGAGGTATTTCCACAACCCCTCAATTCTGACTCAGTGAAGCGGTTCTACGCTTGAATCATCAATGCTTCCTTTTCTTTGAAGGAGCGAACTACATAGGACCTGATCTCCCAACTTGTGGGGGTACGTAGGCAGCCATCATGGCGCTGTCCGATCCCTTAAAAAAAATAATCATTTCCCTAAACAAAACCAATTTTCGATAGCCAGATAAAACCTTCCTACACCCTCAAAACCTTCCCAAAACCAGCTGCCTAACCAGCTTCATCCCAAGGGACATAACCCTGATCCAACCAAATAGTTATCCAAAATCTGAGATTCAATCCGATGAAATCAAAAGGTGTGCGGCAATATCTGTCAAATCTCCATCAAGACTTGAGAAGAGAAAGAAGGCGAAATGTCAAAATCATGGGCAACTGGATAAAATGGGGATCCAATGAAAGGCAATGATACGATAAAAGGGGAAAATGACTGAATTTAAATGCATGTCTATATATATAAGTCATTTTATTACAAGATTGTTCTTTCGATAACTGGTGAAACTAACATAGTCTATGCAGGAAATAAAATAATCTACAAATCTGAAACTAGCTGAAGCAGGATGGTCAAGGTGGTGGATAGATCTGAAGCATCAACATCTCCTGCAATCTGCTGCCCCATCATATCAATACGATCCAGTAAAGCAGTGGCTCGGCTGATTGTCCCAAAATGAGCATCTACAACTGCCCTGGTCTGAAATACAATGGCCTCTCTGTCAGCAATGGCAGTGTCTCTAGACCGAATGGCATCATCTCTCTCGACAAGAGCGACATCCCTCTCGGCCTCAGCAGTAATCAGGGCTAGGTGGAGTCGGGTATCCTCAGTAGCCCAACTTGGGGCAGAATCAGCTGAGACAGGGTGGTCTGTGGTATCCTCTGGGAAAATCACTCCAGAGTCATCAAAGGCCCCAGTCTGACTCAAACCAACCGGATCCAAATCTCCGCGCAACCACTGCACGTAAGTAAATGTCTGGATGTGACGGCTCTCACTGTATTCGGCAAAGATCCTGCGAGACCAAAGATCGTATACCCGCAGTAGATCCCTCTCGGAACGAGATGATATAAGGAATCGGTAGGCGGCTGCACCCGCGAAAGGGTGTAAATCCTGTGTCTGATCAAACTGCTCCATAACCGCCAGGGGATGATAAGTCGTCACGCCCCTCAAGCCAGCAATAGGGATGAAATCCAGGGTGGGCACATGAGTCAAGAAGCTCATAAAGGAGCAATAGCCCGAGTAGACCAATAGATGAAAAGGATCCTCAATGACAGACAAAAATGATGTCCAGGAGGCCACATCAGTACAGCTCACGGGACGAAACGAAAACTGCGTGGTTATGTCATGGCTAAAGCAAAACCCTTGGCGACGGAAATGGCCGATGGGACTAAGATGACTCATGAACCACATATACAATAAGGTCGAACTCCCTCTGAGTACCCTGCCTCGGAAGGATTGACAGTATGAAGCTGACATATAGGTATCCGCCAATATCATGGGAAGAATGGTGTAATCCTCCTGAAGGGCTCGAACAGCCGCGACAACTCGCATGTCCAACTGATCAGGTCCTGCGGGTAAGTACAAAACTGAGACGACACAGGCCATCAGAACGTCTACTCGGGAAGCGCCCCAGCGCTCCTCAGATACAGAAAAATCGCCGAAGAAAAGACGAAAACTGTCAGGTGAACCAAATCGGTCAATCAAGAACTGAAGGGGAACCATATGGTCTGATGTGATCACCGGTAACAAGACAGCCCTCCGCAAACCGGTAAAGGTCAAGAACTGACGGCGCATGGAACCAGCCGTGACCTTGGCACAAGGTCTATCCAAAGGCAAGCCGGTGAAGCGAGCATACTCCTCGAGGGTGGGGGTCAGCTCTACCATCCCTAACCTGAACACCTGACGGGCAGGCGCCCAATAGCTCAGAATACCCTCCGCAAAGCCCACTGGCACCTGAAAGGTTAAGAAGGACCAAGAATGGCCCAGAAGACCATCTGCGATGACCCTGTCCGCCGGCAATAAACTGTCCAACCAGCGGAGGAGACTGCCAACCAACCCTGTGGAAGGAATGAAATCCAAACGTACCACGGCATCTGAAGACGACATCTGTGGAAAAATAGTATCAAAAAGACTGTGCAGGGGTCGTTTTCTATCCATAAATAAGAAAAGCATACATCATACAGTTAATAATAAAACAAATGAAGATCATAGAGATAAAAGAGAAATACTGTGCATGACATAAATAAATGAGTTCAATACATAGTGCGTAAAATGAAAAATAAGTCCAAGCAGGTACAGGTACAAAAGCCCTATCCTATCCTGATCTAAATAAAGTCAATCTCATCGATAAAGGCGGGATCCTCAAACTGATCCCCTGGGGTCGTCGAGGTCGGAGGACCGAAGTTCATATCCGGAATGTAGGGCTGCGCTGTGGCATCAGACGAGCTCGGGCCCGCATCATAACCCGTACCGTCAGGATCATACGCATAAGCATCCTCCGAAGTTCGGCCCAGCACCCGAAGATATAGAGACAACTGGTCCACCTGGCGGGTCAAAGTGGCGATCTGCTCGGCATGAGTGGGAGTCCGAACGCAGGCTGCCCAATCAGTCATCATCACCGAGCCGGGGACCATATCCCCGAGGAAGAATGTGGCCCGGGTCTGAGGACCAATGGTGCGGGGCACCCACCAAGTACGGAAGGCATCACTGGTACTGGGACCCGTCGAAAGCATCCGGCCGTCCTCCCCTGCAAGCATGATCTCTGAAGGCTGAGAATCCAGCGGCCAGGAAGTAGCGAAAGGAAGGGAGTGCGGGATGCGGATCTCTCCTGTAACGCATCTGAAGGCGCGCTCCCCCAGGTACATAACCCATCCTCCAACACTCTGCAAAGTGAGGCGATGGGTGGAAAGTGCAAACTCCGGGCCGGTAGGATGCCCATCTATAAACCCCACATCCAGATGCTCAGAAAGATAAGGCCTCCAGACGACCCCTGCAGCCGTGATCAGCTCCAGCTGGATGCGGCAGTGTGCAAAGCTGCCAGATACCGGGACCTCCTCCAGGGTGCTATGATGCCATTGCCGACCCCGGGGATAGGTGTCCAAGCCAAGAGTGGTGACAGGCCTCAGACATGGGAGACGCTCGTAGGCCCAGAACTGCGAACAGAAACAGTGAAAAGCATGAGTAACCTATAAATGCGGAAAAAGGGAAATAAATGAAGGAAAGTCCAATAAGAGGAGGGAAAGAGAAACCTCACCAGTAGGAAGTGATAAAATCCGAGCCAAGCATCTGTCTGGCCTTCCGAGCGTAGACGCATACCGTGGAGGAAATAGGCAAAGGTGAATGACCCCCAGTCATAGTCACTGATGCGGTCCACGTCTCTGACCGCTCCCACGACGCTGAAATGAATGGTGGAGGAGTTGTTCCCTAGGAAACAACCCCTCATGATGGTCAGGAACAGGCGTCGGAGTAGAATGTCCCGAGTACCCTGATCCGCTGGAATGGGCAGCGCGTAGAGACCCCCAACAGCGTCAACAGCCAAGGCACCGGACCGAATACTACGGGCCTTAAAGACCCGGTCCTCGGCTGCAAAGCCCAATAAAGCCCGGACCTCCGCAGGAGTGATGTCGAGATCTAGAGGAACGCGGGACCCGGTAAACTCTATGCCCGTAATGTACCTCTAGTCCCATGGGGTCAGCACAACCTCGCAGTCAAGAAGGTGAAGGGACTGGGTCTGGTGGAACCATCTCTCGGACAAATCCCTCATGTAACCCCAGGGGCACTGCCGGGGGATGATAGTGAAGAAGTGACGGAAGCCCCAAGAATCCACCACCGCCCGGTAGTCGCTGTGTAGAGCCGTGTAGAGGGAGTAGATGTTGAACCAGTTGCCCCTCGGCTGGGTAAACTCGGGTACCTGGGGCAATCACCAAGGGGTCAGTCCGGATAAAAGGAGAATTGAGAAATTGAGAATAAAATCAGAATAGAATTGGATATACCTCGTTAGCCACGAGAGATGGTGAGGGGTGTCGACTGAGATCCCGACCCAGAAGATCGGGTATCTACACAGGGGCGCCAGAAGAAGCCTGATGAGTAGATGGAGCCGGTGTGCTAGAGGATGGCCCCTCTGCCGCGACCTCCGGAGGGACAGCCTCCTCAACGTCCGGATGATCAGGATGGATGACAGCCTCCGCCAAGCGACGAGCCTGACGGGTCCGAGGAGGAACAGGGGCAGGTGCAACCCTACGGCGGCGGACGCCCGAAGTCCGAGACGCGGTGGAGCTACTGGGAGTATCAGGATCCATAGCTGGAATAAAGCAGGCGGAAGGTAAATTCTATTTTGAATTATGTCATAAATACTCTAATCGTCATCATATAATTAATGCCGCATGATGCATGTTTATAAAAAAAAAAAAAAAAAAAAATCGGTAGAGTTTCGTTTGTAAAATGGACATCCCAAGCATAAGCCAAACGTGTTTTCCATCAATCCAGGCCTCAAACAGATCAAAGTTGTGTTCATATGTGTAATTACAACATGTAAAGTACCATAACGCATGATTTTCTTTCAGAAAAGGAATAGCAGTATGTGGGACCGCACCATGAGCATAAAATAGGGTTCACACAGTTGATACATAGCATGTATATATGATCATACATAGCATAGCATTATAAAGCATACATTTCTATCTCTAACATGTAAATAGCAAATGTATAGCAAAACATTGACGAAATTGAAAAGTGAACGGTCAAAGTGTTACCTGTAGCGCGTAGAACGATCCTACCGGAACGGTTTTTGCAGAAAGGTTGGAGAAATCGACAAAAGGCCTTTGCAAACGAGCAAAATCTCAGGGGTCTATGTGGGGTACGAAGTTGAAAGTGACAGATCTAGAAGCGGCGAGCCGCTTATGAATCCCGATCTTAGCCGCAGATCTATCTGCGGCTGGCCGCAGATCAATCTGCGGCTGGCCGCAAATCCATCTGCGGCTGGCCCTGGTGGGTCCCCTTGATTCCCTTGCAGCCGTTTGATGTGTCTAGTGAAAATGAATTACGAGATGGGTGACCGGCGACGATACCCGGCCCCGATGAGACAATCGACCGGCGACGATAACCGGCGATTACGAGAGGGATGTCCGGCGACGAAAACTGGCTCCGACAAGACAACCAACCGGCGACGATAACCGGGGGTTACGAGATGGGTGACCGGCGACGATACCCGGCCCCGACAAGACAATCGTCCGGCGACGAAAACCGGCGATTACGAGATGGACGTCCGACAACGAAAACCGGCTCCGACAAGACAACCAACCGGCGACGATAACCGGGGGTTACGAGATGGGTGACCGGCAACGATACCCGGCCCCGACAAGACAATCGTCCGGCGACGAAAACCGGCGATTACGAGATGGATGTCCGGCGACAAAATCCAGCTCCGACAAGACAACCAACCGGCGACGATAACCGGGGTTTACGAGATGGGTGACCGACGACGATAACCGGCCCCAACAAGACAATCGTCCGGCAACGAAAACCGGCGACTACGAGATGGATGTCCGGCGACGAAAACCGGCTCCGACCAGACAACCAACCGGCGACGATAACCGGGGGTTACGAGATGGGTGACCGGCGACGATAACCGGCCCCGACAAGATAATCGACCGACGACGATAACCGGCGATTACGAGGTGGATGTCCGGCGACGAAAACCGGCTCCGACAAGAAAACCAACCGGCGACGATAACCGGGGGTTACGAGATGGGTGACCGGCGACGATACTCGGTCCCGACGAGACGATCATCAGCCTCGACACCCTTTTCTGAATGTTTTGCATCAATGGCATCTTGCGTTGCATCATAAATCATATGTGTTGCATCACGTATGCATTGTCATCCTTGTGCACTGTCATTCATGCATCGAGTGTCTATTCTTTATCCTGTTCATTTCATTAAACATTGCATGAACATGATAAAGAGGGGCAGCTGTAGACACCCAAATTTTGCGTTCCCTGTACTAACCATGACAGGAGGGCAAAACTATCAATTGAACCGGCTTGCGGGAGTGAAGGAATGGGCACAAGTGCGAGCGCCCGACGCCACCGCAATGTTTTGGCGACCAAGGCTGACGGGATAATAAAGCCATCCGAAGTAGGCATTCCCGAATGAGGTGGCACGTCTCCCGAAAATTCCCGGACTGCTGAATACGAGCCTGTCAGCGAAAACCGACATTCCGGCATGAAAATCAAGGCGTGGCACGGAAAACGAGAAAGTCAAACCGTCCAGCCGCGGATTGATCTGCGGCCAAATAGTGCGCTTTTTGAAAACACGGAACTCGAAACACGGAACTCGAAATCGGGGTGAGTGGAAGGCAGGCGGCCAGCCAGCCGCAGATCAATCTGCGGCTGGCTCTGGCCAGCCTATTTCAGCCCAGTTTCGTGCAGCATACAGGGAGTTCAGAAAATTGGAGAGAAGAAGGAGATTTCAGCAGCAAAGAGAGCACGGAAATTGAGAGGAAAAATAGAGAAATTTTGCAATCAAATAGGAAGAAAAGAGAGAAAAAAAGAGAGAATTTAATTCTTTTGATTTTGATTGTATCAAATACACTCCTTATCCTATTCAAATATACAAGTTCATATCCAATTGAGATCAATTGCAAGGTGAAAATTTCTATTTGTTCTAGCAATTCATATCATATTGATTGGGTAAATTAGATGTAACTTTCATGTATTTTGTTGAACAATCATGGATTAGGGATTATTAGTGAGGGTTCCATCGGAACAAAATTCTTCCTAATAACCCGAGGATATCCAATTGATGAAATTTCTAGCTTGATTATGGTGATTCATTGGGTGTAATTTATTTAGATTGTCATTTTCGGATATCATGGTGTATTAGATAAATCCGGGTTGGTTAGTTATGTAGCATTCATTTCGTGGGTATGTCATAATCTCGTTTGAGCCTAAGAACGCGACCCCGTGGTTCAAATCCGATGATGGACGTTTTGATGTATGTAATAGATTCAAGGTGCTCGTTTTGTAACATGTAATCGTCAGGCCTTAAAATGACGCCAAGGCGAGAATCAGGTTTAAGGCCCCGTAGTAGTGAAATATGTGATTGTTGGCGTTCGGGGATATTTTGATGGCTTACATGCCCGTGAATAGCCCCGACGCGTGTTTATGCTTGATTAGATTTTGTGACACAAAAATGATTTCAAGGATTAAACGATGAAGATTTTTTAAAATCAAACAAGCTAGGTTATTAGCATCACGAGGCTAAAAATTGGAAATGCTAATGAATGTCGATTCCTATTAAACGAGAAGGCCAAAGAAAATCATTTTCAAACATCATCAAAAATGGCTTTTATGAATGAATGAAATATCTTATCAAACCTTTGTGCATAGGGTTAAAGACATCCTAGAAATTGCCCATCATTTTACGAAGGCAACGTATAGATCTCGATTCCTATTTTGACAAAGGTTTAAAACTCTTGTTTTGCCAAAACGACACCTAATAAAAAAAACCTCATAGTTTTTGACAATAAAAAATCAAACCTTTCTCATAAAGCTTTCTCGTGTATGCCGAAAAGACATTCCGAAGCGTTCTCAAATTAAAGCACGACTTTCCCTAAAAATCCAAATGATTCTTTCATACAAACTCACCACAACATTCACATAAGCACACACACACACACACACACACCTGCACATATACACATTTCATGAATTAAAGGATAGGACAGCATCAAGATTGCGGTAACCGTGTTTTACGGAAGTCGAGGGGTGCCTAACACCTTCCCCTCACTTAAGCAAGCCCCCGAACTATATGAATCTCGATTCGCAGACCAATTGATTCGGAGGCACATATGAGCCAGCGATTTATAAAAAACGAAAATTTGGATGAGTTGGTACATCCATTTCAAATATACCAACTGGCGACTCTGGTTAATTGGCTCATCATAAAAACAATCTTTCAAAACCCCGTCGACATTAATGCCGACCTTTTCCAAAAATCATTTAATCAAGAAGCTAAAATTGGAAAAGACTAAAAAGGACACGCGAAGAGAAAACCCGGCGTCGACAGCTGGCGACTCTGCTGGGGAACATTAGAGGGCTTAAGCCGCTTTCAAATCTTGATGCTTTCTTATCCTATAAAATTCGTGAATATGTGTGTGTGTGCGATATTGTGATCTTTTGAACGTTTTGTTGTGTGAATGTGTGTTCTGTCCAATAAGTGAATATTTGAATGGAATTGCTTTACCTTTTCATTTGCATACGGTGAGGACGATGAATGTGAATGTATGTTGAGAGAGTACCTCCTCCTGAGGCGAACCTGTCGGTTGCTTATTACTGGACTCGAAGGGGCAGCTCCCCGGAGATGGCTCAGGAAACGCACCAACCAAATCCGCTCCAATCGAAAGGGCTCAGACGAGTAGATTGCGAAGATTTGGGGACCTTCATGCCGAAAAGCCCGTGAGAGTAACCCTAGGATAGGTCAGCCTCAGATTAACCCAACGCAGGTAAAGTCTCTTCATGCCCTTTTTTGTTCGCACGTATAAAATGTCATGATCCCATTCATATATGCCTCCCCTGTTGTCAAAAAAGATTACTAACCTCTATGTTTTGCAGGGAACGGCTGGGGAAGCATAATAAGTCATGCCTATCAATTATTATTGCAATAAGGGACTACTAACATACTGTTTTACAGGGAAAGATTAAAAAACCCCAAAAATACAGAAGTTACAGCTTTAGCATGCATCCGCATTTTTATTCCCCACAACTAAAACTTCGAACCTTGGTTTCTGTAGGATTGCTCCTCAAACCCGTTCGCAGTCTAAAAGGGCCCAAAACTCTATATCTGAAATGGCTGATATTCCATCTACCAATTCCGGTTCCATATCCAGGGAGGAATTTGATGATTTTAAGAAGCAGATGTTAGAAATGGCCATAATGCTAAGGGAGCAGTTGATGCCCAGACAGGAACCACCTAAGGAGGATCCACCTCAACTGAAGGGCGAGCCAGTCGTCCCAAAGGCCACTCCCGTACCAAACAAAACAGTGATTACTATCCCGGAGGAGGGAGATACAGATGACCTGCGAAAGAAAATGAGGCAAATGGAGGAAACCATCCAATCTATGAAGGGCATAGGGTCCCTCGGCAGGGTTAACTATTCAGATTTATGTGTCTTCCCCGGAGCCAGATACCCGGAGAAATTTAAAATCCCCGAGTTTGAAAAATACAATGGGAAGGGGGGACCCCTACACACACTTGAAAAATATACATTGGAGAACTCGGGTCTTATGCCGAGGACGAAGGGTTGAGAATGCAGCTGTTCCAGAAAAGCTTAACGGGGGAGGCAAGAATTTGGTATGCCCGCCTTGACAACGCCCGAATCCACAACTGGGAGGAATTGGCCCATACCTTCTTAACCCAATACAGTTTTCAGGCCCAGATGGCCCCTGACAGGTATCAAATGACAAAGGTTAAGAAGCAACCTAGGGAATCCTTCAGGGAATATGCGCAACGATGGAGGGGCATGGCCGCACATGTGACCCCCCCGATGAGCGAATCGGAGATGGTGATGACTTTTGCAGACATTCAGGAGGCACCGTATTATGAACGAGTCATCTCAGGGATTGGAAGACCCTTTGCTGAAATGATTAAACATGGAGAGATGGTAGATATGGGGTTGAAATCGGGTAAAATCCGGGATTTCACTGCTTTAGAAACTGCTGCCGAGCAAATACAGAATGGAAACTATGGCAGCACTTCCCGGAGGGTCCAAAATAAGAAGGAGGAGGATGTCTCCCTCATCTTGCAAGAGTCATCCAGAAAAATAGAAAGCCATCTTCCGGTACAGGTGCAGAGGGTAGGGCCATCCCGACAACCAAACTTCACAGATCAAAGGGCAGAGGGGCGAAGAAGATATGAGGCCTCGCAAAATCGAGTATTCACCCCGCTCGGGGAGCCGCTTGAACGGGTATTAGCGGTATTAGTAGCCCAAAAGAAGATAGTTGGTTTGGCACCCCCGAGTGACCCAAAGGGTAGAAGGTTTGACCCGAGCAAGCGGTGTGCATACCACTCCAGTTCCCCTGGCCATGATACACAAGACTGTTGGACGTTGAAGCATCGAATCCAAAACCTGATTGACAGTGGGGAAATTATAGTGGAACAGCCCAACTCCCCGAATGTTAAGGCAAATCCCCTGCCAAGACATGATGGTGGGGGAGTCAATGCGACGGAGGCGAGTGAAGCTGGGGGGCCGCCAAGGTTGAACTATGTGCAGAAAATTGAGGAAATGATCAACGTGATACATGATCATGGGAGTGCAAGGGTAACGCCCATCAGGTTGATAGGGGTAAGTACGAATAGCACAGAGGGACCTGTCAAGTTGACGGCTCCGAGGCCCATCATCCTTGCAGCAAGGCCGCAAATCCCTATCAGTAGTCTAAAGACTGTACCCTGGAATTATGGGGGCATGCCAGAGGAAGCGGCCAGCTGTGCTTCGGTGACAACAAAGGGGAACCCCTTGTATCTTCCCGGGCGAGTCCTTGAAAGCCAAAAGAGAAAAAATGAAGAGATTTCCGAGGAAAGGGCCATAAAATTCTTGAAAAGGATGGATCACCTGGAAACAAGGGGGATCCAGATTTTAAATGAGGAGTTAACCCTAACATCAGTCATGGACTTGGTGTTGTCATCCAGTGAGCATTGCAAAACCCTGACGAAGGTTCTAGAGGAGGCATACGTGCCCAAGGAAATTAGTGAGGAGGGTTTCGGCCAGCTGGTGGGCCACCTATTGGAGAACGATGTAATATCCTTTACAGATGAGGACATCCCCAAAGAGGGAAGGGGGCACCGGAAACCGCTACATATTGCGGTAATCTCCTCGGGATATATAATGAATGGGGTGCTGATTGATGGGGGATCGTCATTGAATATCTGTCCCCTCAGTACCTTACAGAAGATGAACATCAATCCCAAGCGCCTACGAGCCAGTCATGTGGTGGTACGAGCTTTCGATGGTTCCCGGAGGGATACAATTGGAGAGATTGAATTACCGGTGGAGATAGGACCCTGTACTTTTGATATCTCTTTCCAGGTCCTAGATATTACAGCCAGTTATAACATGTTATTGGGGAGGCCATGGATACACATGGCCGGGGCAGTTCCTTCCACGCTCCACCAACAAGTCAAGCTAATCATCGATGGGAATCTGGTAACAATCTCGGCCGAATGTGATGACCCTTCTCCTCCCAGGAGTGGCCTACCAGTGATCAATGTGGATAAGTCGGCGACACCTGCCAGCTTTCAAGCACTGGAGATTAGCACTCCCCACTATAGATGCCTGGGAGCTCCAGCTATGAAACCTAGGGTCTCTCCCGAACTTACCTTTGTGGCAAAGGAAATGATAAAAATGAACTTCCAGCCTGGACAGGGATTAGGAAGGAGCAGTCAGGGAATCACCGAGCCCATCCACCTACCACAGCAGATAGGCAAAGCAGGGTTGGGATACCATGAGGGCGTAGCACGGAGACACCGTCAGGGTGCAGCTCCGATTCGACTAGCTGGCAGTCCAGTGACCAAAGTCGACAATGAACAGGGGATCAGCGAGCCTGTGATTGGGGCAGGGAATGAAGAGTTAACCCCCGCACGTAATGAGTCGGCCCGGAAGGAAAGTTTCCTGTAAGAGGTCGCAAAGGAGTTTGAGACCAAGTGCTATATCCCCGGACAATCAACAAGCAGCAGGGAGGGGACGAGTATTATCGCACCACCGGGAGCCCAACCAATTGTGCCTGTCATCGATTGGGCAGGGCTGATTGTTCCTGGAGAAGCTAGGAAGGAGGACTCAGGCGACGTATCCGTAATCATCGGGGAAGTGTCCGACGTGAAGCCCCCGTTCATCCAACGCATTTCATCTGACCTGACCGTCGACAACTGGACCATGAAACCAGTAATATCCAAACAAGGGTAAAAACCGACGTCAGGGTGGTAGACCCCAGAGGACGGGGGAATGAAGAAGTTTTATTTTTGTTGTTGTTTTATTTCTGCATAATTATGTCGTTTCTTCGTATTATTTTGAAAATGCGATCATCGTGAAAAATGATTTATATATGACAAGTATTTTGTTTCATGTCAGGTGTACCAATTTGAGTAATCCTTGCCTAACAAACGGTCTTTCAAATTTGAATGATGATTATGATTTTGACATTGAGCTGGATTTCGATTTAATGGGCATTGAACAAGACGAGACAGATTACGACGACGCGCCTGACGAGATCAAAGGATGGGTCGAGGACAAACCCAAACCCAACATGGACCAAACCGTCACCATTCATATTGGAACCCCTGACAAGCCAAAAGAACTCAAGATAGGGACGGACCTTACCCCCAGCCAAAAAGCCGAAATGACTGAGTTGCTAAAACAATATGAGGATGTCTTTGCCTGGTCTCATGAGGATATGATCGGATTGTCCACCGACATCGTGGTACACCGATTGCCCATCAAGGAGGGTTTCAGGCCTGTCAAGCAAAAATTAAGAAAGTTGAAACCGGAGTGGAGCTTAAAAGTAAAGGAAGAGATCATCAAGCAGTTCAGGGCGGGAATCATTATGGTGTCCACTTACCCGGAGTGGCTATCCAATGTAGTCCCAGTGGCTAAGCCTAGAGGAAAGGTGAGGGTATGTGTAGACTACAGAGATCTAAACAAGGCCAGTCTCAAGGATAACTTCCCGGTGCCTTTCATACACATCCTGGTAGATAACACGACCCAATACGAAATGTACTCTTTTGTGGATTGCTTCGCGGGATATCATCAGATAATGGTGGCGGAGGAAGATCGGGAAAAGACCACATTCATCACCCCCTGGGGCACTTTCTGCTATAGGCGATTGGCTTTTGGCCTCACAAACGCGGGGGCTACTTATCAGAGAGCCATGATGGCCCTGTTCCACGATATGATGCATAAGGAGATAGAAGTCTATGTGGATGACATTATTGTGAAATCGAGGGTAGAATCTGATCATGTAACCCATCTCAAAAAGCTATTCGATCGGCTCAAAAAATATAATTTGAAACTCAATCCAGCCAAGTGTGCTTTCGGAGTGCAGTCGGGTAAGCTCTTGGGATTCCTGGTTAGTGATCGGGGCATTGAGTTGGATCCGGCAAAGATTAAGGCCATTATGGATATGCCGGCGCCTCACACAGAGAAGGAGATAAGAGGATTCCTCGGAAGGATAAACTTCATCAGCCGTTTTATATCCCACTTGACAACTACATGTGAGCCCATTTTCAAACTGTTAAGAAAGGGGGCTTCCCAGGAATGGAATGAGCAATGTCAGAAGGCTTTTCAGACCATTAAAAAGCAGCTGACGGAGGCCCCAGTGCTGGTACCCCCGAAGGATGGGATCCCTCTGTTTATGTATATATCGGTCAATGCCATCGCGATGGGATTTATGCTGGGACAGAAAAATGAGGCGGGTAAAGAGCAGGCCATCTATTACCTCAGCAAAAGATTTAGCCAATGTGAGCAGAATTACACTCCCATCGAGAAGACCTGTTGTGCTCTAGCCTGGGCTGCAGGGAGATTACAGCACTACCTCCATGGGCATACGACGACGTACCTGATATCAAGAATGGATCCCCTGAAATATATTTTTGAAAGGCCCATGCTGAATTGTCGATTGTCAAGATGGGCAGTTAATCTTACAATAGTTCGACATGGTGGTACGTGACTCAGAAGGCCATGAAAGGACAGGGGAATTGCCGATCAGTTGGCGGAAACCCCGTCAGGAGGGATGGAGCCCTTGGAAACTCCTCTCCCGGGCGAAGATATATTTTGGGTATCACGCGAGAAATGTGATGACGAGGGACAGTTCTGGAAGCTGTATTTTGATGGTGCCATGAATGCCGAGGGGGCAGGAGCCGGAGCGGTCCTGGTCTCTATCACGGGAGAACAATACCCCGTGGCCACTAAACTGCGCTTCAGCAATTCGAACAACACCGCTGAATATGAGGGATGTATCTTGGGACTCCGCTTGGCCCGCGACATGGGAGTGAAGAGACTAGCGGTGTTTGGGGATTCAGAACTGGTAATCAGACAAGCGATCGGGGTGTACAACACTGAAGAGCTGCGGTTACTTCCATACCATCGTTGTGTTACCCAGCTGACGCAAGAGTTCGAAGATATCGCTTTCCGCCATATTCCCCGGGGACGGAATGATTTTGCTGATGCATTGGCAACTCTGGCTTCCTTAATCCACGTAATCAAGAATCGGGACAGTCCACAGATTGAGATCGCCGTACAGATTCCCCCGGCATATGAGGAACAGGTGGCAGTGTTATCAGACGAGGTGGTGTTGCCAAAGCAGCCCTGGTATCACGACATAAGGGAATATCTGAGAGATAGGTCCATTCCCGACCAGGTGGGTCGAACTGAGAGTATGAGAATCCAAAAGATGGCGATGAAATTTTACCTGAGTGGGGATTCACTCTACAAAAGGGATGCTGGGTTGGGACTGTTGCAGTGCGTAGATGAAACACAGGCCCGAAAGATTATGAATGAAATACATGGTGGAGTGTGTGGGCCACATATGAGTGGACCGATGCTGGCCAAAAAGATCTTGAGAACCGGGCATTATTAGTTGACACTGAAAGCCGATTGCGATGATCATGTCAAACGGTGTTATCAATACCAGGCGCACGGTAATGTGATCCATACGCCTCCCAATGAACTGCACTGTAATGAACCTCAACCCGTGGCCATTTTCAATGTGGGGAATGGATGTAATCGGACCAATAGAGCCCAAAGCAAGCAACGGACACCGATTCATTTTCGTCATGATCGATTACTTCACCAAATGGGTAGAAGCAGCTTCTTTCCCCAAAGTAACTCAGGAGGTCATCGTCGGGTTCATCAGGAATAATGTCATTTGTCGATACGGGCAGCCTAACGTTCTGGTCTCTGACAATGCCAAGAATTTAAACAACGCCCTCATGAAGGGACTGGCACGGTCAGTTGTATCAACAAAGGATCTCTCGATCATACGACAAAAGGATAAGACCTCGAAAGTTCAAGGAAAATGATTTGGTGCTAAAAAGAGTCATGCCTTGTCAAGACGAAGCCAAGGGGAAGTTCGCCCCGAACTGGGAAGGGCCATTTGTGATTAAGAATGTGCTATCCGGAGGAGCCCTCATATTGCAAGAAATGGATAGTGAGGTATTTCCACAACCCCTCAATTCTGACTCAGTGAAGCGGTTCTACGCTTGAATCATCAATGCTTCCTTTTCTTTGAAGGAGCGAACTACGTAGGACCTGATCTCCCAACTTGTGGGGGTACGTAGGCAGCCATCATGGCACGGTCCGATCCCTTAAAAAAAATAATCATTTCCCTAACCAAAACCAATTTTCGATAGCCAGATAAAACCTTCCTACACCCTCAAAACCTTCCCAAAACCAGCTGCCTAACCAGCTTCATCCCAAGGGACATAACCCTGATCCAACCAAACAGTTATCCAAAATCTGAGATTCAATCCGATGAAATCAAAAGGTGTGCGGCAATATCTGTCAAATCTCCATCAAGACTTGAGAAGAGAAAGAAGGCGAAATGTCAAAATCATGGGCAACTGGATAAAATGGGGATCCAATGAAAGGCAATGATACGATAAAAGGGGAAAATGACTGAATTTAAATGCATGTCTATATATATAAGTCATTTTATTACAAGATTGTTCTTTCGATAACTGGTGAAACTAACATAGTCTATGCAGGAAATAAAATAATCTACAAATCTGAAACTAGCTGAAGCAGGATGGTCAAGGTGGTGGATAGATTTGAAGCATCAGCATCTCCTGCAATCTGCTGCCCCATCATATCAATACGATCCAATAAAGCAGTGGCTCGGCTGACAGTCCCAAAATGAGCATCTACAACTGCCCTGGTCTGAAATACAATGGCCTCTCTGTCAGCAATGGCAGTGTCTCTAGCCCGAATGGCATCATCTCTCTCGACAAGAGCGACATCCCTCTCGGCCTCAGCAGTAATCAGGGCTAGGTGGAGTCGGGTATCCTCAGTAGCCCAACTTGGGGCAGAATCAGCTGAGACATGGTGGTCTGTGGTATCCTCTGGGAAAATCACTCCAGAGTCATCAAAGGCCCCAGTCTGACTCAAACCAACCGGATCCAAATCTCCGCGCAACCACTGTACGTAAGCAAATGTCTGGATGTGACGGCTCTCACTGTATTCGGCAAAGATCCTGCGAGACCAAAGATCGTATACCCGCAGTAGATCCCTCTCGGAACGAGATGATATAAGGAATCGGTAGGCGGCTGCACCCACGAAAGGGTGTAAATCCTGTGTCTGATCAAACTGCCCCATAACCGCCAGGGGATGATAAGTCGTCACGCCCCTCAAGCCAGCAATAGGGATGAAATCCAGGGTGGGCACGTGAGTCAAGAAGCTCATAAAGGAGCAATAGCCCGAGTAGACCAATAGATGAAAAGGATCCTCAATGACAGACAAAAATGATGTCCAGGAGGCCACATCAGTACAGCTCACGGGATGAAACGAAAACTGCGTGGTTATGTCATGGCTAAAGCAAAACCCTTGGCGACGGAAATGGCCGATGGGACTAAGATGACTCATGAACCACATATACAATAAGGTCGAACTCCCTCTGAATACCCTGCCTCGGAAGGATTGACAGTATGAAGCTGACATATAGGTATCCGCCAATATCATGGGAAGAATGGTGTAATCCTCCTGAAGGGCTCGAACAACCGCGACAACTCGCATGTCCAACTGATCAGGTCCTGCGGGCAAGTACAAAACTGAGACGACACAGGCCATCAGAACGTCTACTCGGGAAGTGCCCCAGCGCTCCTCAGATACAGAAAAATCGCCGAAGAAAAGACGAAAACTGTCAGGTGAACCAAATCGGTCAATCAAGAACTGAAGGGGAACCATATGGTCTGATGTGATCACCGGTAACAAGACAGCCCTCCGCAAACCGGTAAAGGTCAAGAACTGACGGCGCATGGAACCAGCCGTGACCCTGGCACAAGGTCTATCCAAAGGCAAGCCGGTGAAGCGAGCATACTCCTCGAGGGTGGGGGTCAGCTCTAACCATCCCTAACCTGAACACCTGACGGCAGGCGCCCAATAGCTCAGAATACCCTCCACAAAGCCCCACTGGCAACCTGAAAGGTTAATAAGGACCAAGAATGGCCCAGAAGACCGTCTGCCGATGACCCTGTCCCGCCGGCAATAAACTGTCCAACCAGCGGAGGAGACTGCCAACCAACCCGTGGAAGGAATGAAATCCAAACGTACCCACGGCATCTGAAGACGACATCTGTGGAAAAATAGTATCAAAAAGACTGTGCAGGGGTCGTTTTCTATCCATAAATAAGAAAAAGCATACATCATACAGTTAATAATAAAACAAATGAAGATCATAGAGATAAAAGAGAAATACTGTGCATGACATAAATAAATGAGTTCAATACATAGTGCGTAAAATGAAAAAATAAGTCCAAGCAGGTACACAGGTACAAAAGCCCTATCCTAATCCTGATCTAAATACAAGTCAATCTCATCGATAAAGGCGGATCCTCAAACTGATCCCCTGGGGTCGTCGAGGTCGGAGGACCGAAGTTCATATCCGGAATGTAGGGCTGCGCTGTGGCCATCAGACGAGCTCGGGCCCGCATCATAACCCGTACCGTCAGGATCATACGCATAAGCATCCTCCGAAAGTTCGGCCCAGCACCCGAAGATATAGAGACAACTGGTCCACCCTGGCGGGTCAAAGTGGCGATCTGCTCGGCATGAGTGGGAGTCCGAACGCAGGCTTGCCCAATCAGTCATCATCACCCCGAGCCGGGGACCATATCCCCGAGGAAGAATGTGGCCCGGGTCTGAGGACCAATGGTGCGGGGCACCCACCAAGTACGGAAGGCATCACCTGGTAACTGGGGACCCGTCGAAAGCATCCGGTCGTCCCTCCCCTGCAAGCATGATCTCTGAAGGCTGAGAATCCCAGCGGCCAGGAAGGTAGCGAAAGGAAGGGAGTGCGGGATGCGGATCTCTCCTGTAACACATCTGAAGGCGCGCTCCCCCAGGTACATAACCCATCCTCCAACACTCTGCAAAGTGAGGCGATGGGTGGAAAGTGCAAACTCCCGGGCCGGTAGGTAGGATGCCCATCTATAAACCCCACATCCAGATGCTCAGAAAGATAAGGCCTCCAGACGACCCCTGCAGCCGTGATCAGCTCCAGCTGGATGCGGCAGTGTGCAAAGCTGCCAGATACCGGGACCTCCTCCAGGGTGCTATGATGCCATCGCCAACCCCGGGGATAGGTGTCCAAGCCAAGAGTGGTGACAGGCCTCAGACATGGGAGACGCTCGTAGGCCCAGAACTGCGAACAGAAACAGTGAAAAGCATGAGTAACCTATAAATGCGGAAAAAGAGAAATAAATGAAGGAAAGTCCAATAAGAAGAGGGAAAGAGAAACCTCACCAGCAGGAAGTGATAAAATCCGAGCCAAGCATCTGTCTGGCCCTCCGAGCGTAGACGCATACCGTGGAGGAAATAGGCAAAGGTGAATGACCCCCAGTCATAGTCACTGATGCGGTCCACGTCACTGACCGCTCCCACGACGCTGAAATGAATGGTGGAGGAGTTGTTCCCTAGGAAACAACCCCTCATGATGGTCAGGAACAGGCGTCGGAGCAGAATGTCCCGAGTACCCTGATCCGCTGGAATGGGCAGCGCGTAGAGACCCCCAACAGCGTCAACAGCCAAAGCACCGGACCGAATACTACGGGCCTTAAAGACCGGGTCCTCGGCTGCAAAGCCCAATAAAGCCCGGACCTCCGCAGGAGTGATGTCGAGATCTAGAGGAACGCGGGACCCGGTAAACTCTATGCCCGTAATGTACCTCCAGTCCCATGGGGTCAGCACAACCTCGCAGTCAAGAAGGTGAAGGGACTGGGTCTGGTGGAACCATCTCTCGGACAAAGCCCTCATGTAACCCCAGGGGCACTGCCGGGGGATGATAGTGAAGAAGTGACGGAAGCCCCAAGAATCCACCACCGCCCGGTAGTCGCTGTGCAGAGCCGTGTAGAGGGAGTAGATGTTGAACCAGTTGCCCCTCGGCTGGGTAAACTCGGGTACCTGGGGCAATCACCAAGGGGTCAGTCCGGATAAAAGGAGAATTGAGAAATTGAGAATAAAATCAGAATAGAATTGGATATACCTCGTTAGCCACGAGAGATGCTGAGGGGTGTCGACTGAGATCCCGACCTAGAAGATCGGGTATCTGCATAGGGGCGCCAGAAGAAGCCTAATGAGTAGATGGAGCCGGTGTGCTGGAGGATGGCCCCTCTGCCGCGACCTCCAGAGGGACAGCCTCCTCAACGTCCGGATGATCAGGACGGATGACAGCCTCCGCCAAGCGATGAGCCTGACGGGTTCGAGGAGGAACAGGGGCAGGTGCAACCCTACGGCGGCGGACGCCCGAAGTCCAAGACGCGGTGGAGCTACTGGGAGTATCAGGATCCATAGCTGGAATAAAGCAGGCGGAAGGTAAATTCTATTTTGAATTATGTCATAAATACTCTAATCGTCATCATATAATTAATGCCGCATGATGCATGTTTATAAAAAAAAAAAATCGGCAGAGTTTCGTTTGTAAAATGGATATCCCAAGCATAAGCCAAACGTGTTTTCCATCAATCCAGGCCTCAAACAGATCAAAGTTGTGTTCATATGTGTAATTACAACATGTAAAGTACCATAACGCATGATTTTCTTTCAGAAAAGGAATAGCAGTATGTGGGACCGCACCATGAGCATAAAATAGGGTTCACACAGTTGATACATAGCATGTATATATGATCATACATAGCATAGCATTATAAAGCATACATTTCTATCTCTAACATGTAAATAGCAAATGTATAGCAAAACATTGACGAAATTGAAAAGGGAACGGTCAAAGTGTTACCTGTAGCGCGTAGAACGATCCTACCGGAACGGTTTTTGCAGAAAAGTTAGAGAAATCGACAAAAGGCCTTTGCAAACGAGCAAAATCTCAGGGGTCTATGTGGGGTACGAAGTTGAAAGTGACAGATCTAGAAGCGGCGAGCCGCTTATGAATCCCTATCTTAGCCGCACATCTATCTGCGGCTGGCCGCAGATCAATCTGCGGCTGGCCGCAGATCAATCTGCGGCTGGCCGCAGATCCATCTGCGGCTGGCCCTGGTCGGTCCCCTTGATTCCCTTGCAGCCGTTTGATGTGTCTAGTGAAAATGAATTACGAGATGGGTGACCGGCGACGATACCCGGCCCCGATGAGACAATCGACCGGCGACGATAACCGGCGATTACGAGAGGGATGTCTGGCGACGAAAACCGGCTCCGACAAGACAACCAACCGGCGACGATAACCGGGGGTTACGAGATGGGTGACCGGCGACGATACCCGGCCCCGACAAGACAATCGTCCGGCGACGAAAACCGGCGATTACGAGATGGACGTCCGGCAACGAAAACCGGCTCCGACAAGACAACCAACCGGCGACGATAACCGGGGGTTACGAGATGGGTGACCGGCAACGATACCCGGCCCCGACAAGACAATCGTCCGGCGACGAAAACCGGCGATTACGAGATGGATGTCCGGCGACGAAAACCAGCTCTGACAAGACAACCAACCGGCGACGATAACCGGGGGTTACGAGATGGGTGACCGGCGACGATACCCGGCCCCGACAAGACAATCGTCCGGCGACGAAAACCGGCGATTACGAGATGGATGTCCGTCGACGAAAACCGGCTCCGACCAGATAACCAACCGGCGACGATAACCGGGGGTTACGAGATGGGTGACCGGCGACGATACCCGTCCCCAATAAGACAATCGTCCGGCGACGAAAACCGGCGATTACGAGATGGATGTCCGGCGACGAAAACCGGCTCCGACCAGACAACCAACCGGCGACGATAACCGGGGGTTACGAGATGGGTGACCGGCGACGATAACCGGCCCCGACAAGATAATCGACCGGCGACGATAACCGGCGATTACGAGGTGGATGTCCGGCGATGAAAACCATCTCCGACAAGAAAACCAGCCGGCGACGATAACCGGGGGTTACGAGATGGGTGACCGGCGACGATACTCGGTCCCGACGAGACGATCATCAGCCTCGACACCCTTTTCTGAATGTTTTGTATCAATGGCATTGTAGACACCCAAATTTTGCACTTTCTATAACTGACCATGATAGGAGGGCAAATTCGTCCATTGGGCCGGCCTGCGAGAGCAAAGGATGGGCACCGGAACGAACACTCGACGTCACCGCAACGATTTACAAATCAAAATCGACGTGACAGCGAGGCCGTCCAAAATGAGCATGCCCGAATGATGTGGCACGTCTCCCAGTGATTCCCGGACTGCAAAATACAAGCCTGTCGGCGAAAATCGACGTCACGACACGAGAAACGAGGTGCGGTTCAGAAAACGAGAAAATCAGCCCACCAAGCCGCGGATCAATCTGCGGCCAAGCGATTAAAATAATTGAGTGCGCACGGGACTCGAAACCAGGAAACCAGCTGAGTGCGATTGGGGGTGGCCAGCCAGCCGCAGATCCATCTGCGGCCAGCCGCAGATCCATCTGCGGCCAGCCGCAGATCCATCTGCGGCTGCCCTAATGCAGCCTATTTCAGCTCATTTCCGCTTCAGCATACAGGAGGTTGAGCAGATTTGAAAGGAAGGAGATTTCAACAGCAAGAAGCACGGAAATAGAAGGAAAAGAGAGCAAATCTTGCAACTAAATAGGAAGAAAAGAGAGAAAAAGAGAGGATTTATACTCTTTTGATTTTGATTGTACCAAATATACTTCCTATCCTATTCGAATACACAAGTTTGCATCATTTGAGATCATTTGCAAGGTGAAATTTCCTTTTGTTATAGCAATTTATATCATATTATTTGGTTAAATTAAATGTAGTTTTTCTTGTATATTGTTGTGGATCTATGGATTGAGGGCTATTAGTGAAGTTTCCCAAATGGAACGAAATTCCTCCTAATGGCCCGATGATATCCATTTGGTGAATTTTAGCTCATTGTAATGATGTATTATGCATAGTTTATTTAGATTGTTATTTTTAGGATCTTGTGGGTGTGTAGCGATTTTGGATGTGAGCCTAGGAGCGCGACCCCGTGGTCCAAATCCGATGATGGACATCTTTTGATATATATAATAAATTCGATGTACCTTTCATTGTAAATATGTAATCGTCGGGCCTTAAAACGACGCCAAGGCGAGAATCGTGTTTAAGGCCCCGAAATAGTGAAACTTGTGATTGTAGGCGTTTGGGGTTATTTTGATGGCTTACATGCCCATGAATAGCTCCGACGCGTGTTTATGCTCGATTTGATTTATGAGACGAAATTGATTTCAAAGCTAAATGATAAGATTTTCATAAAATCAATCAAACTAGGCTATTAGCATCACGAGGTTAATAAATGGGAAGTGCTAATGAATGTCGATTTCTATTTCAAACGAGAAAGCTAAAGAAAATCGTTTTCAAACATCACAAGAAATGGTTTCATAAAATAAGTGACGTTTTATTAAACCGGTGTGCATAGGGTTAAAGAGGTTCTAGAAGTTGCCCATCGTTTGAGTTACGAAAGCAACGTATAGATCTCGATTCCTATTTTGACGAAGGTTTAAAACTCTTGTTTTGCCAAAACGACACCTAACGAAAAATCTCATAGTTTTTGGATAATTAAAATCAAACCCTTCTTATAAAGAATCAAGCTTTCTCGTATAAATAGAAGGACATTCCGAAGCATTCTCAAATCAAAGCACGACTTTCCCTAAAAATCCAAAAGATTCTTTCATACAAACTCACCACAACATTCATATAGGCACACACACACGCACACACGCACACACGCGCACATACACACACACACATTCGAGAATTAAAGGATAGGAAAGCATCAAGATTGCGGTAACCATGTTTCACGGAAGTCGAGGGGTGCCTAACACCTTCCCCTCGCTTAAGCAAGCCCCCGAACTCTATGAATCTCGATTCGCAGACCAATTAATTCGGAGTCACATATGAGCCATCGATCTATAAAAAACGAAAACTCGGATGAGTTGGTACATCCATTTCAAGTATACCAACTGACGACTCTGGTTAATTGGCTCATCATAAAAAAACGATTTTTCAAAACCCCGTCGACATTGAGTGCCGATCCTTTCCAAAACATCATCTAATCAAAGGGCTAAAATCGGAAAGACGAAAAATCGGCGTCGACAGCTGGCGACTCCGCTGGGGACATTAGAGGGCTTAAGCCGCGTTCAAGTCTTGATGCTATCCTATCCTTTAAAATTTATGAATGTGTGTGTATGTACGACATTTTTGGCATGTTTTACTTGTTGTTGTTGTGTGAATGTGTGTTTTGTAAAAGGAATGAATGATTGAATGGAATGGCTTTACTTTAAAGTAATCATTTGCATACGGTGAGGACGATGAATGTGAATGTATGTTGAGAGAGTACCTCCTCCTGAGGCGAACCTGTCGGTTGCTTATTACTGGACTCGAAGGGGCTGCTCCCCGGAGATGGCTCAGGAAACGCACCACCCAAATCCGCTCCAATCGAAAGGATTCAGACGAGTAGATTGCGAAGATTTGGGGACCTTCATGCCGAAAAGCTCGCGAGAGTAACCCTAGGGTAGGTCAGCCTCTGATAAACCTAACGAAAGGGAAGCTTCTTCATGCCCTTTTATCATTCAGTCGAATAAATAAATGTCATGTAAATGGCATATAACTGCCATACCGGCATCATCGTAATAAATATGTCCTGTATCATGTGATTACATCACCTGCACATATAAAGAGAATACTGACATGGTTTTGCAGGAAGGCAATCCGTGCCACGTGCCAAGGTTTTCTACAACTTCTAAATACTATCCTGTCATCAAACACTGACCTTGTTTTGCAGGATAAGATTAAGAGAACCGTGAAAGCGTGGCGTAACGATCACAAAGAACCCGGAGTAGGGGCATATTCGACCACAAAAAAAAACAAAAAAAAATAATAAAAAAAATAGCCGAGTTGTTGAGCCTGTATGGAGATATGTTCGCTTGGTCCCGTGGCGACGTGATTAGATTGTCCACAGACATTATAGGACATCGACTGCCCATCAAGGAGGGTTCCGACCAATTAAGCAAAAGTTGAGAACGTTGAAGCCTGAATGGAGGTTGAAAATAAAGGACGAAATTGTCAAGCGGTTTAAAACAGGAATCATCACGGTGTCTATTTACCCTGAATGGCTTTCCGACAGAATCCCAGTACCACAGCCTGGAGGAGAAGTAAGGGGCCGCATCGACTATAGAAATCTGAACGATGCCCTTCAAGATCAAACATTTTGATTCAGTCATTTACGACCCAAAATGAATGGGGCAGTGGGGGCTGCAAATAAAACACAAAAACGATCATGGGAAGAATGTCCGCCAATCATCGGGGATGGCCGGATTTATTGTCGCTCACCCTGTTTGCCTGTCGAACCTCAGCTCGCACATTTGCAGGGGCAGCCCTTACGCATCTCCCGGGCATACGACAGGAGGGTACGATCCCGGAAATTCAAAATAAACGATTTAGTCCTCAGAAGGATCGCGCCCTGCCAAGACGAAGCTATGGGGTTTCGCTCTAAATCAAAAGGAGTCGTCACAATAAAAAAAAAAAAAAAATCCTCTCTGGGGGAGCCCTTATCTTACAAGGAATGGACGGAAAGGCGTTCCCCAGCCCGTTAATTCTGACTCTGTGAAACAACCCTGTGAAAAAAAAAGAAAAAAAAAAGAAAAAAAAATCAAAAATCAAAAAATCAAAAAAAATCAAAAATCCCCCAAACCTTTCAATAAGTCAAAGGACCGGATCTTTTGTCAGCCCAGCAGATACCGATGCAACCAGTACGAGGGAGATCACAAGAAAAGCAACTTAACACTGGGGCATTTGTCACTACCCAGGAAATGATGACGTGCAAATTGGCACCCATGCAACAATCCCATCGACATGCACCATCGTCATCAAATGCTACCTCATGGCAATTAAATCTTCAACGGTACGATCATCTGGCATTTGTCAAGCATAGTTTTCCCGGGATACGATGATCCGCGTGAAAGGGGGATCTTATTTTTGGCTTGATAGGAATCGGATTAATTCTGACAAGCAACCGTGGAGCACGATCGTGAGTATGATTAAACGAAGAAGGCTATTCAACCTTTTGATCGGGTACAAAGCCTTAATTCAAAGCAACGTTTGCGACAGAATCGACCTCATGTGACAGCCTTCACTTTGCATTTGCACAAACTTTCAGTTGTGGGGTATAAAACTATGACGACGCTGATAGCAATTAACACGTAGTCAGACAGTCAATGATTATCAAGCTAATATCAATAAGTCAGACAATGAATGATTATCAAGCTAATGTCTCGAATCGTGGCCTGGGTTATTCGAGTAATTAAGCCCGAGGGGTGTCTCTACACCTGGTGCCCTAAAGCCATCTGGTTTGGGAGTCGCTGGCCCAACACTCGTTATATGGGTAACTCAGAGCCTAAGAAAACGAGCATTACAATAGAGGAGGCCCGAGCAGATTCGAATCGTGGCATGGGCTACTCGAGTAATTAAGCCTAAGGGGTGTCTCTACATCTGGTGCCCTAAAGCCGTCTGGTTTGGGAGTCACCGGCCTAACACTCGCTACATGGGTAACTCAAGCCTAAGAAAACGAATCTTGCGCAAGGTCAAGCAAAGAATGAATGGTGCAGACCACCAGCTTGTCTCGAACCGTGGCCTTTGTTACTCGAGTAAATAAACTCGAAGGGGTGTTTGTACACCTAATGCCCCAAAACCGTCTGGTTTGGGAGTCATTGGTCCAAAACTCGTTAAATGGGTAACTTTGAATAGCCTAAGAAAACGAGACAAGTGAAGTGGGCTAATAAAGAGAAAAGATAATACGAAAAAAAAAAAAAAAAAAAACTCTCAGCCTTAAACAAGAGGTCATGGAAGAGAAACCCCTACTGAATGCTGCATCGCACAGTGCATTTGTCATATGACGTCAATCCTGCTAAGGACGTTGTCGAGAATGGAGACAGAATACCTTTGACGAGGGAAGGTAGTTCTTTTGAATTCGACCTTACTCACGTACAATGACCATGAATGCTTGAAGGTGTTCTTACGATTTCCTAACCCGTTAAATAGAAAACCATCAATTCACAAAGGATCGGAAAAACTTCCAATCTAGTACATTCACGGTTCACAACTTGCTAGATTGTGCGATCAACAGATATTCGATTTCATGTGCTTTAACTGCATTTACTCTTTTGTCGAGATTATAATATCTTTGTGTTGAACTAACACTAACGGCCCGAGCCTTCAAGTTTCGGCATTTGTTAGTCATCTGATGTGCAGGATCTGGCAGAGCTGTGGATAGCTCAGCACGGTCGACATCGCGAGTTTTCGATAGAAATTCTTGGTAGCGACACGCACCAAGGCAGGGGCAGTTAAGAATCGTGAAATGAAAGGAAGCTGAGGTTGCACAGAACTTCTCATCATTGAGCCTCTCCCCAATCCTGACTATCACTACCTCGACATCCAAATGATCCACGTGCATGAGCATATACAAGGATGATATAATGCAAGACAACAGCATATCGGCCAGGGAAATGATCAAAAGGCCAAGGAGCCCAACATAGCTGTCGATCATCACAGAGAGCGAAACGGACTGCCTCAACTCGATGAAATGAAGACGACCAAGAACAAGCAGAGTACAACACCAATGTTGAAGTCTAGAAACTACACTTCACGACGAGGCGTGATCCAATCAAATGTTGGCAAGCAACGACGACCGTCGAATCGTATCATTTGACTGAACAGGGGTCATTTCTATCTAAAACATATGTTGTGCACATGCATCTGTCCATAACATATCTGCCAGATCATGCATAACATCTTTTTCATGCATGCAGGTACAATCAAAAGGAAAATCATCAAGAAAGTACAAGCATGTCGCTTTCAACCTCACAAATGATCAGAGTGATGGCTTTTGCGGCATAGTACGTGGACGATGTTGGTGGGAGATCCAGGACAAAAGCCGATCACACATCCCATTTCAAATCAAAGCAATCAATGACCCTGGGAAGGGCTGGTATCCAAACAAGAAGTGAACCTGGGAAGGCATCCAAGCAACCCACAACAAAGTGGTGAGCAAACCTGGGAAGGCATCCAAGCAACCCACAACAAAGTGGTGAACAAACCCTGGGAAGGGCTGAAATCCACGCGAACCACAACAAGATGGTGAGCACCCCTGGGAAGGGCTGATATCCACAAAAAGAAAAAAGACAAAAAACAATAAACCTTGGGAAGGGCTGAGATCCAAGCGAACCACGACAAGATGGCGAGCACCCCTGGGAAGGGCTGATATCCACAAAAAGAAAAAAGACAAAAAACGACAAACCCTGGGAAGGGCTGAGATCCAAGCGAACCACGACAAGATGGCGAGCAACCCTGGGAAGGGCTGATATCCACAAAAAGAAAAAAGACAAAAAACAACAAACCCTGGGAAGGGCTGAGATCCAAGCGAACCACGACAAGGTGGCGAGCACCCCTGGGAAGGGCTGATATCCACAAAAAGAAAAAAAAAGACAAAAAAACAACAAACCCTAGGAAGGGCTGAGATCCACGCGAACCACGACAAGATGGTGAGCAACCCTGGGAAGGGCTGATATCCACAAAAAGAAAAAAGACAAAAAACAACAAACCCTAGGAAGGGCTGAGATCCAGACAATAGACCGGCGACGATAACCGGCGATTACGAGATGGATGTCCGGCGATGAAAACCGGCTCCGACAAGATAACCAACCGGCGACGATAACCGGGGGTTACGAGATGGGTGACCGGCGACGATACCCAGCCCCGACGAGATAATCGACCGGCGACGATAACCGGCGATTACGAGATGGATGTCCGGCGACGAAAACCGGCTCCGACAAGATAACCAACCGGCGACGATAACCGGGGGTTACGAGATGGGTGACCGGCGACGATACCCGGCCCCGACGAGACAATCGACCGGCGACGATAACCGGCGATTACGAGATGGATGTCCGGCGACGAAAACCGGCTCCGATAAGATAACCAACCGGCGACGATAACCGGGGGTTACGAGATGGGTGACCGGCGACGATACCCGGCCCCGACGAGACGATCGACCGGCGACGATAACCGGCGATCACGAGATGGATGTCCGGCGACGAAAACCGGCTCCGACAAGATAACCAACCGGCGACGATAACCGGGGGTTACGAGATGGGTGACCGGCGACGATGCCCAGCCCCGACGAGACGATCGACTGGCGACGATAACCGGCGATCACGAGATGGATGTCCGGCGACGAAAACCGGCTCCGACAAGATAACCAACCGGCGACGATAACCGGGGGTTACAAGATGGGTGACCGGCGACGATACCCGGCCTTGACGAGACAATCGACCGGCGACAATAACCGGCGATTACGAGATGGATGTCCGGCGACGAAAACCGGCTCCGACAAGATAACCAACCAGCGACGATAACCGGGGGTTACGAGATGGATGACCGGCGACGATACCCGGCCCCGACGAGACAATCGACCGGCGACGATAACCGGCGATTACGAGATGGATGTCCGGCGACGAAAACCGGCTCCGATAAGATAACCAACCGGCGACGATAACCGGGGGTTACGAGATGGGTGACCGGCGACGATACCCGGCCCCGACGAGACGATCGACCGGCGACGATAACCGGCGATCACGAGATGGATGTCCGGCGACGAAAACCGGCTCCGACAAGATAACCAACCGGCGACGATAACCGGGGGTTACGAGATGGGTGACCGGCGACGATACCCGGCCCCGACGAGACGATCGACTGGCGACGATAACCGGCGATCACGAGATGGATGTCCGGCGATGAAAACCGGCTCCGACAAGATAACCAACCAGCGACGATAACCGGGGGTTACGAGATGGATGACCGGCGACGATACCCGGCCCCGACGAGACAATCGACCGGCGACGATAACCGGCGATTACGAGATGGATATCCGGCGACGAAAACCGGCTCCGATAAGATAACCAACCGGCGACGATAACCGGGGGTTACGAGATGGGTGACCGGCGACGATACCCGGCCCCGACGAGACGATCGACCGGCGACGATAACCGGCGATCACGAGATGGATGTCCGGCGACGAAAACCGGCTCCGACAAGATAACCAACCGGCGACGATAACCGGGGGTTACGAGATGGGTGACCGGCGACGATACCCGGCCCCGACGAGACGATCGACTGGCGACGATAACCGGCGATCACGAGATGGATGTCCGCCGACGAAAACCGGCTCCGACAAGATAACCAACCGGCAACGATAACCAGGGGTTACGAGATGGGTGACCGGCGACGATACCCGGCCTTGACGAGACAATCGACCGGGGACGATAACCGGTGATTACGAGATGGATGTCCGGCGATGAAAACCGGCTCCGACAAGATAACCAACCTGCGACGATAACCGGGGGTTACGAGATGGGTGACCGGCGACGATACCCGGCCCCGACGAGACAATTGACCGGCGACGATAACCGGCGATTACGAGATGGATGTCCGGCGACGAAAACCGGCTCTGACTAACGGTGACACCTGTAGAATCGTATCAAAAGACTGTACAGGGGTCATTTTTCATTTTAAATGTTGTGTCACATGCATTGAATAAGTGATAATTCTGTACGTGATCCATGCAGGTTAGGTGTCAAGGTCCTAGCCTATCAAAGTTAAAAGCAATGGTTGCCAAGAACGATGTGCGAGGACGAACTCCAAGGATGCCCTTCAAAGCTAGTCAGGAGAATAACTTCCTTTGATGACAATGGGATGGAATAAGGTGATTACGAGAGGGGTGACCGGATACAAGACCCAGCACTCACAGGACAATCGACCGGATATGAGACCCGGCGATTACGAGACGAGCGACAGATCAGGGATTGATGCATTGACACCCTTGCAAATGTGTTGCATGCCTTACATCTTGCGTTACATCATAAGTTGTATGTGTTGCATCATATATGCACTGTCATTCTTATGCACTCTCATTCATGCATCGGGTGTCTGTTTCTTTATCATGTTCATTTCATTTAACATTTCATAAACATGATAAAGAGGGGCAGCTGTAGACACCCAAATTTTGCACTTCCTATAACTGACCATGATAGGAGGGCAAATTCGTCCATTGGGCCGGCCTGCGAGAGCAAAGGATGGGCACCGGAACGAACACTCGACGTCACCGCAACGATTTACAAATCAAAATCGATGTGACAGCGAGGCCGTCCGAAATGAGCATGCCCGAATGATGTGGCACGTCTCCCAGTGATTCCCGGACTGCAAAATACAAGCCTGTCGGCGAAAACCGACGTCACGACACGAGAAACGAGGTGCGGTTCGGAAAACTAGAAAATCAGCCCACCCAGCCGCGGATCAATCTGCGGCCAAGCGATTAAAATAATTGAGTGCGCACGGGGGTGGCCAGCCAGCCGCAGATCAATCTGCGGCCAGCCGCAGATCCATCTGCGGCTGCCCTAATGCAGCCTATTTCAGCTCATTTCCGCTTCAGCATACAGGAGGTTGAGCAGATTTGAAAGGAAGGAGATTTCAACAGCAAGAAGCACGGAAATAGAAGGAAAAGAGAGCAAATCTTGCAACTAAATAGGAAGAAAAGAGAGAAAAAGAGAGGATTTATACTCTTTTGATTTTGATTGTACCAAATATACTTCCTATCCTATTCGAATACACAAGTTTGCATCATTTGAGATCATTTGCAAGGTGAAATTTCCTTTCGTTATAGCAATTTATATCATATTATTTGGTTAAATTAAATGTAGTTTTTCTTGTATATTGTTGTGGATCTATGGATTGAGGGCTATTAGTGAAGTTTCCCAAATGGAACGAAATTCCTCCTAATGGCCCGATGATATCCATTTGGTGAATTTTAGCTCATTGTAATGATGTATTATGCATAGTTTATTTAGATTGTTATTTTTAGGATCTTGTGGGTGTGTAGCGATTTTGGATGTGAGCCTAGGAGCGCGACCCCGTGGTCCAAATCCGATGATGGACATCTTTTGATATATGTAATAAATTCGATGTACCTTTCATTGTAAATATGTAATCGTCGGGCCTTAAAACGACGCCAAGGCGAGAATCGTGTTTAAGGCCCCGAAATAGTGAAACTTGTGATTGTAGGCGTTTGGGGTTATTTTGATGGCTTACATGCCCATGAATAGCTCCGACGCGTGTTTATGCTCGATTTGATTTATGAGACGAAATTGATTTCAAAGCTAAATGATAAGATTTTCATAAAATCAATCAAACTAGGCTATTAGCATCACGAGGTTAATAAATGGGAAGTGCTAATGAATGTCGATTTCTATTTCAAACAAGAAAGCTAAAGAAAATCGTTTTCAAACATCACAAGAAATGGTTTCATAAAATAAGTGACGTTTTATTAAACCGGTGTGCATAGGGTTAAAGAGGTTCTAGAAGTTGCCCATCGTTCGAGTTACGAAAGCAACGTATAGATCTCGATTCCTATTTTGACGAAGGTTTAAAACTCTTGTTTTGCCAAAACGACACCTAACGAAAAATCTCATAGTTTTTGGACAATTAAAATCAAACCCTTCTTATAAAGAATCAAGCTTTCTCGTATAAATAGAAGGACATTCCAAAGCATTCTCAAATCAAAGCACGACTTTCCCTAAAAATCCAAAAGATTCTTTCATACAAACTCACCACAACATTCATATAGGCACACACACACGCACACACGCACACACGCGCACATACACACACACACATTCGAGAATTAAAGGATAGGAAAGCATCAAGATTGCGGTAACCATGTTTCACGGAAGTCGAGGGGTGCCTAACACCTTCCCCTCGCTTAAGCAAGCCCCCGAACTCTATGAATCTCGATTCGCAGACCAATTAATTCGGAGTCACATATGAGCCATCGATCTATAAAAAAAGAAAACTCGGATGAGTTGGTACATCCATTTCAAGTATACCAACTGGCGACTCTGGTTAATTGGCTCATCATAAAAAAACGATATTTCAAAACCCCGTCGACATTGAGTGCCGATCCTTTCCAAAACATCATCTAATCAAAGGGCTAAAATCGGAAAGACGAAAAACCGGCGTCGACAGGCATCTTGCGTTGCATCATAAATCATATGTGTTGCATCACGTATGCATTGTCATCCTTGTGCACTGTCATTCATGCATCGAGTGTCTATTCTTTATCCTGTTCATTTCATTAAACATTGCATGAACATGATAAAGAGGGGCAGCTGTAGACACCCAAATTTTGCGTTCCCTGTACTAACCATGACAGGAGGGCAAAATCGTCAATTGAACCGGCTTGCGGGAGCGAAGGAATGGGCACAAGTGCGAGCGCCCGACGCCACCGCAATGTTTTGGCGACCAAGGCTGACGGGATAATAAAGCCATCCGAAGCAGGCATTCCCGAATGAGGTGGCACGTCTCCCGAAAATTCCCAGACTGCTGAATACGAGCCTGTCAGCGAAAACCGACATTCTGGCATGAAAATCGAGGCGTGGCACAGAAAACGAGAAAGTCAAACCGTCCAGCCGTGGATTGATCTGCGGCCAAATAGTGCGCTTTTTGAAAACACGGAACTCGAAACACGGAACTCGAAATCGGGGTGAGTGGAAGGCAGGCGGCCAGCCAGCCGCAGATCAATCTGCGGCTGGCTCTGGCCAGCCTATTTCAGCCCAGTTTCGTGCAGCATACAGGGAGTTCAGAAAATTGGAGAGAAGAAGGAGATTTCAGCAGCAAAGAGAGCACGGAAATTGAGAGGAAAAAGAGAGAAATTTTGCAATCAAATAGGAAGAAAAGAGAGAAAAAAAGAGAGAATTTAATTCTTTTGATTTTGATTGTATCAAATACACTCCTTATCCTATTCAAATATACAAGTTCATATCCAATTGAGATCAATTGCAAGGTGAAAATTTCTATTTGTTCTAGCAATTCATATCATATTGATTGGGTAAATTAGATGTAACTTTCATGTATTTTGTTGAACAATCATGGATTAGGGATTATTAGTGAGGGTTCTATCGGAACAAAATTCTTCCTAATAACCCGAGGATATCCAATTGATGAAATTTCTAACTTGATTATGGTAATTCATTGGGTGTAATTTATTTAGATTGTCATTTTCGGATATCATGGTGTATTAGATAAATCCGGGTTGGTTAGTTATGTAGCATTCATTTCGTGGGTATGTCAAAATCTCGTGTGAGCCTAGGAACGCGACCCCGTGGTTCAAATCCGATGATGGACGTTTTGATGTATGTAATAGATTCAAGGTGCTCGTTTTGTAACATGTAATCGTCGGGCCTTAAAACGACGCCAAGGCGAGAATCGGGTTTAAGGCCCCGTAGTAGTGAAATATGTGATTGTTGGCGTTCGGGGATATTTTGATGGCTTACATGCCCGTGAATAGCCCCGACGCGTGTTTATGCTTGATTAGATTTTGTGACACAAAAATGATTTCAAGGATTAAACGATGAAGATTTTTTAAAATCAAACAAGCTAGGTTATTAGCATCACGAGGCTAAAAATTAGAAATGCTAATGAATGTCGATTCCTATTAAACGAGAAGGCCAAAGAAAATCATTTTCAAACATCATCAAAAATGGCTTTTATGAATGAATGAAATATCTTATCAAACCTTTGTGCATAGGGTTAAAGACATCCTAGAAATTGCCCATCATTTTACGAAGGCAACGTATAGATCTCGATTCCTATTTTGACGAAGGTTTAAAACTCTTGTTTTGCCAAAACGACACCTAATAAAAAAAACCTCATAGTTTTTCACAATAAAAAATCAAAACCTTTCTCATAAAGCTTTCTCGTGTATGCCGAAAAGACATTCCGAAGCGTTCTCAAATTAAAGCACGACTTTCCCTAAAAATCCAAATGATTCTTTCATACAAACTCACCACAACATTCACATAAGCACACACACACACACACACACCTGCACATATACACATTTCATGAATTAAAGGATAGGACAGCATCAAGATTGCGGTAACCGTGTTTCACGGAAGTCGAGGGGTGCCTAACACCTTCCCCTCACTTAAGCAAGCCCCCGAACTATATGAATCTCGATTCGCAGACCAATTGATTCGGAGTCACATATGAGCCAGCGATTTATAAAAAACGAAAATTCGGATGAGTTGGTACATCCATTTCAAATATACCAACTGGCGACTCTGGTTAATTGGCTCATTATAAAAACAATCTTTCAAAACCCCGTCGACATTAATGCCGACCTTTTCCAAAAATCATTTAATCAAGAAGCTAAAATTGGAAAAGACTAAAAAGGACACGCGAAGAGAAAACCCGGCGTCGACATGAAGTATCCAAGGATTTCAAAGTTTCCCCAAAGGAATGGACTAATCGATACTGAGTGAGCCCCAAGGCATAGAACTCTATCTAGAATTACTAGAAGTTCATCCGATAATCCACAAAACTGGTACAATAGGTGATCAGCCTAAAATACCTGGCGTTATGCATAAGCCTTACATTTTCCATTTACGCGCGTGTCGGTTCTCCGACGCTTATACAATTTCTCCTGCTATGAGGGTTGTTCTTCTCAGCTTTACATGGGAGTCTAGACCAAAGCAATTTGATCGGACAGTTTTACTTAACAACAATAATAGTTGGAGGACTTAACCTCACTTCAATAAACAAATCAATAAGTGTCTAGCTGGAACAATTAGCTTTGACATAACTTTCAAACAGCTTATGGAATAAAGAACTTTAAGGTTCAACAACATGCCTAATAGCATCAATAATATCTTGAATGAATAACAATTCATAATCTTTGGAATCACACAATATATGACATTGCATGAAATGGGCTTTCATTGCAATACTTGAATAAAAGTATGAATACTAGCATACTAATTGCTAAATTGATAAGTAAATTGAACGTAGTCAAAAAGCTCAATAAGCTTGCTCAATAAATAATATTTGCTCAAATATAATTTTGAGTAGGGTAAGTAAACTTGCACAATAATAACTTGAATAAGATATGAGACTTGCTCGATAGATAAATGAATTCGAAACTTGCCCAATAAATAAATCGAGTAAGAAAAACTCGCACAATTAAATAAGGGTTGAGTAAGGAACTTGCCTTGCGCGTGCGTTAAAATCTTGACGTTAATCGTCCTTCAAAAATAATACCCTACAGTTCATTAAAATCATCTTAAATATTAGTCATATAAGGACTAGGTTCAATACAATCATCACATCATCAAAATACATTAATTGCCGTTACGACTACCCAGTCGGGGGTCTCGCTCCCCGGTCTCGCTCCCCGAGTCGGGGGGCAGTGCCCCCGGAAAATCAAGCGTAATTTGCAATCAGTTTATTCAATTTACGCCTTAAGAAACATCACTTTGGTTGACACTGGTATAAAATTAAGCACATAAGGCTTTAACAAGATATAAGTGTTTCTAATCATTTTGTACAAAAATATAAGTTTTAGACTCGCGGGAAAAATTCACTAGGCTCGGCCCGACCCGATCCGACCCGGACCAGGCGCGGAACAGCGCTATGTAGTAGCAGTTCTACAGTTCCTGCAGAACCGCGAACTGACAGACCTTTGCCCGCTCCAGCCTCCATATCTCCCTCTATACTCGATCAATTTGGTCCATTACGGACTCTATGGATTCCTAAGACAAGAGGCTACAACATATCAAAAATGCAGGATGACCCATAGACGCTAACACGACCAAATCTTAAGCCAAAACATAACCTGAATACTCTGTTTTTTCGCAGTCGTCATGCATTTCACTAAAACCTTCACTATAATTTCATTTTAGCATCTTTTTGGTTCATTCCAACTAGGTTATCTTCACAACTCATGGAAGTACAATATTACAACAACAAACAATCAAAATAATTACAGCATCTAGGCTTTACAGTCCTCTAAACAGTCTGAAGGTCCAAAACTCCAAAAATGTCCATAGTTCATCCTTTAAGCCAAGGTTCGGATTTCTCTTCATTTTTGTTCCACTTTAATGGTATTAATAGCTTAGAAGGTGTCTTGGGAACAATATTAAGCAACCACAACCAACAATAACAACCAAAAATCTCCAGAAACGTAAAACCCATCAAAAAAAGTTTCAGAAACTCAAAAACTCGAACAATGGAGGAAAGATGATTTTACCTCTTGCTCTTACTTCTAAGCGTGCTATGGAAGATACTAGGATTCTTCTTCTCCTTCCTCTAGCTCCCGTGCGTCTCCTTCTCCTTCCCGTAAGCTTTCTTCTTCTTCAAATTTTCTTCTTTCTTTCTCTACTCTCTATCCTTGCTTGCAAATGGGAATTATGTTGATGGTTTGAATGAGAAGAGGAAGGAATGGATGGGAGGATAAGGTGGCTTCGGGAGGATGGGGAATGAATTGGGAGAGCAAATTTGCTAACCCTGGCTTCTTGGAATCAATATTGAGGAGGATGTTTACCATTGATTGCTTGCCAATGTATGGTGTACTGTGACGGTCTAACCCCTCATCTGATTGGCAAATTCAATTAATGCTCTCTCCTAATTGGTTGAGGCTTAATTGCCTCTCCAGTTAATTCGAATATACAGATAAATATACCCGAATACTCCCACTTTTGTACCAAATTTGGTAAATAACTCAACCCAAAATTAAAATGGGTACTCCCATAAATTATTGGGACGCGTAAAAATATTTATTATGGGATTTGTCCAATTATTCGGAACACTCATATAATAAATTTCGGATACGGATTAAATCACGTATTAGCTCCAAAAAAATTTCTGACACTTGAAAAAATTATTCCTTCGCATACACGTCTTAACTAAATTAATAGAAATCAAAAAAAACGTAAAAAAATTCGGGCGTGAATAGTGCTCGTGAAATGTGCGTCGTGAAACGTGCCTTGTGAATAGTGATTTTAGGAATTTTTGCAAAATCGATTTATTTACTCCAACGACACAACAACACATAAAATTTAACACATACACATATTCTAGGTTGCAACACAACTTTAAGCACATAACATATAATAATATAGATAAAAATAAAACTTCATTTTATTCATATATAACTCGGGTTACAAGAAAATCTAAAATTCCCGATCGTTACAGGACTTGTTCGTTTGATATCTGCTATTGTCCAACCAAAAACTGTGACATGGTCCCTTAGGACTTTTAGCAATTTATCCTCCTGCACTTTGGTTAGATTACTAGCAATAATCACAGGTAATGTATCATTAGTCCCTAAATATGCATATTTCAAGTGCACAGGTAATGGTTTCAATTCTAGGATTGGAGCGTGCACCACATATGGTAACAATTTTTGATGAGAAATAGGTAATTGAATTGATTTAACTACACATTTATCTGTGAATTTTGGTAAAGAGTGCAATGCAGCCACAACTTCCTTCACTTCCTGATTCTGGTCAAACTCTCCTCCTTTATCCAAGTCCAAATTGTTAGTAATGGCCATCTCCAAGCTTTCCTTGTGTATGTGTTCAAAAGATCCCTGCACTACAGAATCAATGATGTCAATAGCAAAAACATGATTAACATTACTAGGGTACCTCATAACATCATATATGTTAAATTGAATCTTTTTCCCATCGAATTCCATGGTTAAGGTCCTATTATGCACATCAATCATTGTCCTTGTTGTTTTCAAGAATGGCCTCCCTAACAAGATATGTGAGGGATTTGGAGATCTGTCATCCTTCATATCCACAATGTAAAAATCTACAGGAAAGATTAGTTCATTCACTGGCACCAAGGCATCTTCAATTACCCCTTGAGGATAAGTGTTAGTATGATCAGCCAATTGAATAATAACACCAGTTTGTTTTAAAAGTCCTAAAATCAAAGAAACAAATACAGATAATGACATGACATTTATTGAAGCTCCTAGATCTAGCATGGTTTTATCGAATATGGTATTACCTATTCTGCATGGGATTGTAAACATTCCTAAATCTTTACTTTAGGGGGCATTTTTCTTTGTAAAACTATTGACACATTTTCACCTACAGTGACTTTTTCATCACTTTTCAATTTCCTTTTATTAGTGCACAATTCTTTTAAAAACTTGGCATACATGGGCACTTGTTTTATTGAATCCAATAGAGGGATATTCACCTCCACCTTCCTAAAGGTTTCCAGAATTTCCTTCTCTTGCTTATCTTTTCTTGAAGTCCTAGGATTCCTAGGAGGAAAAGGTAATGACTTAGTACTAACGGGAATAGATGGGTTAGAATTTACCTTCAGTGTTTCATTTTCTTCCTTAGCTTTCTCATTTTCAAATTCAGTGACTTTTGTGGGTGCCTCCAACTCTTTTTCACTTCTTAATGTAATCGCACTAGCATTTTCCCTCGAATTTGCGAAGGTAGCTTCCCTGAACCCTGAGAATCCAAACGACCCACTGTAGTAGCAAGTTGGCTCATTTGATTTTCCAAATTATGAATGAAAGCTCTTGTCTCTTGTTGAAACTGATGTGTGTTAGTCATGAAAGCTTTAAACATGTCATCAAGAGATGTTCCCGAATTTATACGTGCAGCTTGTCTCGGTTGGTACTGTGGTTGAGCTGGTTGGAACCCTTGTTGCCTAACCGAATACATGCCTTGCGCTGGTGGCCTATTTCCCCCATAACAGATCATACTTACGCTGAGGTTGTGCCTAATAGTTCCCCACTGCATTAGCTTGTTGTGCTGTTTTCATCCTCTTGAAGTGTTGGACATGTTTCTGTGTTGTGTCCTGCCATCAAATATATTCCACAAGTCTTTGCAACTGGCATGTTACCAGCAACCATTTGTTTAACCATAACAGTCAATTCGAAAATCTGTTGCTCAATGTTATTTGTGTTCACCTCATTTACCCTTTTCAGAGCATGATCAACCCTTGTCCCATATTGCTATGAATTAGCTGCCACGTTTGCAATTAAGTTTCGTGTAGCCTCTGGAGTTTTATCTACCAATGCTCCTCCGCTAGCAGCATCAATCATACTTCTATCTATCCGTACAAGCCCTTCATAGAAATATTGGATCAGGTGTTGAGTATCTATCTAATGAGGTGGACAACTTGAACATAACTTTTTAAACCTTTCCCAATACTCATACAATGTCTCCCCACTAAACTATCGAATTCTGCAAATTTCTTTCCTGATATTGGCTACTCTTGAGGCAGGAAAATACTTCTCCAAAAATAGCATTTTCATATCGTTCCAAGATTGAATTGACCCCGAACGAAGGTAGTACAACCAATCATTTGCTAAATCCGCCAGTGAAAAGGGAAATGCCCTTAGCTTGATTTGATCCTCGGTTATTCCTTGTGGCTTCATGGTGGAACAAACCACATCGAATTCCTTTAAGTGCTTATACGGATCTTCACCCGTGAGACCACGAAAAGTAGGCAAAAGATGAATTAGTCCCAATTTAAGTTTAAAAGCAGCAGTTAAATTAGGATATCCAATGTATAAGGGTTGTTGATTGAGATTAGGGGTGGCTAATTCTTTGAGTGTTCTATTATTATTTGGTTCTGCCATCTCTTCTTCTTCTGACTCGGTGGATGAATGGTTTGAAAGTAGCTCGAGTGCTATGTTGAGGCCTAGTGCTGGAATCTGCAATTGTGCTTCGTACTTGACGAGTCTCTTTCCTAAGCCTGCGTTCAGTTCTCTCTATTTCTGGATCAAATTTCACGTCAAGAGAGTGAGATGATCAAGGCATAAACTAAAATAAATAAATAAATAAATAAAAGCAAACAATGAATAAATAAAAATTAATAACATTCCCCAGGAACGATGCCAAAATATGGGAGTTGTCATTAACATTCCAAAATTAATGCCTTACTTCTACATTATTAACACAAGAATGAGTATAGCAATAAGTAAGGACCGATCCCACAAAGAGTGAATTGTATTTTATTTATCCTAATGTTCAAGGGGGTTTTGAATTGAGTTTATTAACTAAAATACCATAAAATATTTAATAAGATTAATCAATGAATTAAAGACTTCAGTTCTTCAGTTCAGTATCGCCTTTTTACAATATTTGGAATAATCAAGTATAATATTATTTATCCTTCAATGAAATTAATGACCCTAGATAACCGCAATTGCTAATTATCTGAAATTACCCTTAGGTTTTAAATCTAATATGACAATCGCTCCACTAGACCCTAACTATCATACAACCCATAACTATCAGTCTAGATTTAATATAATAGCAACATTAAGAATTAAGGAATTAGGTTATTCCAAGCAACAATCACACAATTAGGGATTATTTAACTTGCCTTTTGATAATCTTAATACTACTTAAAAGCTTGTCCATAATCATGTATTATTAATTGCTACTTGTGATCAGATACAATATCGTTTGCTTAATACTATATCTTAATCTAGCAGATAATATTAATCAGATTAATCTAATTGGCCACATTAAATCAATCCAATCAAATAGCATACAATCAAATAAAATAGATTATCAAGAATAAATCTCATGTGAGAAGGATAAATAAAGTAAACTTAATCAAACCGTTAATTATAAAGAAGGTTCAACATTCCTTAGAACTGAAATAAAGTGCTTAGCCTAACATGCCTTCAATCTCCAAAACTAGGGTTTGTAATTGAATGTAGAAGATGTAAAAGAAGATGTCCCTAAAACTTAGCTAATATTATCTATTTATACTAATAGGTCAAAGCCCTAAGCCTCTAAGAAATTATATTCTAAGTTCTAGTCGTAATCCTCTATAATTTCAAAGTTGGGAAAAATCTGCTGTATGCCACGCACCTCACGTGCCCGCGAAAGTCCTCAAGCGTCGCGGCCTAGCTTTTGAGCGTCGCGGCCCACAATGTGGAGTGTTGCGGCCCACAATGTGGAGCGCCGCGACCCACAAAGCCTGTCACTTTTCTCTTTTGCTCCTTGCGTGCCCATTTTGATCCCTTTTTCCTCTTTTTCTCTTTTCAACTCTAATTCCTCCTAAAATCAATAAATACCTTGTTAAACTCATATACACATAAAACATGTAATAAAACTAAACATAAAGGAATCAAAATATATGAATATTATTCACTCATCACTATTATACTTGCTGAGCAAATTTGTTGCTCGTTCTTATTTTTCTTAATTATTACAGTTAAAACCGAACGGGGTAGTAGCTCAAGAAAGGATAAGGGCAAAGGCAAGGCTACAGACTAGCTTTGTTCTGCTATAATTAGGATAAAAGTTTTGGTTATGTATTAAGACTTATTATGTTATGAACTAAGTTGTGTTATGTATTAGTAGTGATTTTCGAGACTTTGGATGAGAATATTTATATTATATCAATGTAACTATTCTATTATTCCGCTAAGAGTTGTTAATAGCATGATGTATGAGTTGAATCATAAATTCCCATATTCGAGGTATAGGTATCTGAATTTGAGGGCGTTACAAGTTGGTATCAAAGCTGTAGGTTATAAACCTTAGGGAAGAGAATCTTTAGGCTATAACCTTAGAGAATGTAGAAGGAATAGGAGATAAAACTCATGTAGAGTTTTATGAGATGATCTTAAATAGACTTTTCATAGAGAGTCAATAGAGTCGTGGAATATATTTTCATTTCATGAACTTATATTTTTTTGCGGGATACTGATAGGGTTTGTTTGTTTGTGTTGTGGTTGTAGGATGCCAGTGGTAGGTGAGCCGAGCAGAGTCATGGAAGAGGAGCCGCATGATATCCACGTGGTATCCGAGACACCCCTTATGGTAGAGCCTATTACGGCAATAGCTCCAGCTGAAGAGGAGTATGAGCTGGAGTCTGATCCAGAGGAGCAGGTAGAGGACCCAGAAGATAGTGAGCCCGTAGATGATCCGTAGGAGGTGCCCTAGGATGGCACTACATTCGAGGATGAGCTGCTACGAGAATATATAGACCGTATCATTGAGCTAGATGATAAGGTCTAGTAGCTAAAGCAGGAGATTCAGGGGCGACATGAGGTCTCTACACAGTTAGGGGCCATGGTATATCGTCTCTTGCCAAGAAATGCAGAGTTGGTTGGTAGATTAGAGCAGTCTGAATAGTGGGTAGAGAGCTTACAGACGGAGAAGGAGGCTCTACAAGCCCATTTAGAGGAGGAGATAGCGGACCGTATCCAGATTGAGGAGTAGTGGGATGACGCTATAGAGGGAGCTAGTGACCTAGAAGATGAGGTGAGGGGGAAGAAGAGAAAGATGAATAGGATGGGTTATGCTTTCCACAGAGCAATCGGAAGATGGATGGATGATGTGTACCATTATCCGATTGAAGAGGGACAAACTCGCCGCACTATGAGTCGAGATTTGATGATCCACATTAGAGAGTTGGAGTACGAGAGTGCTGTAGAGCATGGCATGCTCGGATAGGTCACCTAGCTTATGTGTCCAATAGTATGTGATTATATGTATGTAAATCCAAACCTTTTGGGTTATGTATAGGATAATGATTGTAGACCCCAACTTTTGTCTGTAGGAGAGGGGTAACATGTTAATAAATCCCCACTTTTTGTTATATTAGGGGATATGATGACGTTTATAGCAGTATGCTATAGGATGATCATGTATGATGTACTGACTATTGGCATATGAATATAAACGTTCCTATTAAATGTGTTACTTACTTGTTGCACTTAAGATAGATATTTATAAAATATGATAAGATTATAATATTAAGCTTTCTTCTATTAAACAGAAAATGCCGCCAAGACGTAGAATACCGCAAAACCTACGCAAGAAGAGTCAGTTAACAATGAGAGGGAATAGATAGACCCCATGCAGAGGTTAGTAGATCTGTTGGAGGGAGCATTCCAAGGCAGGAATACTGGACCCATAAACCCCAATCCCCCAACAGCCCCCACAGCAAACTTCAAAAAAAAGTGTAGGACCCCCGGAGTTTAGGTGTACAACTGATCCGATTAAGCCCTAGTCTTGGGTTAAGGAAATAGAGAAGGCTTTCATCATCGCTCGCTTGAGAGGTGAAAGTATTATGCACACAAGCCAATCATATTTGATATGATGTAACATATACTTTGTAATCTTATTCATTTATTAATAAAAGAATAGATTTATTAAAGTATTTTACTTTATCTACATGGTGTTATTATTTAATATGTGATAAACACATAGTTTTAAGCAATGCTTTTAGAATCATGATGATGATCATGCTACTGAGATCTAAATTCTTAGAAAGTCGTTCCTAATCATTGGTTTACTAAAAGGGGATTAGTGAATCCGGATAGATTAGTACATACGTTGCTTGCTCTTAGGAAGAGGATGACTGATCTCATAATCATTTGTGTGGAAACACTAAAGCAAGTATGTAGGTGCTTATTGGAGAATAAGTTCACTAAACGTGACTCGCTGAAGGAATACCTAATGGAGTTTTACTCGTCAGTCAATAAGAATTCCTCAAGTGATAGTAGTATGAGTGATCCTTGGACTTGAGATCATCATAGTATCTTGTGTATGATGAGTTATACTTTGACATGTCCCTTAAGACCTTTAGGGTATATCAAAGGGTATGATTGGGTATAATAAGTTGTATATGGAGATAGGTGAATGATCAACAAAGAATTTACCACATCTAGTAAAAGATGAGAATATCCTATGCGATTCGATAAAATTACAACTCACTAGTTCTTGGCCAAAGCAGAATAAATTAGAAAGGAGTTTCTAATTTGCATTATTTAGAGTTGTGCATTTAAGGATTGAAATGCATATAATTTAATAAAATAAGACTTGACAGTAATTCTATGTCTTATATTTAATTGAGACATTGTATGGTAAAAGGATTGAATTGTACAGTAACTATTCACTGAAAGGTTCTTTTGTGATTAATGTTAAAATTTATATTATCTAGAAAGTCGTTAATCGCTAAAGGGGCTTATCCTTATTGTAGAATAAATATTATTTATTCAAATGAATTAAATAGTTTAATTTATTTATTTAAATAAGATTAGAATTGTTCTAATTGATTTATTTGTTGGGTTTGTATAATACGCATGCATGCAATCAAATTACATAAATAAAATGGAAGTGCAATAAAACAGATTTTAAAAAAATAATTTCATATAAACCATCACCGTGATCTTTCCTTATGTTCAATTATCAATCAAACGAAAGAGACAGAGATAGAGAATTATACCCTCGTGAATCAAAACTTCCGCGGGTACAAGTTCACCTCCAATTCTTTCGCGTTCTCCTTGAATTCCACCGATTAAATTCCTTCCTTTGATCAACGTTAGCCACCCAAGTGTTTGGCCTCTAGAGGTGATCCACTAAGGAATAATATTTGTTCAAGAAGATGGGTGTTGGCAAAACCCTAGTTTCTATTTCTATAGAAATTGCAAGTACTCTCCACAATTCTAATGGAAGTGTGTGTAACCCTAATTCATAACAAAACTCCTCTTATTTATAGATGTAGGCAACCCTCCTAAACAATTTAGGATTAGGTTAATTCCCTTAATTAAACTCTTTTAATTAATTAAACTCCTAATCCAATTAGAAATTTATGAAAGTACTTTTATTAATTAATTTCCAAACCCTTTTATGAATTAAATAATAATAATAATAAGACTCCTCTTATTAATTTATATTTAATATTTCTAAAATATTAAATTATAAATATTAAGCTATTTAATTTATTCTATCTCCATAGACTAAAGTAAATACACTTAACTTATTATTACAATTATGTCATTTACTTCTTAAATAAATATTTTTCTTTTGCGGTGTGACCCTTTAGGTTCTCCATATTAAATCGGTTGTGAATAAATCAATTAGAAAAATTCTAATCTTACTTAAATAAATAAATTAAACTATTTAATTCATTTAAATAAATAATATTTATTCTACAATAAGGGTAAGCCCCCTTAACGATCAACAACTTTCCTGATAATATAGATTTCAATATTAATCATAAAAGAACCTTTTAGTGAATAGTTATCGTACAATTCAATCCTTCTACCATACAATATCCCAATCAAATATAAGACATGGAACTACTATCAAGTCTTATTTTATTTGATTATATGTATTTCGATTCTCAAATGCACAACTCTAAATAATGCAAATTAGAAACTCCTTTCTAAATTGAATCTGCCTTGATCGAGGACTACTAAGTTGTCATTTATCGAATCACATAGGACATTCACATCTTTTACTAGATGCGGTAGATTCTTTGTTGATCATTCATCTATCTCCATGTACAACTTATTATACCCAAGCATACTCTTTGATATACCCTAAAGGTCTTAAGGAACATTACAAAGTATAACTCATCATACACAAGATACTATGATGATCTCAAGTCCAAGGATCACTTGTACTACTGTCACTAGAGGAATTCCTATTGACAGGCGAGTAAAACTCCATTAGGTATTTCTTAACGAGTCATGTTCAATGAACTTATTCTCCAATAAGCACCTACATACTTGCTTTAGTGTCTCCACACAAATGATTATGAGATCAATCATCCTCTTCTTAAGAGCAAGCAAATTATGTACTAATCTATCCGGATTCACTAATCCCCTTCTTAGTAATCCAACAACTGGAACGATTTTAGTTTGTGAGCTATCTGGAATTCAGATCTGTAAGGACTTAGAGTTTTATATAATTATATATGTATATTTTTACGAATAACTTTTTTAATAGAAATTACTTGGAATATATAATTGAATATGTGGATTAAGCAAGATAGTTAATTTATTTTATTTTAAGTTAACTAAGATGGATACTTAATCAATTTGATTAAGAAAAAGTAAGATAAGTTATGTTGAGAATTAACATAACTTAAATATTAATCTTGAATGGTAAATAAAAGATTTATAATCTTTAAAGGATTAATTAGCATTACTAATCTAAAGTGATGATATGACTGTTTAATATCTTATTAAAGGAAATAAGCATATTAAATTATTTGTAAGTATAATGAACACTTTGTGATTTACATTGAATGAATATGTGAATAAATAGATATAATAATTATTTATCAATGATGATAAATATGTTATGACTTATGTGGAATGTATGCTACTAATTGTTAGTAGGTCTCACTAATAGTTATTTAAATTAGTGGACAAACCTAAGAGTGTTAGTATTAAACAATTGACAAGATAGTAAGTTAATTAAATATTCAATTTACTTGAATATAACAAGTCTAATTGGGTTATGAAAATAAAGTATAATTATAAATATAATAAAATGTGTATTAATCCTAGTAATATAAATTACTAATGGACTAATTTATTTAGTATTTAATCAAGCCCATTTAATTACTTTATTATAGACTTGAAGGATTATTATATAAAGTGGGTAAGTAACCCATTATAATTTAATTAAACCACATATAGAGAGCCTAATAATTTATTAAATTAATAGCCCAAAATTAGTAGAAAGTAAACTTGATTTTTCAAGTAGCTTAAACCTAGTGTATTCAAGCCCAAAAAGAATTAAGTAATGGCCTAATTTTTGACCCAATAAAGGAGGGACTTTTTAGTCATTTGAGCAAGTGAATTAGTAATTAAAATAAAACCAAAATTTGAAGGATAATAACAAGGGGGCTGCCGGCAAGGGACACTCACATGGGTGTGAGTTGTCAAGCTTAGCTAGCTTGTGAGATTAAAAAAAAGTACAATTGATTAATGACAATACATCACTAAGTTGTCAAAAATTGGAACTTACTCGTGATGATAAAATAAGGAGATACAACTTGTATATCTATAGATTATGCTAGTAATTAGTGGTCTTATTCATCTTCTTCCTTGATAGTTTAGAGATAGAGAAAATTAGAAAGAAAGAGATAAGTAGAGAGAAAGATAAATCAAAATAGAAAGAGAAAAGAAAAATCAAGAGGGGCAAGAAGGGAGGTGCACGGCAACTTGTGAGGGAGTCACGGGTGTCAAATAATTTCATCTCCTAATTTGGAAAGCAAAGGAAGGAAGCCATCAAGCTAAGAAGAAAGGTATAAAAACTCTAGAAAACCCTAATCTTACTTTTCTTTTAATTTTATGGTAGAAAAGTTATCATCAAGTTTTTTGTGTTTAGAATCTTGCTAAATATGTTTATGTTTGTTGATATATGGTTGTGGTATGAAATGGTATGGATTTGTATAGAAAAATTAAACTAAAAGCTTAAAAATATTAAACAAACCGTAACTTGTTCGAATAAATTATCTATTTTGGAATCTATACATGCTATTGTTGATTTTCTTTTTTCTGAGTTTTAAGGAGTAAGTTAGGAAGAGAACCTCGTTGGAATCATTGAAAAAGAAGTTAAAATGAGAGAGTTATGTTATTTTTACCAAAACACATGACTGTCAAGGGGCTGTGCAGACCAGTCCATTTCCAGGCCACTTTCAGTGGTCAAACCCTATCCAAATTGGGTGTTTGATGATTGCAAATTGTAGTTCGGAAAGATACAAATCCAACGGTACTGACTAAACCTTGATCCGAGTTGTAGATTTTATTTTATTCGCGTTTCCGTGAAGGACCCTGCGGCTGGAATAGAAGAGGCAGCTTGCATGAATTAATTAAAGTGAACCGATCCGGTTCACGAGGGGATTCCGGCGACGGTTCAGGCCTTTTCCGGCCGGTTCCGGCGACGAGTCCCGACCCAAAGGTTTTCTAAAATGTGAAAAAAAAAAGAATATTATAATTATTTAATTTAGAATTTGTTTGAGTAATTAAGTAATTATTTGAGTAGTTAATGGTCTAATCCTTTTTAGCTCACTTGAATTTACTAACTAATAAATTTTAATGCTACTAATTAATAATTACACTAATTAAAATATTGTTTAAGTGTAATTAGCTATTTAGTTATTATTTTATTAACATTTGGTAATAATTAAATTGAGTTAATGTTACTAAGCTAACTATTTGTTATTTAGTAAAACTAAATAACAAATAGGGATAAAGAATTAATTAATTATTATTTTGTTAATGTTAAATAATGATTTAAGAATGTTAAAGTTAATAAATGAAATATTTATTATTTGAGTAAGATTAGGTAAGTAATATCAATAATTACTTACTCATATGTTAGGTAATTAACATAAAAAGTTATTTTGAATGTAGTTTGTTGAAATGGATATTTAGTGGACTATATTAGGTTTATGGTATGCTAAAATGAGGAATCTGGGCTGCTGAATTTGGCAATTCGGGTTGCTGCATTTAGTAATCCAGCTGACTGGATTTGGCAATCCAGTTTGCTGAATTTGACAATCTAGTTTGCTGGATTGGGCAATATAGTTTGTTGTATTGGAGAAAATACTTTGATGAATTGAATAGTGTGAATCTAGAATGCTGGATTAGAGGGCAGTTTAAATCTAGGGTGATGGATTGTAATCCAGGTTGGAATCCAGTTTGCTGGATTTGGAATCCAGTTTGCTGGATTGTGTATTTAACCTACGGGATCATAAAGAAAGACTTATAAAATCAAAGACTTAGTGTTAATTCATAAGGTATATGATAAAATAGTGGTACAATCGTACTCTTTAATAGTTGATGTATAGTATCTGGGCTAAACGATTCCTTCAGGGAGGAAGGTATATACGAACTGGCAACCGATCTAACTCACTGCGAAAACAGTGTAGACGAGACGGAAACTAGTTTGTTGGTTGTTTGTGGAAAACCACTCAACATATTATATTGAACACTGTTAAAGACTCGATGTGTGCTAGTTTTAGAATTATGAATGTATATGGTGTTAAAGTGCTATCTAATATTTGATTATGTCCTTAAATATTAGAAATGATATTATAAGGTATAATATGATTGGCTGATTGGAAAATCAATCTTATGACTGATAGGTCTTACGAAAGAAGTTAAATTAAATTGCATAGCTGTAGTCAACGACCAAGGCAAGTTTCCTAACTCAAACTCGAGTTATTATATTTCAAGCATGCTAGTGGGTTAATTATTGACAAATATTCCACATTTATGATTATTGATATTCGCACTTTGTGCAGTTAATTTCTTGTTCTATTGTTTGAACTAAAAAATAATTAGAGTTCTTTATTCATAAATTATTTATGAGCCATGTCTCAGCTAGTTGTGTCAGCTGGACTAAATAACTGTTTATTAGCCATGTCTTAGCTAGTTGTTTCGGCTGGACTAATATTAAATTGATATTGCATGAAACGTTCTATTATTTGAACTAATTCGTTGTTAAAGATATATGTCATTCGATTCGGCTAGATCAAAATTGATATAATATGTTGAACTCAAAGTATTTCTTTGAAAACTATCCAAACTATATTGATGTGGTACGAACTCATGATGTAAGACTGAGATGAACAACCCTGAAAAATAAATCAGGGGAAATTTTATTGTCGGTAACCCGACCGCGCGCTATGTTTGAGAATTATGCATAATCTCGGGTACAATAAGGCTGATCACCTTAAGTACTTGCAGAAGAGTAAAGATTAGTTTTTATAGCTAACTTTTACTCTTGAGGTAGTCAGTAATAATAATAACTGATGATTCCTCTAGCAGTTCTTGATCCATTTGTGATCACTCAGCATGAAATCTGGGAATAACCCTATGTATTGAATATTATCGTAGAATTGCTAATCCTTCACAATCAATTGAATATTATTAAATCTTCGAAAGAATTTTAACTCTTTCATTCTTGATGTATTATTCAGCTATTTTGAAATCTTTTGATTATTGGTGAAGTTCTATAAAAGTAAAACTCCTCTGTTCTTGATATATATCCTTTATTGTACTCTTAACTTGTTGAGCAAACTCGTTGCTCACCCTTGCTTAAATAAAACATTTCAGCTAAAGTCGAGGTAGCAGAGGGTTCTAAAAAGGACAAAGGCAAAGCGAAGGCAACTGAGTAGTATCAAGTTGTTTAATGATTATTATATTATAATTTTGCTTAAGTTTGTTATATTAATAGACATGTAATGTTAAGGTTAGTTAACCTGGGATGGCGATGATATAATTATGTTTTAATGTATATTTTTATTAAGGTAATGTAATGAATGATATAATTCATGCAATGAATGGGTAGTTAGATGAGATGTGTATGTTGTACCGTGAGTACCGAATCTGAGGTTCAAGGGACCCAGATTTGGGGGCGTCACAAGATCTCATTAACATAATCATCATCATGATTCTAAAAGCATTGCTCAAAACTATGGCTTATCACATTTAATATAACAACACCATGTAGATAAAGTAAAATGCCTTTATTAAATAAATTCTTTTATTAATAAACGAATAAGATTACAAAGTATATGTTACATCATATCAAATACGATTGGCTTGTGTGCATACTACTTTCAATCTCCCATTTTCATTAAAGCCAATCGTCATGGTATCTAATACCCTTCTTCTCTAAGTGATGATCATCTTATTGCTGGATAAAGCTTCAGTAAATGGATATGCAATGTTGTTCTCGGGAGTCCACTATCTCTATAGTGACTTCTCCTCTTTTAATGATTCATTTAATCAAATGAAAGTGCCGCAACACATGTTTGAATCCAAGATAAGACTTGGAACCTATTATTAGTTCTGTAATGAATTTTTCATCCAAACAATCAACTTGCAGCATCATTTATAGCTATATACTTTATCTTTGTCACTAAACCAATAACTCTTTGCTGTTTGGAACCTTTGCCATTCACAACACCACTATTCAAGGTAACGATTTACCCTAAAGTGAATTTGTTATTGTCTTGGTCAGTCTGAAAAACTTGAGTCTGTTTAACCTGAAAGTAGTATGCACAGAAGCCAATCATATTTGATATGATGTAGCATATACTTTGTAATCTTATTCATTTATTAATAAAAGTATTAATGGCATTTTACTTTATCTACATTGTGCTGTTATTTAATATGTGATAAACCCATAGTTTTAAGCAATTCTTTTTGAATCATGTTGATGATCATGCTAATGAGATCTAAATTCTAGATAGCTTAAAACTAAAATCGTTCCTAGCCGTTAGATTACTAAAAAGGGGATTAGTAAATCCGGATAGATTAGTATATACGTTGCTTGCTCTTAGGAAGAGGATGATTGATCTCACAATCATTTGTGTGGAGACACTAAAGCAAGTATGTAGGTGCTTATTGGAGAATAAGTTCACTGAACGTGGCTCGCTAAGGAATACCTAATGGAGTTTTACTCGACTGTCAATAAGAATTCCTCTACTGATAGTAGTACAAGTGATCATTGGACTTGAGATCATCATAATATTTTGTGTATGATGAATTATACTTTTACATGTTCGTTAAGACCTTTAGGGTATATCAAAGGGTATAATTGGGTATAATAAGTTATACATGGAGATAAGTGAATGATCAACAAAGAATCTATCACATCTAGTAAAAGATGTGAATGTCATATGTGATTCAATAAATGACAACTCAATAGTCCTTGGCCAAGGCAAAATGAATTTAGAAAGGAGTTTCTAATTTGCATTATTTAGAGTTGTGCATTTGGAAATCGAAATATATATAATTAAATAAAATAAGACTTGACAGTAATTCCATGTCTTATATTTAATTAGGATATTGTATATTAGAAGGATTGAATTGTACGATAACTATTCACTGAAAGGTTCTTTTGTGATTAATGTTGAAATCTATATTATCTGAAAAGTCGTTGATTGTTAAGGGAGCTTACCCTTATTGTAGAATAAATGTTATTTATTTAAATGAATTAAATAGTTTAATTTATTTATTTAAATAAGACTAGAATTGTTCTAATTGATTTATTCACAACCGGTTTAATATAGAGAACCTAAAGGGTCACACCGCAAAAGGAAAATATTTATTTAAGAAGTAAATGGCATAATTGTAATAATAAGTTAAGTGTATTTCATTTAATCTATGGAGATAGAATAAATTAAATACCCTAATATTTATTATTTAATATTTTGAAAATATTAAATATAAATTAATAAGAGGAGTCTTATTATTATTATTACTATTATTATTATTTAATTCCTAATAGGGATTGGGAATTAATTAATAGAAGTACTCTCTCATGAATTCCTAATTGGATTAGGAGTTTAATTTAATTAAAGGAGTTTAATTAGAAACCCTAATCCTAAATAGTTTAGGGAACGGTTTTCCTACATCTATAAATAAGAGGAGTCTTATCATAGATTAAGGTTACATACTCTTGCATAAGAATTATGGAGAGTACTTGCAATTTCTATAGAGATAGAAACTAGAGTTTTGCTACCATCCATCTTCTTAAACAAGTATTATTGTAACGACCCCAAAATTCATACACTTCAACTCTCCACATCGGTCGTTATCAATACATTCTCATTCTGACCTTACAACATTATTCAATGATAAACTTAACAAAATGCGGAATAATTTGAAACTTTTTAGTTTTCTTTCTCTGCTTTCCCTGAATCATAACCTTTAACATTCACATATTCTAGAATTAATTTTTATTCTATGCTTCACTTCATCATTATTATGAAATAAAACTTTACATCTCAGATTATCGTTCTTACATGAAGGATAATATAACTTCACATCAAAACAATTGAATCTTACAACTCATTTTAAATTACACATCTTAAATCATCAAGTACATTTATCAAACACTTGAATATGGTTTAGCATAACCACATCAACTATAATTATTTAATCTTCATGCTTCACTTTGATCTATGCCTTTCAAGCATCACATAACGTTACCTTGGATCCTTAACCTGCAAAAATGGTTATTTGCAAGAATGAGCTCGACAGCTCAGCATGTCTAACAGTTTGCATGTATCACGTAACACATAATAACATGCTTAACATACATCTCATAATCATTATACTAGTTTAACATACATTCGACAATTCACGTAACAAGTATAAAGATTGAGTTCCTTACTCAACCAACATTTTCTATTCAATCAATAGTCATAAGTTGACTATAACATTTCATGCTGACAATATATGCAATTCATCATATGATTTCAAAATAAATTACACAATTTAACATCAAGTTCACATAGCAAATAGGAACTGAAAGACTTGCCTTGTTCGAAGATTACCAATTACCATAATCAGCTTATACTTAACTGCACTTCATGTATCCTACACAATATATAATCATGCATAACATTTATTAGTCACATAGCAATACATAGTATTACTCTACTCTACATTTCATAATCCTTCATTTTTATTCTCTATACCATTCTCAACTTAGAAAGTAAGTTCCCCTTATAAACCATCATTTTATTACATCTCACTTTAATTAACACCAAACATTTAGTTAAGTCTTAAACTTTGTCCTTACATCATATTAGATATATATAATGTTTATTAACAATACTTAAACTAATTTTCAGCTTGTTACACACTTCAGGATTCACTCACATCCACTCTCATTTTAATATTCTAATTGTCATCTAAACATAAATAGGTATATTCTAACGTCATCACAATATCTTTAGCATTCGTTAAATACATTAATCCAAACTTGAACAGGCATATGGTAACATAGCATAGCCACAAAGAAATTTTTTTTTTTTTTAATTCCTGTTCCACCGTCGGGGCGGTGGTTTCTAGTTCACTTTTGTCGCCGGGGCGACGATACCGCCGGGGCGGTGAACTCAGTTTATTTCTACCGCTGGGGCGGTAGACTTGACTGACCGATCCTGCATTTTGCGATAGCGCTCAGCCTCCAACCCAAACTCAAAGTTTCTTCATCCAAATTACTAAATTAAGCAATCACATATGATATATACATAGAATAATCAAAACCCAACACGAATACAACAATTCTAACAATACCCAAAGCTTCAACAACCAATTTAAAGGCTTAAAAATCACAATTTATACTAGTTTTTCATATTTCACAACTTTTAGCATAATCAACTACTACGGATTCGTTACTTAACAAAATTGGTCCGTTCAACTTCCGTTGTTTTTGTTTTTTAACGCATAACAACAAACCATTATCAATTTACAATTTCATGTACGCATTGACAATCAATTTTGACTCCAAAGTGAACCAAAATATACATATTCAACCAAAAACTAAATTCTTCTTATTTAACATTTTTCCATAAATTTGATACTTCAAAAATCATCTACTAATAACACAAACTAGATTAAATAAACTCAATAATATAAACAACTAATTTCTTCATCAATTCTTCATCAAAACCCAATTTTTCAGAAAACTCAAATAACAAAATTCAATAATTTTAAATTTGATCTTCTTACCTCTTTGATCTTCCTAATCTTAATTAGATGATGAAGAAAGTTTCTCCCGCCTTGATTTCCAAAGCTTCTTCTCTAATTCCTCAAGAACCCTTTCAATTTCTCTCTTCCTCTCCTCTACTCTTTGGTTTAGGCTTACAAAAACCAACTAATGAAAGTTACGTGACTCTTTGTTTCATCAGTTAAGAAAACCAAAGGCCACAAGGTCTTGTTTGGCATCAACTCAAAAATCAATTTTAGCTTATTTTAATAATTTTCTTATTATATGATATTGTCACACTTTAATTTAATTAGACTTACTTTCTTAATAAGTCCAATTAAACTTTACTAATAAAATCATAACTTCTATTTAATAAATCATTTTATTAAATAAATCACTCGCCCTCTAATTTAATTATTTAATTAAATTAGAATATCTCCATTATATTAGCGAGATAAAATACGAATAAAATCATTTAATTTAATCAATATTATCACACTTACATAAATCATCACCATAACAATTTTTGTCAAATATTTATTTTATTTAATAAATATCCCAACTAAAATATTTATTTCATTCAATAAATATTTTAGCTATCTACGAAATTCATCATTGTATTACCATAACATATTACATTTATATGTAACACATCTCCTTCTCATTTTATTAAAACAAATATATATATTTCTTCCATATACACATTCAATTTCTTCACGTCAAATCACATATAATATAACATATATAAATCACATATATACACATACTCGAACTCAAAACATCTCGTAATAAGAATTTTATTCGCCAAATTCTTTTTTAATAATTCTTTGAAAATTCGGGTTGTCACAATTATTCCTTAGTGGATCACCTCTAGAGGCCAAACACTTGGGTGGCTAACGTGGATCAAAGCGAAGGAATTTAATCGGTGGAATTCAAGGAGAACGCGAAGGAATTGGAGGTGAACTTGTACTCGAGGAAGCTTTGATTCACGAGGGTATAATTCTCTATCTCTGTCTCTTTCGTTTAACTGATAATTGAACACAAAGAAAGATCACGGTGATGGTTTGTATTAAAATTTTAAAATTCGTTTTATCGCGCTTTCGCTCTATTTATGTAATTTGATTGCATGCTTGTGTATTATACAAACCTAACAGTGGTATCAGATTTAATCCCTATGTTAATTATTGATTTTGGTGATTCCATGTATGAATTGATATGCGATACGATCGGATTTTTGGGCTGAATTTTTTTTCTAATTCTACGTCGCGGTGCGGCCGCTCCGCTTCTAGTTCATTATGGAGCGCGACCGCTCCCTAACCCAGAAAATCATTTCTGGGGTACAGCACGGCCACGCCGCGTCTAGTTCATTTTGGAGCGCGGCCACGCCTATCTGCAGGTTTTGAAAAATTATTTTTCTTTCAATTAAAATAAATGGTTTATTTAATTGATAAAAGTTTAAAATAAAGATCTTTATTTTATCTAAAATATGATTTCAGATTGCTAAAATTAAAGGAGTTTAATTTGATTTGGTTTTTGTTTTAAATAAAAGAGTTTATTTTTGTTTCAAAACTAAATATTAGCAAAGTTTTGCCCATTAATTGATATTAATGCATATATGAAATAGTTTTATTATTCATGTAATGAATGTTATTTATTGATGCATATAGAGATATGTATGATAATAAATGAGATTGATTATGGACTATTGACTAATGTGTGATTTGATTTATTTTAGAGGATGCTTGAATGAATGGGTTTTTATAAATGGGGTCTGCGTACCTCGTCTTCTCTAATTTTTCTTAATGTAAATTCTATCTCCCTCCTATGTACTTTCCCTTGACTGCTGATCAAGGTTTCTATTATTGTAAATAGTTTATGTAATAGGATTAGTTAGAATTATTTTGAAGAATTGGAGATAAAGGAGCAAGGAGTGCTTGAAGACCTGTTTGTAATGGAGCCAGGGTTTAAATGTAATAGTTATATTTAAATTCAATTCTTGCACCTTAGGTTTGACCTTTTGGTTCACTTGGTGACTCTAGTGCCAAACTAGAATAAAAGTCCATAATTAATCCGGGTAGAATATAGTATTCTATATGTGCATGTTTACTATATATATATTATCTAACATGTTTTGCATGTTAAATAATATGACGCGTATTTTATATATATATGTGTGCATGCGCGCTAAACAAGATGAGAGAAATAATAACAAATCCCTCAAAGAAATCGTATTAAGTCCTAAGCGTTCAAAGATATTTGGAATATCGAACGTCGCCTTCTAGCATAGTAAAGCGATAGAGTATTAAATATTTGATATGAGTTTATTGTGCACACACAAGGCGAGTATTAAATATTTAAGATGTTGTTTAATCACATTTGATGCTTATTAGGGAATTGAATATTACTGCTTTGTTGTGCACACACAAGGGTGGTCTTTTTCTCTTCACATATATGGAAGTGCTAGGTTAAACTTAAATTAGATTATTTTAGTTCGGATGTGCACACACTTGACTATTATAATCTAAGAGACAAAATACAAGGAGTTACATAGTGATGTAATTGACAATAGTTGTCTACCTATTTATTTATATATAGTTTGTTATGCACACACAAGGCTATATATATTTGAAATGGTATCCTTATTCTCACTAGCAAATCTTTAATTAGATTTGTCGAACTATATATTGAGGGTGATATAGTTTGATGAAAATAGTGGGAGATACCAATTTAAATAAAGACCTAATTTTATTTTGGTAATTAATAAATTGAATATATGCTAAAATGTTGTCTATTTCACATGCAGAATTTAAAAATGTCAAACTCACTATCACTGGGTAGCATACTTGATGCTAACAAACTGACCGGACCGAATTACACGGACTGGTTAAGGAATCTGAGAATTGTTCTCACTGCTGAAAAGATTTCTTATGTCCTAAATTCGCCAGTCCGTGCAATTGTTGCAGAAATAGCCTCTTTAATTAGATTTGCCGAACTATATAGGGAGGGTAATATAGTTTGATGAAAATAGTGGGAGATACCAATTTAAATAAAGACCTAATTTATTTTGGTAATTAACAAAATGAATGTATACTAAAATATTATTAAATTATAAATTCATTTAACATAATTTTACAATGTCTAAGTCACTAGCACTGCTTAGCATATTAGATGCTAATAAACCGGACCCAACTACACGGACTGGTTAAGGAATCTGAAAATAGTTCTTAGGACAAAAAAGCTATCTTATGTCCTTAATACGCCTGTCCCTGCAACTGTTGCAGAAACAACCCTTGAGGAAGAGATTGCTACTTTCAGAAAGTGGCAAGATGATACAATCTTGGCTCAATGCATCATGCTTGCATCTATAAGTAACAAGCTTCAGCGTCAGCATTAAACTATGGATGCTCCTACTATATTGCTGCACCTCAAGGAGTTGTATGATGAGCAAAGTAGGACTACTAGAGATCAGATATCTAAGGAGCACTTCCGATCTCGGATGACTGAGGGCACTACCATTGAGACTCATGTCCTTAAGATAATCAATCTGATTGAATAAGTTGGACAACTAGGGTTCGTGGTGGATGGGGAGTTAAGTCAAGATTTGATCTTGCAGTCACTCCCAGACACCTTCTCACAATTTGTTGTGAATTTTCATATGAATAAGTTGGACATCAGCTTACTTGAGTTACTTAACATGCTGAAAACTGCTGAAGGTCACTTCTCATCCAACAAGAACCAAGTCTTATTAGTGGATGATTCTTCAAAGAAAAGCAAAAGGCCCAACGTATCTTCTAAAAAGAAGAAAAAGAATAAGGCTAAAGGCAAGGCGAAAGAAAATGATAAAAAGAAAGTTGATCCTGATAGCAAAGGAATCTACTAGCATTGCAATAAGTCAGGACACTGGAAGAGGAACTGCAAGGAGTATCTTGCGGACTAAAAGAAGCTTAGAGAAGCTTCGACTTCCGATCTAGGTTTTTTCATGATTGAAATTAATTTTTCTGAAAGTTAAAATTCTACTTGGGTATTGGATACCGGTTGTGGTTCTCACATATATAACAATATGCAGGGACTAAGCAGAAATAGAAAGCTGAACAAGGAAGAAGTCATCTTACGTGTAGGAAATGGAGCAAAGGTTACTGCATTAGTTGTAAGAACTTATTGTTTAGCATTGCCTACTGGTAAGTCCATTAGTTTAAATAATTGTTCTTATGTTTCAACACTCATTAGAAACATTATTTCAATTTCTGTATTGGATATGGATGGTTTTTATATTATAATAAAGAATAACAGTTGTTCTATTATAATAAAAATGTTTTATATGGTGTTGGCAATTTACTGAATGGACTTTACATACTTGACTTGCATGGAAATATACTTTAAATTGAACAAATTAAGAAAAGAAAAAGAGATGATGTTAATTATACCTTTATGTGGCATTGTAGACTCGGTCATATCAATGAAACAAGATTAACTAAGTTGCATAAAGATGGGCTTTTAGGGCTATCTGATTATGAATCATATCTAACTTATGAATCTTGTCTCCTTGATAAGATGACTAAATCTCCTTTTAGTGGAAAAGGAGAAAAGGTTACAGAGTTGTTAGCGTTGGTACACACGGACGTATGTAGACCTATGATAACGAATGCACGAGGAGGGTATTCTTATTTTATTACTTTCACTGATGATCATTATAGATTTGGATATGTGTATTTAATGAAATACAAGTCTAAATTGTTTGAAAAGTTCAAAGAATTAGAAGTGAAGTAGAGAAGCAATTGACAAGAGTATTAAAATTCTTTGATCGGATCGAGGAGGGGAATACTCGACTAATTAATTTCTAAATTATCTCAAAGAAAATGGTATAATCTCACAATTGACTCTACCAGGGACGCCACAGTTAAATGGTGTATCTAAAAGGAGAAATAGAACATTGTTGGATATAGTTCGTTCCATGATGAGTTATACCGACCTTCCAGTATCCTTCTAGGGTTATGCCCTAGAAACGGCTGCATACCTACTTAACAACATACCTACCAAATCCGTCCCTAAGACTCCATATGAATTATAGACAGGGAGGAAACCTAGTCTTAAGCATGTTAAGACTTGAGGTTGTCCAGCTTATATCAAAATGTTTGAGCATAATAAGCTAAAGACAAGATCCGATAAGTGTAGATTTGTGGGATATCCTAAAGAAAGTTTAAGATATTATTTCTATAATCCTACTAATCAAAAGGTGTTTGTTGCGAAACACGCTGCCTTTTTGGAAAAAGGAGTTTATCCTCGAAGGGCTCAGTAGGAGTAAGATATATCTTAAAGAATTTCAAGAACCACAAAATACTAAGGATCAAAGTCAGGTACCTGATCAAGTGAAAGAACCTACTGTACCACAACCTATTCATAAATCTGGAAGAGTACCGAGGATACCTTTTAGGTATGGATTCATCATAGAGGATGATGATGAGGTACGCATCATAGATGATGATGATCCATTGACTTACGAAGAGGCTATGAGTAGTAAAGACTCCGAGATGAACTCCATGTATGAAAACCAAGTATGGACTTTGGTATCACCACCTGAGTGCATTAAGTCTATTGGGTGAAAATGGGTCTTTAAGAGAAAAACTGGAGCGGATGGCAAGGTAGAGACCTATAAGGCCCGACTGGTTGCAAAAGGTTTCAAACAAAGATAAGGAGTTGACTATGATGAAACCTTCTCACCAGTAGCCATGCTAAAGTCTATTCATATTTTGCTTGCAATTACGGCTTATTATGACTACGAAATCTGGCAAATGGACGTGAAAACGATTTTCCTCAATGGAGAGCTTGAGGAGAATGTATATATGATATAGCCAGAGGGTTTTGTTTCAACAGTTGGAACAAACTAAGTCTGTAAGCTACAACGATCCATTTATGGATTTTAGCAAGCTTCTCATAGGTGGAACATCCGTTTTGATGATATAATCAAAAAGTTTGATTTTATCAAAAATGAGGATGAACCATGTGTGTACAAGAAGGTTAGTAGGAGCACTGTTTCATTCTTTGTATTATATATTGATAATATATTACTGATAGGGAATGATATTCTTATACTACAGTCAATCAAAATTTAGTTATCTAAATACTTCTCCATGAAGGACTTGTCCGAGGCATCCTATATTTTGGGGATAAAGATCTATAGAGATAGATCTAAAAGGATGCTTGGCTTATCCAAAGGAAATTACATTGACTCGATGCTAAAGAAGTTTAGCATGAAAGATTCCAAGAGAGGTCTCATGCCGATGAGCCATGGAATACATCTCTCCAAGAAACAAGCCCTAAAGACACCTGAAGAGAGAGACCGTATGAATAAGATTGCTTATGCTTCAGCAATAGGATCTATCATATACGGTATAATATGTACTAGACCGGATGTCGCTTATGCACTTAGTGTAACAAGCAGATATCAGTCGAATCTAGGAGAAGCGCACTGGAAGGCAGTGAAAAACATCCTAAAGTACTTAAGAAGAACTAATGATGTATTTCTTGTCTACGGTGGGTCTGAATTGAAACTAGAGGGCTATACAGACTCAAGTTTTCAAACGGACGAAGATGACAGTAAATCCATTTCAGGGTATGTATTTACATTAAACGGTGGCGCAGTGAGTTGGAAGAGTTCCAAATAGCAAACAGTTATTTATTCAGTGAAATAGGTAGAGTACATAGCTGCAAGTGAAGCTGCAAAGGAAGCTGTTTGGATGAAGAAATTCATAACTGACCTTAGAGTGGTTCCTAGCATTAGAGGAGTCGTATCTTTATTATGTGACAACACTGGAGATGTTGCATAGGCTAAGGAACCCAGGTCTTATCAGAAATCCAAACACGTGTTGCGGCGGTTTCATTTGATTAGAGAGATCATTGAAAGAGGAGATGTCACCCTAGAGCGTGTGGACTCTCAAGACAACATTGCAGATCCATTTACTAAAGCTTTAACTCAATAGCAGTTTGATCGTCACTTAGAGAAGATGGGTATTAGATACCATGGCAATTGGCTTTAGTGCAAGTGGGAGATTGAAAGTAGTATGCACACAAGCCAATCATATTTGATATGTGTCGACGCCGGTTTTATCCGCTTTGTCCTTTTTTATCTTTTCCAATTTTTAGCCTTTTGGTTTAGATGATTTTTGGAAAAGGTCGGCATTGAGGTCGACGGGGTTTTGAAAGATCATTTTTATGATGAGCCAATTAACCAGAGTCGCCAGTTGGTATCTTTGAAATGGATGTACCAACTCATCCGAGTTTTCGTTTTCGTAAATCGCTGGCTCATGTGTGACTCCGAATTAATTGGTCTGCGAACCGAGATTCATAGAGTTCGGGGGCTCGCTTAAGTGAGGGGAAGGTGTTAGGCACCCCTCGACTTCCGTGAAACACGGTTACCGCAATCTTGATGCTGTCCTATCCTTTAATCCATGAAATATGTATACATGCAGGTGTGTGTGTGTGTGTGCTTATGTGAATGTTATGGTGAGTTTGTATGAAAGAATCATTTGGATTTTTAGGAAAAGCCGTGCTTCAATTTGAGAATGCTTCGGAATGTCTTTTCGGCATACACGAGAAAGCTTTATGAGAAAAGGTTTGATTTTTTTTATTATCAAAAACTATGAGGTTTTTATTAGGTGCCGTTTTTTGGCAAAACAAGAGTTTTAAACCTTTAACCAAAATAGGAATCGAGATTTGTACGTTGCTTTCATAAATGATAGGCAATTTCTAGGATCTCTTTCGCCCTATGCATCAAGGTTTAATAAAATATTTAATTTCTTTTATAAAACCCATTTTTCGTGACATTTGGAAACAACTTCTTTTTAGCTTTCTCGTAGAATAGGAATCGACGTTCGTTAGCATTTCCAAATTTTTAGCCTTGTGATGCTAATGTCCTACTTTGATTGGTTTTAGAAAAATCTTTATCGTTTAATCTTTTGGAATCATTTTGGTTTCACGAAATCTAATCAAGCGTAAACACGCGTCGGGGGTATTCACGGGCATGTCAGCCATCAAAATATCCCCAAACGCCAACAATCACATATTTCACTACTACGGGGCCTTAAACCCGATTCTCGCTTTGGCGTCGTTTTAAGGCCCGACGGTTACATGTTACAAAAATGAGCACCTTGAATCTATTACATACATCAAAACGTCCATCATCGGATTTGAACCACGGGGTCGCGCTCCTAGGCTCACACGAGATTATGACATGCCCACAAAATGAATACTACATAATTAACCAACTCGGATTTATCTAATACACCATGATATCCGAAAATGACAATCCAAATAAATTACACCCAATGAATCACCATAAACAAGCTAGAAATTTCATCAATTGGATATCCTCGGGTTATTAGGAAGAATTTTGTTCCGATGGAACCCTCACCAATAATCCCTAACCCATGATTGTTCAACAAGATACATGAAAGTTACATCTAATTTACCCAATCAATATGACATGAATTGCTAGAACAAATAGAAATTTTCACCTTGCAATTGATCTCAAATGGATATGAACTTGTGTATTTGAATAGGATAAGGAGTGTATTTGATACAATCAAAATCAAAAGAATTGAATTCTCTCTTTTTTTCTCTCCTTTCTTCCTATTTGATTGCAAAATTTCTCTCTTTTTCCTCTCAATTTCCGTGCTCTTTTGCTGCTGGAATTTCCTTCTTCTTCCCAATTCTTTTCAAATTGCTGAACCTCCTGTATGCTGCACGAAACTGGACTGAAATAGGCTGGCCAGAGCCAGCCGCAGATTGATCTACGGCTGGCTGCAGATCCATCTGCGGCTGGCTGGCCCACTTCCCATCGCACTCAGCTGATAGTGCTGATTTCCTGGTTTCCGTGCTGGCGCACCCACTTGGCCGCATATCAATCCGCGGCTGGCTGGCTTGACTTTCTCAATTTTCGTGCTATGCCTCGATTCTCGTGCCGTGACGCTGGTTTTCGCTGATAGGCTCGTATTTTACAGTCCGGGAATCATTGGGAGGCGCGCCACACCCTCCGGGAATGCCAAATTCGGATGGCCTTGATGTCATGTCGATTTCGGTTGCACATTGTCATGGTGGCGTCGAGCGTCTATACTTTTCCTGTTTTTTGCTCTCGCAGGCCGGTCCATTTGACGAATTTGCCCTCCTGTCAAGGTTAGTATACGAAGTGCAAAATTTGGGTGTCTACAGCTGCCCCTCTTTATCATGTTTATGAAATGTTAAATGAAATGAACAGGATAAAGAAACAGACACCCGATGTCTGAATGACAGTGCACAGATATGATAATACACACACGATGCAACACATGTAGTTGATGGTACAACACAAGATGTAGCGCATGAAAACATTTGAAAGAGTGTCAATGCATCAACCCTCTGACCGTATTTGTTGGTCGTTAGGTTCACTCTTCCAATCTATCATCTCGTTCGGGGCCGGGTATCGTCGCCGGTCACCCATTTTGTAACCCCCAGTTATCGTCGCCGGTTGGTTATCTTGTCAGAGCCGGTTTTCGTCGCTGGACATCCATCTCGTGATCGCCGGTTATCGTCGCCGGTCGATCGTCTTGTCGGGGCCGGGTATCGTCGCCGGTCACCCATCTCGTAACCCCCGGTTATCGTCGCCGGTTGGTTATCTTGTCGGAGCCGGTTTTCGTCGCCGGACATCCATCTCGTGATCGCCGGTTATCGTCGCCGGTCGATCGTCTCGTCGGGGCCGGGTATCGTCCCCGGTCACCCATCTCGTAACCCCCGGTTATCGTCGCTGGTTGGTTATCTTGTCGGAGCCGGTTTTCGTCGCCGGACATCCATCTCGTGATCGCCGGTTATCGTCGCCGGTCGATCGTCTTGTCGGGGCCGGTTTTCGTCGCCGGACACCCATCTCGTAACCCCCGGTTATCGTCGCCGGTTGGTTATCTTGTCGGAGCCGGTTTTCGTCGCCGGACATCCAAATCGTAATCGCCGGTTATCGTCGCCGGTCGATTGTCTAGTCGGGGCCGGTTTTCGTCGCCGGACACCCATCTTGTAACCCCCGGTTATCGTCGCCGGTTGGTTATCTTGTCGGAGCCGGTTTTCGTCGCCGGACATCCAAATCATAATCGCCGGTTATCGTCGCTGGTCGATTGTCTAGTCGGGGCCGGTTTTCGTCCCCGGACACCCATCTCGTAACCCCCGGTTATCATCGCCGGTTGGTTATCTTGTCGGAGCCGGTTTTCGTCGCCGGACATCCAAATCGTAATCGCTGGTTATCGTCGCCGGTCGATTGTCTAGTCGGGGCCGGTTTTCGTCGCCGGACACCCATCTCGTAACCCCCGGTTATCGTCGCCGGTTGGTTATCTTGTCGGAGCCGGTTTTCATCGCCGGACATCCAAATCATAATCGCCGGTTATCGTCGCCGGTCGATTGTCTAGTCGGGGCCGGTTTTCGTCGCCGGACACCCATCTCGTAACCCCCGGTTATCATCGCCGGTTGGTTATCTTGTCGGAGCCGGTTTTCGTCGCCGGACATCCATCTCGTGATCGCCGGTTATCGTCGCCGGTCGATCGTCTCGTCGGGGCCGGGTATCGTCGCCGGTTACCCATCTCGTAACCCCCGGTTATCGTCGCCGGTTGGTTATCTTGTCGGAGCCAGTTTTCGTCGCCGGACATCCATCTCGTGATCGCCGGTTATCGTCGCCGGTCGATCGTCTCGTCGGGGCCGGGTATCGTCGCCGGTTACCCATCTCGTAATCTTTTTTCACTCAACACGTCAATTGGCTGCAAGGGAGTAAGGTGGGACCCACCAGGGCCAGCCGCGGATGGATCTGCGGCCAGCCGCAGATTGATTTGCGGCCAGCCGCAGATACATCTGCGGCCAAGATCGGGATGTATAAGCGGTTCGCCGCTTCCAGATCTGTCACTTTCAACTTCCAACTCACACATATTTCTCGCGATTTTTGCTTGTTCGCAAGGGCTTTTTGTCGATTTTTCAACTTTCCTGCAAAAACTGTTCCGGTAGGATTGATCTACACGCTACAGGTAACACTTTGACCGGTCACTTTTCAATCTCTTCAATGTTTTGCTATACATTTGACTATTTGCATGTTTAGAGATAAAATGTATGTTTTACAATGCTATGTAATGTACTATCATATATACATGCTATGTATTAACTGTGTGGGTCCTATTTTATGTTCATGAGGCGGTCCCACGTATACGTTTGCTCCTTTTTGAAAGAACATCATGCATTTATGGCATTTTACATGCTTTATTTACACATATGAATGCAAATATGATCTGTTGTGGCCTGTGTTTCTTTGAAAAACATGCTTGGATATTCATGGGATGTCCATTTTACAAACGGAACTCTGCCGATTTTTTTTTTTTTTTTTTTTTATACCATAACCATGCATCATGTTGCATTAATTATATGACGAGGCTAGAAATTTAGAATATTCATTACATAATTTTAAAAGGGAACTTACCTTCTTTCTCGCCCATTCTATTCCAGCTATGGATCGTGATGCGCCCAGTAGCTCTTCCGCCTCTCGGACTTCGGGTGTTCGACGTCGTAGGGCTGCACCTGTCCCCATTCCTCCTCGTACCCGTCAGGCTCGTCGTTTGGCGGAGTCTGTCATCCGTCCTGATCACCCGAACGTTGAGGAGGTTGTTCCTCCGGAGGTTGCGGTGGAGGAGCCGTCTTCCAGCACATCAGCTCCCCCCTCTCATCGCGCCTTATCTGGCGCTTCTGTCCAGATACCCGATCTATTGGGTCGGGATCTCAGTCGTCACCCCTCGGCATCTCTTGTCGCTAATGAGGTATACTCGATTCGGCTTTTCATTTGTCCTCGATTTCTCAATTCCCGTTCTATCTGGACTGACCCATTTGTGATTTTCACAGGTGCCTGAGTTTACGCAGCCGAGGGGTAACTGGTTCAACATTTACTCCCTTTACGCGGCCTTGCACGATGATTACCGCGCGGTGGTGGACTCCTGGGGTTTTCGCCACTTCTTCACCATCATTCCCCGCCAGTGCCCCTGGGGCTATATGCGGGCTTTGTCCGAGAGGTGGTTTCATCAGACCCAGTCCCTTCATCTTCTGGACTGTGAGGTTGTGCTGACCCCTTGGGATTGGCGGTATATCACGGGGATCGAGTTCACCGGGTCCCGTGTCCCTCTAGACCTCGATATTACTCCAGCAGAGGTCCGCGCTCTTTTGGGCTTTGCTGCCGATGACCGGGTCTTCAAGGCCCGCAGTATCCGGTCCAGAGCGTTAGCTGTCGATGCTGTCGGAGGTTTATACGCACAGCCTATCCCAGCGGATCAGGGCACTCGTGACATTCTACTACGACGCTTGTTCCTGACTATCATGAGGGGTTGTTTCCTAGGGAACAACTCATCTACCATCCATTTCAGCGTCGTAGGGGCTGTTCGAGATGTAGACCGGATTGGTGACTGTCGACGCCGGGTTTTTCTCGTCTCTTTTGTCTTTTCCGTTTTTAGCCTTTTGGTTGAATGATTTTTTGGAAAAGATCGGCATTAAAGTCGACGGGTTTTTTAAGGATTGTTTTTATGATGAGCCAATTTAACCAGAGTCGCCAGTTGGTATATTTGAAATGGATGTACCAACTCATCCGAGTTTTCATTTTTATAAATCACTGGCTCATATGTGACTCCGAATTAATTGGTCTGCGAATCGAGATTCATAGGGTTCGGGGGCTTGCTTAAGTGAGGGGAAGGTGTTAGGCACCCCTCGACTTCCGTGAAACACGGTTACCGCAATCTTGATGCTCTCCTATCCTTTAATTCATGCAATGTGTGTGTGCGCGTGTGCGTGTGTGTGTGCCTATGTAAATGTTATGGTGAGTTTGCATAAAAGAATCATTTGGATTTTTTTAGGGAAAATTGTGTTTTTCTTTTGAGAATGCCTTAGAATGTCCATCGGCTTAAACGAGAAAGCTTTATGAAAAAGGATTGATTTTATTTGGCAAAAACTATGAGATTTTCCTTAGGTGTCGTTTTGGCAAAACAAGAGTTTTTAAACCTTCGTAAAAATAGGAATCGAAATCTATACGTTGCTTTCGTAAAATGATGGGCAACTTCTAGGATATCTTTCACCCTACGCACCAAGATTTAATAAAACGGTGTTTTATTTTATAAAACCATTTTTGTGACATTTGAAAACGACTTTCTTTAGCCTTCTCGTTTAATAGAAATCGACATTCATTAACACCTCCAAATTTTTAGCTACGTGATGCTAACCTCCTAGTTTGCGTGGTTTTAAAAAAAAAAAACCTTCATCGTTTAATCTTTGAAATCCCTTTTCGTGTCACAAAATCCAATCAAGCATAAACACGCGTCGGGGATATTCATGGGCATGTAAGCCATCAAAATAACCCCAAACGCCCACAATCATAAGTTTCACTATTTCGGGGCCTTAAACACGATTATCGCCTTGGCGTCGTTTTAAGGCCCGACGATTACATATTTACAATAACGGATACATCCACTCGATTACATACATTCAAAAATGTCCATCATCGGATTTGGACCACGGGGTCGCATTCCTAGGCTCACATCCGAACTTATTGCACAACCGCCAAACGGATATAACGAAAATAAACAACAACGGGATGCCTAACACTCTAGGATATCTTACAATGACGATCGAAATACACTATGAATGATACCATACCATAATAGCTAAGATTTGCGCCAAACGGATATCATCGGGCTATTAGGGGGAATTTCATTCCGATGAGACCCTCACTAATAGTCCCTAACCCATGGTTTCACAATAACATATGAGAAAAACTACATTCAAGGTAATTCGGATGACCAAAAGATTAACAAAATGGTATAACAAAATGCTAAGAACAAATGGTTTTTTCACCTTGCAATTAATCCCCACAATATGTATGAATTTGTGTATTGAGTAGAGTAGAAAATATGAGATATAATCTCACAAAATTGGTATAATTCCTCACTCTTTTCACTCTTTTCTCTCCTAATTTTTGCTGTTTTCTTGCTGTTTTTTCTTCTTCTCCCGAACTGCTGCTGCTGCTGCTGAATCCTCTCCCTTTTCTTCCTGTATGCGAACTGGCCTAATATAGCACTGCCAAGGGCAGCCGCAGATCTATCTGCGGCTGGCCGCAGATACATCTGCGGCTGGCCCTTGGTTCTCCCCCCAGCCGCGCTCGAGTCCCGTGCGCTTCGAGTCCCGTGCTGCCTCGAGTTCCGTCCTTGGCCGCGAATTGATCTGCGGCTAACTGTGCTGATTTTCTCGTTTTCCGTGCCTCGTCTCGATTTTCGTGTCGTACCGTAGGTTTCCGCTGACGGGTTTGCGCTCGGCAGTCCGGAACCCGTCGGGAAACGTGCCACGTCATCCGGGCAAGCACAGTGATCAGTAACTGACTCTCGACATTCGTTTGTTGTCGTGTCGGCTTCAATATCATCCCGTCGTGGTGGTTTTGAGGGTTCGTCTTTACGTCCACCCTTTATTCTCGTGTGCCGGGTCAATTGACGATTTTGCCCTCCTGTCAGGGTTAGTATAGGAAATACAAAAATCGGGTGTCTACAGCTGCCCCTCTTTATCATGTTTATGAAATGATAAATGGAATGAACAGGATAAAGAATAGACACTCGATGCATGAATGACAGTGCACAAGAATGACAATACATATGTGATTTGCTTGGATCTCCGCCCTTCCCAGGGTTGTTGTTGGTTTGGATCTTAGCCCTTCCCAGGGTTGTGGTTTGTTTGGATCTTAGCCCTTCCCAGGGTGTTAGTTTGTTTGGATGCCTTCCCAGGTTTGCTCACCACTCTGTCGCGGTTTGCTTGGATCTCAGCCCTTCCCAGGGTTTGTTGTTTTTTGTCTTTTTTTTCTTTTTGTGGATATCAGCCCTTCCCAGGGTTGCTCACCATCTTGTTGTGGTTCGCGTGGATCTCAGCCCTTCCCAGGGTTTGCTCACCACTCTGTCGCGGTTTGCTTGGATGCCTTCCCAGGTTTGCTCACCACTCTGTCGCGGTTTGCTTGGATCTCAGCCCTTCCCAGGGTTTGCTCACCACTCTGTCGCGGTTTGCTTGGATGCCTTCCCAGGTTTGCTCACCACTCTGTCGCGGTTTGCTTGGATCTCAGCCCTTCCCAGGGTTTGTTGTTTTGTTTTTTTTTCTTTTTTTTTGCGGATATCAGCCCTTCCCAGGGTTGCTCACCATCTTGTTGTGGTTCGCGTGGCTCTCAGCCCTTCCTAGGGTTTGCTCACCCACTCTGTCACGGTTTGCTTGGATGCCTTCCCAGGTTTGCTCACCACTCTGTCGCGGTTTGCTTGGATCTCAGCCCTTCCCAGGGTTTGCTCACCACTCTGTCGCGGTTTGCTTGGATGCCTTCCCAGGTTTGCTCACCACTCTGTCGCGGTTTGCTTGGATCTCAGCCCTTCCCAGGGTTTGTTGTTTTTTGTCTTTTTTTCTTTTTTTTGCGGATATCAGCCCTTCCCAGGGTTGCTCACCATCTTGTTGTGGTTCGCGTGGATCTCAGCCCTTCCCAGGGTTTGCTCACCACTCTGTCGCGGTTTGCTTGGATGCCTTCCCAGGTTTGCTCACCACTCTGTCGCGGTTTGCTTGGATCTCAGCCCTTCCCAGGGTTTGTTGTTTTTGTCTTTTTTCTTTTTGTGGATACCAGCCCTTCCCAGGGTTGCTCACCATCTTGTTGTGGTTCGCGTGGATCTCAGCCCTTCCCAGGGTTTGCTCACCACTCTGTCGCGGTTTGCTTGGATGCCTTCCCAGGTTTGCTCACCACTCTGTCGCGGTTTGCTTGGATCTCAGCCCTTCCCAGGGTTTGTTGTTTTTGTCTTTTTTCTTTTTGTGGATACCAGCCCTTCCCAGGGTTGCTCACCATCTTGTTGTGGTTCGCGTGGATCTCAGCCCTTCCCAGGGTTTGCTCACCACTCTGTCGCGGTTTGCTTGGATGCCTTCCCAGGTTTGCTCACCACTCTGTCGCGGTTTGCTTGGATCTCAGCCCTTCCCAGGGTTTGTTGTTTTTGTCTTTTTTCTTTTTGTGGATATCAGCCCTTCCCAGGGTTGCTCACCATCTTGTTGTGGTTCGCGTGGATCTCAGCCCTTCCCAGGGTTTGCCGGGTCTTGCCTTGATTCGTCGTGTTCGACGTCCGACTTATTCAGAATTTTGTATTTTATTTTCACATAACGAGTCATGTATGATGCAAGCTTTTTATTCATGGATAGAGAATGACCCCTGTACAGTCTTTTTGATATTATTTTCTACAGGTGTCGTCGCCAGATGTCGTGGTAGGCTTGGATCTCGATCCTCCCACAGGATTGGTCGGTGGCTTCTCCGCTGATTGGACGGTTTGTCGCCGGTGACAGAGATATGGCAGATGATCTTCCGGAACGTTCCTGATCTTTATTATTCTTTCCGGTGTCGGCGGGCTTTGCGGAGGGTACTCTGAGCCATTAGGTCCCGGTCCATCCGGTGTTCACACGGCATCTCGATTACTACCGAGGCTGAGAGGTATGCTGCTCTTGTTGAGAGAGATGCTGCTATTCGGGCCAGGGATGTTGTTCATGCTGATATAGACGCCATTGTTTTGCAGACTAAGGCAATTATAGATGCTCACTCTGAGACCGTTAGCCGAGCCACTGCTTATTGGATCGCGTCGACATGATGGGGCAGCAGATTGCAGGGAATGTCGATGCTTCAGATCTATCCACCACTTTATCCATCCTGCTTCGATTATTTTCAAATTGGTAGATCATTTTATTTCCTGCATGGATTGTGTCAGTTTCATCGGTTATCAAAAGAGAAACCTTGTAACAAAATGACTTATTTATATAGACAGGTATTTAAATTTAGTCATTTTTCCTTTTTGTCGTATCGTTGCCTTTCATTGGACCCTCATTTTATCCAGCTAACCATGATTTTGATATTTCGCCTTCTTTCTCTTCTCAAGTCTTGATGGGGACTTGTCAGATATTGCCGCATATCCTGGCGATTTTCATCGGCTGAGTCTTAGATTTGGGCTAACTGCTTGGTTGGGTTAGGGTTAGGTCACTTTAAGATGAAGCTGATCAGGTGGCTGGTTTCGGAAAAGTTTCGAGGGTATAGGAAGGTTTTTCTGGCTATTGGGAATCGGTTTGATGGAAGAAAGTGTTATTTTGTAAGGCATGGGACCGTGCCATGATGGCTGCCTACGTACCCCCACAAGTCGGGAGATCAGGTCCTACGTAGTTCGTTCCTTCAAAGAACGAGGAGAAAAATGATGAGGGATATAATTTTTTTTTTTTTTTTTTTTTTTTTTTTTTTTTTTTTTTATGCATAGAACCGCTTCACCGAGTCGGAATTAAGGGGTTGTGGAAACACCTCCCCATCCATTTCTTGCAGTATGAGGGCTCCTCCGGACAGCACTTTCTTAATCACGAAAGGCCCCTCCCAGTTCGGGGCAAACTTCCCTTTGGCTTCGTCTTGACAAGGTATTACTCTCTTTAACACTAGGTCATTTTCTTTGAATTTTCGAGGTCTTATCTTCTTGTCATATGATCGAGAGATCCTTTGCTGATATAACTGACCGTGCAACACAGCGGCCACCCTCCTTTCATCAATTAGGGCCAATTGGTCGTACCGACTTTGCATCCAATCCTCCTCGTTTATCTGAGCATCAATCAAGATTCTGAGGGACGCCATCTCAACCTCAACTGGCAGAACCGCTTCCATTCCGTATACCAGAGCGTACGGGGTTGCCCCTGTAGAAGTACGTACCGACGTTCTGTACGCCAGCAAGGTGAGAGGTAGCAGATCCGGCCATCCCCGATGATTAGCGGACATTTTCGCCATGATCTTCTTGATATTCTTATTTGCAGCTTCCACTGCCCCATTCATCTTAGGACGGTAAATGACAGAATTGAGGTGTTTGATCTTAAACTGGTCGCATAATCCTTTCATGAGGGAATTATTCAAATTCTTGGCATTGTCGGAGACTAAAACCTCAGGTTGCCCGTATCGGCAGATGACATTATTCCTGATGAAACCGACGATGATCTCCTGAGTTACTTTGGGGAAAGAAGCTGCTTCTACCCATTTAGTGAAGTAATCGATCATGACGAATATAAATCGGTGGCCGTTGCTGGCTTTGGGCTCTATTGGTCCGATCACATCCATACCCCACATTGAGAATGGCCAAGGGGAGGTCATACAGTGCAGTTCATTGGGAGGCGCATGGATAACATTACCGTGCGCCTGGCATTGGTAACACCGCTTGACGTGATCATCACAGTCGGCTTTCAGCGTCAACCAGTAATGCCCCGTTCTCAAGATCTTCTTGGCCAGCATCGGCCCACTCATGTGTGGCCCACACACTCCACCATGTATTTCGTCCATAATCTTTTGGGCCTGCATTTCATTTACACATCGTAGCAATCCCAAATTGGCATCCCTCTTGTACAGTGAATCTCCGCTCAGATAAAATTTCATTGCCATCTTTTGAATTCTCAACCTCTCCGCTCGGCTGGCTTGGTCGGGAATGGATCTATCCCTCAGATATTCCCTTATGTCGTGATACCAAGGCTGCTTTGGGAGAAACCCCTCGTCCGATAGTACCGCCACATGCTCCTCGTATGCCGGGGCGTTCTGCACTGCTATCTCAATCTGTGGAACGTCCCTGCTCTTGATTGTGTGGATTAGGGAAGCTAAAGTCGCCAATGCATCGGCGAAATCATTTCGTCCCCGGGGGATATGTCGGAAAGCGATATCTTCGAACTCTTGCGTCAGTTGGATAACACAACGGTGGTATGGAAGCAACCGGAGCTCTTTAGTGTTGTACATCCCGATCGCTTGTCTGATTACCAGCTCCGAATCCCCGAACACTGCTAACCTTTTCACCCCCATATCGCGAGCCAAACGGAGTCCCAATATACATCCCTCATACTCAGCTGTGTTGTTTGAGTTACTGAACTGCAATTTAGTGGCTACGGGGTATTGCTCTCCTGTGATAGAGACCAGGACTGCTCCGGCTCCTGCCCCATTCGCATTCATAGCACCATCAAAATACAATTTCCAGAACTGCCCCTCGTCATCTCCTCTCGCGTGCAAGATCCAGAATACATCTTCGCCCGGCAGAGGAGTGTCTAAAGGCTCCATCCCCCCTGATGGCGCTTCTGCCAATTGATCTGCAATTCCCTGCCCTTTCATGGCTTTCTGAGTTACGTACACAATGTCGAACTGCTGTAAGATTAACTGCCATCTTGAACGTCCGACAGTTCAGCATGGGCCGTTCAAAGATATATTTCAGGGGATCCATCCTTGATATCAGATACGTGGTGTGCCCATGGAGATAATGCTGTAATCTCATTGCAGCCCAAGCCAAAGCACAACAGGTCCTTTCGATAGGGGTGTAATTCTGTTCACATCGGCTAAATCTCTTGCTGAGGTAATAAATGGCCTGCTCCTTGCCTGATTCATTCTTCTGCCCCAGCATACAGCCCATCGCAATGTCATTGACTGATATATACATGAATAGAGGGATCTCATCCTTCGGGGTACCAGCACGGGTGCTTCCGTCAGCTGCTTCTTAATGATCTGAAAGGCTTCCTGGCATTGCTCATTCCATTCTTGGGAGACATCTTTTCTTAACAGCTTGAAAAATTGGCTCGCACGTGGTTGTCAAATGGGATATGAAGCGGCTGATGAAATTTATTCTTCCTAGAAATCCTCTTATTTCCTTTTCAGTGCGGGGTGCCGGCATATCCACAATGGCCTTAATCTTGGCCGGATCCAACTCGATGCCACGATCACTAACCAGGAATCCCAAGAGTTTGCCCGATTGCACTCCGAAAGCACACTTTGCCGGGTTGAGCCTTAAATTATATTTTCTGAGCCGGTCAAATAGCTTTTGGAGATGGGTCACATGATCAGATTCTATCTTTGACTTCACGATAATGTCGTCCACGTAGACCTCTATCTCCTTGTGCATCATATCGTGGAACAGGGCCATCATAGCTCTTTGATAAGTAGCCCCTGCATTTGTGAGACCGAAAGCCAACCGTCTATAGCAGAAAGTGCCCCAAGGGGTGATAAAGGCTGTTTTCTCCCGGTCCTCCTCTGCCACCATTATCTGATGATATCCCGCAAAGCAATCAACGAAAGAGTACATCGCGTATTGGGCTGTGTTATCCACCAATATGTGTATAAAAGGTACTGGGAAATTATCCTTGAGACTGGCCTTGTTCAGATCTCTATAGTCAACACATACCCTCACCTTTCCTCCAGGCTTAGCCACTGGGACCACATTGGACAACCATTCTGGGTAGGTGGACACCATGATGATTCCAGCCCTGAACTGTTTGATGATCTCCTCCTTTACCTTCAAGCTCCATTCTGGTTTTAGCTTTCTTAGTTTTTGCTTGACAGGCCTGAAACCCTCTTTGATGGGTAGCTGGTGTACCACAATGTCGGTGGATAATCCGATCATGTCCTCATGAGACCAGGCGAACACATCCTCATACTGGCGTAGTAACTTGGTCATTTCTACTTTCTGGTTAGGGGTCAGGTCTGCCCCTATCTTGAGCTCTTTGGGTTGGTCAGGGGTTCCGATATTTATGGTGACGGTTTGGTCTAAGTTGGGTTTGGGTTTATCCTCGACCCATCCTTTGATCTCGTCAGGCGCGTCGTCGTAATCTGTCTCGTCCTGCTCAATACCCATTAAATCGAAATCCAGCTCGATATCAAAATCATAGTCATCATTCAAATTTGAGGGATCGCTTGTTAAGCAAGGAATACTCAAATTGGTACACCTGACATTGAAACAAAATACTGTCATATATGTAATTCATCTTTCCACAATGGTCGCTCTTAAAATAACATGACAAACTAACATAGTTATGCAAAATATAAAATAAAGAACCAAAACTGGTAGACATTCATCCCCCACTCTCCGGGGTCTACCACCCCGACACCACACCGTGCTTTAACCCTTGTCTGGATATTATTGGCTCCACCGTCCAGTTATCGGTGGTCAGATCAGTCGGGATGCGACATATGACAGGCGGCTGCGCACCAGAGACTTCCTTGACGACTACCGCCACATCGTATCGGTCCTCCCTCATAGCATTGTTAGGGATAACTAACCCTGCCCAATCGATGACAGGCACACTCTGTTGGGCCCCCGACGTTGTGGCCGTATCCTTCCCCTCTCCAATGTTCATCGATGGTCCAGAGATATAGCATTTGGTTTCGAACTGCTGCATGATCTCCCGCAGGAAATTCTTCCTTTTGACTGCCTCATCATCCGCAGGAGTCAAATCTTTATCTTCTAATTCGGACACGGGGCTTGTCCGTTCCTTGTTCATTATGGTCCCTCGGCATTAGGATTCCAGTCGATCGAAATGGGGCTTCCCTTTGAGAGTGGTTCCGCTCTATGCCTCCATGATATCCCAACCCTGCCTTGCCTGTCTGGTTGGGCAGTTGAATAGGCGTGGAGATTCCTTGGCCGTCTTTTCCCAACCCCTGCCCAGGTTGAAACTTCATCTTCATCATTTCTCTAGCAACGAAGGTGAGCTCAGGGGAGGCTTTAGATTTTATGGATGGGGCTCCCAGACCTCTATAGTGGGGAGAGCTGATTTCCAGTGCTTGAAAACTGGCAGGCGCCGCGGATTCGTCCACATTGATTACTGGCAGACCATTCTTGGATGGGAAAGGGTCATTACACTCTGCGGAGATGGTTACCAGATTCCCGCTGACGATGAACTTGATTTGTTGGTGTAGTGTAGAGGGAACTGCCCCGGCCATATGTATCCATGGTCTTCCCAATAACATGTTATAACTGGCCGAGATATCCAGGACCTGAAAGGAAATATCGAAAGTACACGGCCCTATCTCCACGGGCAACTCTATTTCTCCCATTGTATCCTTCCGGGATCCATCGAAGGCTCGCACCACCACATGACTGGCCCGCAGGCGCTTGGGATTAATGTTCATTTTCCTTAGCGTACTGAGGGGACAAATATTCAGTGCTGATCCCCCATCAATCAGCACCCCATTCATGACATACCCTGATGAGATCACTGCGATGTGCAGCGGTCTCCGATGCCCCCTTCCCTCTTTCGGGATATCATCATCTGTGAATGATAGCACATTGTTCTCTAGCAGATGGTCCACTAGGCGGCCGAAACTTTCTTGGCTAATTGTCTTGGGAATGTGAGCCTCCCCCAGGATTTTGGCCAAGATTCTGCAGTGGTCGCTGGACGATAACACCAAATCCATGATCGACGTTAGAGTCGATTCCTCGCTCACCGTCCCGATCCCCCTTACTTCCGGATGGTCCATCTTTTCCAAGAACTCCACGGCTTTTTCCTCGGATATCCTCTCGTTCTCTTTTCTCTTACTCTTGAGGACTCTTCCTGGAAGGTACAAGGGATTCCCCTTTGATGTTACGGAAGCACAACTGGCCGCCTCCTCTAATACACCCCCGTAGTTCCACGGTACTACTGCTTTTAGATTGCAAATAGGGATCTGTGATCTTGCTGCGATGATGAGAGGTTTTGGAGCCGTTAACTTGATAGGCCCCCCTGTGATACTCCGGCTTGCACCCGTCAACCTAAAACCGGTGCCCCTTGCATATTCTCCTGAGTACCCGCCATGCCAACCATCTCATCAATCCTTGTCATATAATTTTGCCTTGGCGGTCCTTCGGTTTCGATGGCTTCTACCATATTGACCCCTCCCCCATCATGCTTCGGTAGGGGATTGATTTTAACATTTGGCGGCTCGGGCTGCTCCACCACGATTTCCCCGCTATCAATCAGGTTTTGAATTATGTGTTTCAGCGTCCAACATTCCTGAGTGTCATGACCCGGGGAACCCGAATGATATGCACACTTTTTACTGGGGTCAAATTTTCTTCCCTTCGGGTCACATGGAGGTGCCAAGTCGACAATCTTCCTCTGTGATATCAATATTGCCAAAATCTGCTCAAGAGGATCCCCAAGCGGGGTGAATACCCGCCTCTGTGTGGTCTCAAACCTCCTTCGTCCGTCCGTTCTGGGATTATCAAAATTGGGTTGCCGGGGCGGCCCAAATCTCTGTATTTGTACCGGAGGGCTATTCTCCACTTTCCTGGATGATCCCTGCAGCACGAGAGAGACATCTTCCTCTTTTCGCTTTTGGGGCCTGCGGGAAGTATTGCCATAATTCCCACTTTGGATTTGTTCCGCAGCCGTTTCAAGAGCTGTGAAGTCCCGGATTTTACCCGATTTCAACCCAATGTCCACCATTTCACCGTGTTTTATCATCTCGGCGAAAGGTCTTCCAACCCCTGATATGACTCGCTCATAATAAGGTGCTTCTTGTATATCCACAAAGGTCATCACCATCTCTGACTCACTCATTGGAGGATTCACTTGTGCGGCCATACCCCTCCATCGTTGGGCATAGTCCCTGAAGGTTTCCCTTGGTTGCTTCTTGATTTTTGTCATTTGATATCTATCAGGGGCCATCTGTGCCTGAAAGCTATACTGTGTCAAGAAGGTATGGGCCAGCTCCTCCCAATTATGAATCCGGGCATTATCGAGACGGGCATACCAGATCCTCGCCTCCCCCGTCAAGCTTTTCTGGAATAATTGCATCCTTAATCCTTCGTCTTCCGCATAGGACCCCAGTTCTCCAATATATATTTTCAGGTGAGTGTAAGGATCCCCTTTCCCATTGTATTTCTCGAATTCGGGGATCTTAAATTTCTCTGGATATCTGGTTCTGGGGAATACACACAAATCTGCATAATTAACCCTACCCAAGGAGCCTATGCCTTTTAGAGATTGGATGGTCTCCTCCATCTGCTTCATTTTTCTGCGAAGGTCATCAGTATCTCCCTCCTCTGGAATCGTGATTACTGTTTTGTTGAGGGCAGGAATGACCTTTGGGAGGACCGGCTCGTCCTTAAGCTGATGCTGGTTATTTTTAAACAGGATTGCATCATCTTTAGGAGGATTCTGGTCACCCCCTGGCGGTGGTACATTATGCGGTCCCTGGTTTGACGGATCCTGTCTGATTAACAACTGCTCTTTTAGCATTGTGGCCATTTCCATCATCTGCTTCCTAAAGTCATCAAACTCTTCCCGAGATACAGAACTATGATTGGGGAGATCAGCCATTTCAGAGGTAGAGACTTGGGCCTTTTTAGACTGCAAACGCGTTTGAGGAGCAATCCTACAGGGGAAAACGGTTTAGTCTAGGGAAATGAGAGATGTGGATGCATGCTCAAACTGTTACTTTTGTGTTTTTAGGGTCTTTTAATCTTTCCCTGCAAAACCAAATGTTAGCAGTCTTTTATTGCAATAATCAATGCTAGACGTGAATTAGGAAGTTCCCAGCTGTTCCCTGCAACCATAGAGGTTAGTACCTTCTTTTAGCAACAGGGGATGTAAATGATATTGCATTGGATCATGACATTTAATATGCGTAAACGTAAAAGGGCATGAAGAGACTTTTCCTGCGTTGGGTTTATCAGAGGCTGACCTACCCTAGGGTTACTCTCACGGGCTTTTCGGCATGAAGGTTCCCAAATCTTCGCAATCTACTCGTTTGAGCCCTTTCGATTGGAGCGGATTTGAGTGGTGCGTTTCCTGAGCCATCTCCGGGGAGCAGCCCCATCGAGTCCAGTAATAAGCAACCGACGGGTTCGCCTCAGGAGGAGGTACTCTCTCAACATACATTCACATTCATCGTCCTCACCGCATGCAAATGATTACTTTGAAGTAAAGAAAAACCCATTCAATCATTCATTCATTGGACAACAACACACATTTACACAACAATAAATAAAAGACGTCAAAATGTCATACGCACATACACAATTATAAATTTTAAAGGATAGGATAGCATCAAGATTCGAATGCGGCTTAAGCCCTCTAATGTTCCCCAGCAGAGTCGCCAGCTGTCGACGCCGGGTTTTTCTCGTCTCTTTTGTCTTTTCCGTTTTTAGCCTTTTGGTTGAATGATTTTTTGGAAAAGATCGGCATTAAAGTCGACGGGTTTTTTAAGGATTGTTTTTATGATGAGCCAATTTAACCAGAGTCGCCAGTTGGTATATTTGAAATGGATGTACCAACTCATCCGAGTTTTCATTTTTATAAATCGCTGGCTCATATGTGACTCCGAATTAATTGGTCTGCGAATCGAGATTCATAGGGTTCGGGGGCTTGCTTAAGTGAGGGGAAGGTGTTAGGCACCCCTCGACTTCCGTGAAACACGGTTACCGCAATCTTGATGCTCTCCTATCCTTTAATTCATGCAATGTGTGTGTGCGCGTGTGCGTGTGTGTGTGTGCCTATGTAAATGTTATGGTGAGTTTGCATAAAAGAATCATTTGGATTTTTTTAGGGAAAATTGTGTTTTTCTTTTGAGAATGCCTTAGAATGTCCATCGGCTTAAACGAGAAAGCTTTATGAAAAAGGATTGATTTTATTTGGCAAAAACTATGAGATTTTTCCTTAGGTGTCGTTTTGGCAAAACAAGAGTTTTTAAACCTTCGTTAAAAATAGGAATCGAAATCTATACGTTGCTTTCGTAAAATGATGGGCAACTTCTAGGATATCTTTCACCCTACGCACCAAGATTTAATAAAACGGTGTTGTTTTATTTTATAAAACCATTTTTGTGACATTTGAAAACGACTTTCTTTAGCCTTCTCGTTTAATAGAAATCGACATTCATTAACACCTCCAAATTTTTAGCTACGTGATGCTAACCTCCTAGTTTGCTTGGTTTTAAAAAAAAAAAACCTTCATCGTTTAATCTTTGAAATCCCTTTTCGTGTCACAAAATCCAATCAAGCATAAACACGCGTCGGGGATATTCATGGGCATGTAAGCCATCAAAATAACCCCAAACGCCCACAATCATAAGTTTCACTATTTCGGGGCCTTAAACACGATTATCGCCTTGGCGTCGTTTTAAGGCCCGACGATTACATATTTACAATAACGGATACATCCACCCGATTACATACATTCAAAAATGTCCATCATCGGATTTGGACCACGGGGTCGCATTCCTAGGCTCACATCCGAACTTATTGCACAACCGCCAAACGGATATAACGAAAATAAACAACAACGGGATGCCTAACACTCTAGGATATCTTACAATGACGATCGAAATACACTATGAATGATACCATACCATAATAGCTAAGATTTGCGCCAAACGGATATCATCGGGCTATTAGGGGGAATTTCATTCCGATGAGACCCTCACTAATAGTCCCTAACCCATGGTTTCACAATAACATATGAGAAAAACTACATTCAAGGTAATTCGGATGACCAAAAGATTAACAAAATGGTATAACAAAATGCTAAGAACAAATGGTTTTTTCACCTTGCAATTAATCCCCACAATATGTATGAATTTGTGTATTGAGTAGAGTAGAAAATATGAGATATAATCTCACAAAATTGGTATAATTCCTCACTCTTTTCACTCTTTTCTCTCCTAATTTTTGCTGTTTTCTTGCTGTTTTTTCTTCTTCTCCCGAACTGCTGCTGCTGCTGAATCCTCTCCCTTTTCTTCCTGTATGCGAACTGGCCTAATATAGCACTGCCAAGGGCAGCCGCAGATCTATCTGCGGCTGGCCGCAGATACATCTGCGGCTGGCCCTTGGTTCTCCCCCCAGCCGCGCTCGAGTCCCGTGCGCTTCGAGTCCCGTGCTGCCTCGAGTTCCGTCCTTGGCCGCGAATTGATCTGCGGCTAACTGTGCTGATTTTCTCGTTTTCTGTGCCTCGTCTCGATTTTCGTGTCGTACCGTAGGTTTCCGCTGACGGGTTTGCGCTCGGCAGTCCGGAACCCGTCGGGAAACGTGCCACGTCATCCGGGCAAGCACAGTGATCAGTAACTGACTCTCGACATTCGTTTGTTGTCGTGTCGGCTTCAATATCATCCCGTCGTGGTGGTTTTGAGGGTTCGTCTTTACGTCCACCCTTTATTCTCGTGTGCCGGGTCAATTGACGATTTTGCCCTCCTGTCAGGGTTAGTATAGGAAATGCAAAAATCGGGTGTCTACAGTGACTACGACTGGGGGTCGTTCACTTTCGCTTATTTCCTCCACGGTCTGCGTCTCCGCTCAGAGGGACAGACCGATGCCTGGCTCGGTTTCTACCACTTTCTGCTGGTGAGTCTTCTCCTCCTTTCTCTTATTGTATTTCTTTTCATTTCATCTCTTTTCTGTATTTGACAGTGCCTCATTCCTTGTCTTGTTTCTATTCACAGTTCTGGGCTTACGAGCGTCTTCCATGTCTGAGGCCTATCACTACTCTGGGCCCGGACACTTATCCCCGGGGTCGACGGTGGCATCACAGCACTTTGGAGGAGGTCCCCGTGTTGGGCAGCTTTGCACATTGTCGTATTCAGCTGGAGTTGATCACGGCTGCCGACGTCGTCTGGATTCCCTACCTCTCCGAGCATCTGACTGTGGGGTTTGCTGACGGGCATCCTTCCGGCCCGGAGTTCGAGCTTTCCACCCGTCGCCTCACTTTGCAGAGTGTTGGAGGCTGGGTGATGTATCTGGGAGAGCGCGCATTCAGATGCGTCACTGGAGAGATCCGCATCCCGCATTCCCTTTCTTTCACTACTTTCTGGCCGCTGGATTCTCAGCCCTCGGAGATCATGCTCGCCGGGGAGGATGGTCGGATGCTTTCCACAGGCCCCAGTACGAGCGAGGCCTTCAGGACTTGGTGGGTACCTCGTACCATCGGTCCCCAGACTCGGGCCACTTTCTTTCTTGGAGACATGGTTCCAGGCTCGGTGACGATGACCGATTGGGCTGCCTGCGTTCGGAGTCCCACCCACACTGAGCAGATAGACACTTTGACCCACCAGGTGGAGCAGTTGTCGCTATTTCTTTGGGTGTTAGGCCGGACCCCGGAGGAGGCTTACGCCTACGATCCTGACGGTGCGGGTTATGATGCAGGCCCGAGCTCATCTGATGCCACCGCTCGGCCATACATCCCCGACATGAACTTTGGGCCCTCGACTTCGACGACCCGGGGGGATCAGTTTGAGGACCCCGATTTCATCGACGAGATTGACTTTATCTAGATCAGGATAGGATAGGGCTTTTGTACCTGTACCTATTTAGATTTATTTTTCATTTCATTCACTATGTACTGAACTCATTTATTTATTTATGCACAGTTCTTTATCTTTTATCTCCATGAAATTCATTTTGCTTTATTATTGTCTATACGATGCATGCTTTTTATTCATGGATAAAAAATGACCCCTATACAGTCTTTTTGATACTATTTTTCACAGATGACGTCCTCAGATGTCGTGGTATGCTTGGATTCCATGCCTCCTACAGGGTTGGTTGGCAGCCTCCTCCGTTGGTTAGACAGTTTATCGCCGGCCGACAGGGTCATCGCAGATGGTCTTTTGGGACACTCTCGGTCCTTATTAACCTTTCAGGTGCCAGCGGGCTTCGTGGATGGTATTTTGAGATATTGGGCCCCCGCTCGTCAAGTATTCAGATTAGGGACAGTAGAGCTGACCCCCACCCTCGAGGAGTATGCTCGCTTCACAGGCTTGCCTTTGGATAGACCTTGTGCCAGGGTCATGGCTGGTTCCATGCGCCGTCAGTTCTTGACCTTTACCGGTTTGCGGAGGGCCGTCTTGTTACCGGTGATCACATCAGACCATATGGTTTCCCTTCAGTTCTTGATCGACTGATTTGGTTCACCCGACAGCTTTCGTCTTTTCCTCTGTGATTTTTCTGTGTCTGAGGAGCGCTGGGGCGCTTCAAGAGTAGACGTTCTGATGTCCTGTATCCTTTCAGTTCTGTACTTGCCCGCGGGACCTGATCATTTGGACATGCGGGTGGTCGCGGCCGTCAGGGCCCTTCAGGAGGATCACACCATTCTTCTCATGATATTGGCGGATACTTACATGTCAGCCTCATACTGTCAGTCCTTCCGGGGCAGAATATTCCGAGGGAGCTTGGCTTTGTTGTATGTGTGGTTCATGAGTCACCTTAGTCCCATCGGCCATTTCCGTCGCCAGGGGTTTTGCTTCAGTCATGACATAACCAAGCAGTTTTCATTTCATCCTGTGAGCTTTACTGACGCGGCCTCCTGGACAGCATTTCTGTCGGTTATCGAGGATCCTTTTCATCTCCTGATCTATTCGGGTTATTGCTCCTTTAGGAGCTTCTTGACTCATGTGCTCGACCTAGATTTCATTCCCATTGCTGGTTTGAGGGGCGTGACGACTTATCATCCCCTGGCGGTCATGGGGCAGTTTGATCAGACACAGGATTTCCACCCCTTCACGGGTGCGGCTGACTACCGATTCCCTACATCATCCCAGACAGAGAGAGATCTACTGCAGGTATATGCTCTTTGGCCTCGTAGGATCTCCGCCGAACATTGTGAGGGTTGCCACCTCCAGACATTTGCTTATGTGCAGTGGCTACGCGGAGATTTGGATCCGGCTGGTTTGAGTCAGTCTGGGGGCCCTGATGACTTGGGGATGATTTCTCCAAATGATACTACATACCACTCCATCTCTGTCGGTTCTGCTCCAAGTCGGGTTATTGAAGATACCCGACTCCGCCTGGCCTTGATTACTGCCGAGGCTAAGAGGGATGCCGCCTTTGTCGAGAGAGATGATGCTATTCGGGCTAGAGACGCTGCCATTGCTGATAGAGAGACCATTGTAGTCCAGACCAGGGCAGTTGTAGATGCTCATTTTGGGACCGTCAGTCGAGCCACCGCTTTACTGGATCGTATTGATATGATGGGGCAGCAGATTGCAGGAGATGCTGATGCTTCAGATTTATCCACCACCTTGACCATCCTGCATCAGCTAGTTTCAGATTTGTAGGTTATTTTATTTCCTGCATAGACTATGTTAGTTCCATCAGTTATCGAAAAGCAATCTTGTAATAAAATGACTTATATATATAGACATGCATTTAAATTTAGTCATTTTCCCTTTTGTCGTCTCATTGCCTTTCATTGGATCCCCATTTAATCCAGCTGATCCTGATTTTAACATTTCGTTTTCCTTCTCTTCTCAAGTCTTGATGGAGATTTGACAGATACCGTCGCACACCTTTTGATTTCATCGGATTGAATCTCAGATTTTTGGATAACTGTTTGGTTGGATCCGGGCTATGTCCTTGGGATGAAGCTGGTTGGGCAGCTGGGTTCGGGAAGGTTTTGAGGGTGTAGGAGGGTTTTATCTGGTTATCGAAAATTGGTTTTGGTTAGGGAAAGGATTATTTTTTAAGGGATCGGACCGTGCCATGATGGCTGCCTACGTATCCCCACAAGTTGGGAGATCAGGTCCTACGTAGTTCGCTATCAAGGAAAAAGGACCTGATGATTCAAGCATAGAACCGCTTCACCGAGTCAGAATTGAGGGGTTGTGGAAATACCTCACCATCCATTTCTTGCAATATGAGGGCTCCTCCGGATAGCACCTTCTTAATCACAAACGGCCCCTCCCAGTTTGGGGCGAACTTCCCCTTGGCTTCGTCTTGACAAGGCATATGACTCTCTTCAACACCAAATCATTTTTCTTTGAACTTCCGAGGTCTCATCCTTTTGTCATACGATCGAGAGATCCTTTGTTGATATAATTGACCGTGCCAAACGGCAGCCACCCTTCTTTCATCGATTAGGGCCAATTGGTCGTATCGATTTTGCATCCAATCCTCCTCACTTATCTGAGCATCGATCATTACTCTGAGGGATGCCATCTCAACCTCAACTGGTAGAACAGCCTCCATTCCATATACCAAAGCGTAAGGGGTTGCCCCTGTAGACGTACGCGTTGACGTCCGGTACGCCAGCAGGGTGAGGGGTAACAAATCCGGCCATCCCCGATGATTAGCAGACATTTTGGCCATGATTTTCTTGATGTTTTTGTTTGCAGCCTCCACTGCCCCATTCATCTTAGGACGGTAAATGACGGAATTGAGGTGCTTGATCTGGAACTGGTCACATAATCCCCTCATGAGGGCGTTGTTTAAATTCTTGGCATTGTCAGAGACCAAAACCTCAGGCTGCCCGTATCGACAAATACATTATTCCTGATGAACCCGACGATGACCTCCTGAGTTACTTTGGGGAAAGAAGCTGCTTCTACCCATTTGGTGAAGTAATCGATCATGACGAAAATGAATCGGTGCCCGTTGCTTGCCTTGGGCTCTATTGGTCCGATTACATCCATTCCCCACATTGAAAATGGCCACGGGGAGGTCATACAATGCAGTTCATTGGGAGGCGTATGGATCACATTACCGTGCGCCTGACATTGATAACACCGTTTGACATGATCTTCGCAATCGGCCTTCAGCGTCAACCAATAATGCCCTGTCCTCAAAATCTTTTTGGCAAGCATCGGTCCACTCATATGGGGCCCACACACTCCACCATGTATTTCATTCATAATCTTTTGGGCCTGTGTTTCATCTACGCACTGCAACAGTCCCAACCCAGCATCCCTCTTGTAGAGTGAATCCCCACTCAGGTAATATTTCATTGCCATCCTTTGAATTCTCATCCTCTCAGTTCGACTCGCCTGGTCGGGAATGGACCTATCTCTCAGATATTCCCTTATGTCGTGATACCAGGGCTGCTTTGGCAACACCACCTCGTCTGATAACATTGCCACATGTTCCTCATATGCCGGGGCATTCTGTACGGCTATCTCGATCTGTGGAATGTCTTTCCTTTTGATTATATGGATTAAGGAAGCCAGGGTTGCCAATGCATCTGCAAAATCATTCCGCCCCCGGGGAATATGTCGAAAAGCGATATCTTCGAACTCTTGCATCAACTGGGTAACATAACGATGGTATGGAAGTAACCGAAGCTCCTTAGTGTTGTACACCCCGATTGCCTGTCTGATTACCAATTCCGAATCCCCAAACACCGCTAGTCTTTTCACTCCCATGTCGCGGGCCAGGCGAAGTCCCAAGATACATCCCTCGTATTCAGCGGTGTTGTTTGAATTGCTGAAATGCAGTTTAGTGGCCACAGGGTACTGTTCGCCGGTGATAGAGACCAGGATTGCTCCGGCTCCTGCCCCCTCGGCATTCATGGCACCATCAAAATACAGCTTCCAGAACTGTCCCTCGTCATCACATTTGGTGTGTGATACCCAAAATATATCCTCGCCCGGCAAAGGGGTTTCTAACGGCTCCATCCCTCCTGATGGGGTTTTTCCCGCCAATTGATCTGCAATTCCCTGCCCTTTCATGGCCTTCTGGGTCACGTACACCATGTCAAACTGTTGTAAGATTAACTGCCATCTTGATAATCGACAATTCAGCATGGGCCTTTCAAAAATATATTTCAGGGGGTCCATTCTTGATATCAAGTACGTTGTATGCCCATGGAGGTAGTGCTGTAATCTCCCTGCAGCCCAGGCCAGAGCACAACAGGTCTTCTCGATGGGAGTGTAATTCTGCTCACATTGGCTAAATCTTTTGCTGAGGTAATAGATGGCCTGCTCTTTACCCGCCTCATTTTTCTGTCCCAACATACATCCCATCGCGATGGGATTTACCGATATATACATAAACAGAGGGATCCCATCCCTCGGGGGTACCAGCACTGGTGCTTCAGTCAATTGCTTTTTAATGGTCTGAAACGCCTTCTGACATTGCTCATTCCATTCTTGGGACACCCCTTTTCTTAACAGTTTAAAAATCGGCTCACATGTAGTCGTCAAGTGGGATATAAAACGGCTGATAAAGTTTATCCTCCCGAGGAATCCTCTTATCTCCTTTTCTGTGTGAGGTGCCGGCATATCCACAATGGCCTTAATCTTTGCTGGGTCCAGTTCAATGCCCCGATCACTCACCAGGAATCCCAAGAGCTTACCCGACTGCACTCCGAACGCACACTTGGCTGGATTGAGTTTCAAATTATACTTTCTGAGCCGATCGAATAGCTTTTTGAGATGGGTTATATGATCGTTATTCTACCTTTCGATTTTTCACAATAATGTCATCCACGTAGACTTCTATCTCCTGGTGCATCATATCGTGGAACAAGGCCATCATGGCTCTCTGATAAGTAGCCCCCGTGTTTGTGAGGCCAAAAGCCAATCGCCTATAGCAGAAAGTGCCCCAAGGGGTGATGAATGCGGTCTTTTCCCGATCTTCCTCTGCCACCATTATCTGATGATACCCCGCGAAGCAATCAACAAAAGAGTACATTTCGTACTGGGCTGTGTTATCCACCAGGATGTGTATGAAAGGCACCGGGAAGTTATCCTTGAGACTGGCCTTGTTTAGATCTCTGTAGTCTACACATACCCTTACTTTTCCTCTAGGTTTAGCCACTGGGACTACATTGCACAGCCATTCCGGGTAAGTGGACACCATAATGATTCCCGCCCTGAACTGCTTGATGATTTCTTCTTTTTCTTTTAAGCTCCACTCCGGTTTCAACTTTCTTAATTTTTGTTTGACAGGCCGGAAACCCTCCTTGATGGGTAATCGGTGTACCACGATGTCGGTGGATAATCCGATCATATCCTCATGAGACCAGGCAAAGACATCCTCATATTGCTTTAGTAGCTCAGTCATTTCAGCTTTTTGGTTGGGGGTAAGGTCCGTCCCTATCTTGAGTTTCTTTTGGCTTAATCAAGGGTTCCAATATCAATAGTGACGGTTTTGGTCCAAATTGGGTTTGGGTTTATCCTCGACCCATCCTTTGATCTCATCAGGCGCGTCGTCGTAATCTGTCTCGTCTTGTTCAATGCCCCATTAAATCGAAATCCAGCTCAATGTCAAAATCATAATCATCATTCAAATTTGAGAGACCATTTGTTAGGCAAGGATTACTCAAATTGGTACACCCTGACATTGAAACAAAATACTTGTCATATATAAATCATTTTTCACACGACGATCGCTTTTCAAAATAACACGAAGAAACGACATAATTATGCCAGAGATAAAACAACAACAAAAATAAAAACTTCTTCATTCCCCCATCCTCTGTGGTCCACCACCCTGACGTCGGTTTTTACCCTATTATGGATAATACTGGCTTCATGGTCCAGTTGTCGACAGTCATGTCAGATGAAATACGCTGGATGATAAGGGGGCTTTACATCAGACACTTCCCCGATAATTACGGCTATGCGTCGCCTGAGTCCTCCCTCTCCTATTCTCTTCAGGAATGATCAGCCCTGCCCAATCGATGACAGGCACAACCTGTTGGGCCCCGGGTGGGGCGATAATATTCGTCCCCTCCCCACTGCTTGTTGACTGTTCGGGGATGTAGCATTTGTTTTCAAACTCCTTTGCGACCTCCTGCAGGAAACTTTCCCTCCGGGCCGACTCATTACGTGCGGGGGTTAACTCTTCATTCCCTGCCCCAATCACAGGCTCGCTGATCCCCTGCTCATTGTTGACTTTGGTCACTGGACTGCCAGCTAGTTGAATCAGAGCCGCACCCCGACGGCGTCTCCGTGCTGCGTCCTCATGGTATCCCAGCCCTGCCTTGCCTATCTGCTATGGTAGATGAATGGGCTCGGTGATTCCCTGACTGTTCCTTCCTAACCCCTGCCCAGGCTGGAAGTTCATTTTTATCATTTCCTTTGCCACAAAGGTAAGTTCGGGAGAGACCCTAGGTTTCACAATTGAAGATCCCAGGCATCTATAGTGGGGGGTGCTAATCTCTAGTGCTTGAAAGCTGGCAGGTGCTGCCGACTCATCCACATTGATCACTGGCAGGTCACTTCTAGGAGGAGAAAGGTCATCACATTCGGCCGAGATTGTGACCAGATTCCCATCGATGATTAGCTTGATTTGTTGGTGGAGCGTGGAGGGAACTGCCCCGGCCATGTGTATCCATGGCCTCCCTAACAGCAGGTTGTAGCTGGCCGCGATGTCAAGAACTTGGAAAGAGATGTCGAAAGTACAGGGCCCTATCTCCACCGACAATTCTATTTCTCCAATGGTATCCCTCCGGGATCCGTCAAAAGCCTGGACCACCCACATGACTGGCCCGTAGGCGCTTGGAACTGATGTTCATTTTCTTTAGCGTACTGAGAGGGCATATATTCAATGCCGATCCCCCGTCGATCAGCACCCCATTCATGACATACCCTGAGGAGATTACCGCAATATGGAGTGGTTTCCGGTGTCCCCTTCCCTCTTTGGGAATGTCCTCATCCGTAAAGGATATTGCATCGCTTTCCATTAGGTGGCCCACCAGCTGGCCAAAACCCTCCTCACTAATTTCTTTGGGCACGTATGCCTCCTCTAGAACCTTCGTCAGGGTTTTGCCGCAAGGATGATGGGCCTCGGAGCCGTCAACTTGACCGGTCCCTCCGTGCTATTCGTACTTACCCCTACCAACCTGATGGGCGTTCCCCGTGCACTCCCATGATCATGTATCACGTTGATCATTTCCTCAATTTTCTGCACATAGTTCAACCTTGGGGGCCCCCCAGCCTCGCTTGCCTCCGTCACATTGACTTCCCCTCCATCATGTCTTGGCAGGGGATTTGCCTTAACATTCGGGGAGTCTGGTTGTTCCACCATAATTTCCCCATTATCGATCATGTTCTAAATTATATGTTTCAATGTCCAACAATCTTGTGTATCATGACCCGGGGAACCCGAGTGGTAGGCGCACCGTTTGCTTGGGTCAAATCTCCTTCCCTTCGGGTCACTTGGGGGAGCCAAATTGATTATACTCTTTTGGGCCATCAATACCGCCAAAATCCGCTCGAGAGGCTCCCCGAGTGGGGTGAATACTCGATTTTGCGAGGCCTCAAATCTCCTTCGCCCCTCTGCCCTCTGATCGGTGAAGTTTGGCTGTCGGGATGGCCCTACCCTTTGCACCTGTACCGGGAGATGGCTTTCGGTTTTTCTGGATGACCCCTGTAGGATGAGGGATACATCCTCCTCCTTCTTCTTTTGGATCCTCCGGGAACTGCTGCCATAGTTTCCATTCTGTATTTGCTCGGCAGCAGTTTCTAAAGCAGTAAGATCCCGGATTTTACCCGATTTCAACCCATGTCTACCATCTCTCCATGTTTAAATCATTTCAGCGAAGGGTCTTCCAATCCCCGAGATGACTCGTTCGTAATACGGTGCCTCTTGAATGTCTACAAAGGTCATCACCATCTCTGATTCGCTCATCGGGGGGTTCACCTGTGCAGCCATGCCCCTCCATCGTTGCGCATATTCCCGGAAGGATTCCCTAGGTTGTTTCTTAACCTTTGTCATTTGATACCTGTCAGGGGCCATCTGGGCCTGAAAGCTGTATTGGGTTAAGAAGGTATGGGCCAATTCCTCCCAGTTGTGGATTCGGGCGTTGTCAAGGCGGGCATACCAAATTCTTGCCTCACCCGTTAAGCTTTTCTGGAACAGCTGCATTCTCAATCCCTCGTCCTCGGCATAAGACCCGAGTTCTCCAATGTATATTTTCAAAGTGTGTGTAGGGGTTCCCCCTTTCCATTGTATTTTTCAAACTCTGGGATTTTAAATTTCTCCGGGTATCTGGCTCCGGGGGAAGACACATAAATCTGAATAGTTAACCCTGCCGAGGGACCCTATGCCCTTCATAGATTGGATGGTTTCTTCCATTTGTCTCATTTTCTTCCGCAAGTCATCTGTATCTCCCTCCTCCGGGATAGTAATCACTGTTTTGTTTGGTACGGGAATGGCCTTTGGGATGACTGGCTCGCCCTTAGGTGGATCCTCCTTAGGTAGTTCCTGCCTGGATATCAACTGCTCTCTTAGCATTATGGCCATTTCTAACATCTGCTTCTTAAAGTCATTAAATTCCTCCCTAGATATGGCACCGGAATTGGTAGATGGAATATCAGCCATTTCAGATATGGAGTTTTGGGCCTTTTTAGACTGCGAACGGGTTTGAGGAGCAATCCTACAGAAACCAAGGTTCGAAGTTTAGTTGTGGGGAATAAAAATGCGGATGCATGCTAAAGCTGTAATTTTTGTGTTTTTGGGGGTTTTTTAATCTTTCCCTGCAAAACAGAAAGTTAGTAGCCCTTTAATGCAATGACAAATGCTAAACATGGCTTTATTAAGCTCCCCAGCTGTTCCCTGCAAAACATAGAGGTTAGTAATTTCTCCTGGCAAAAGGGATGCGAATATCATGACATTTATGCGTGAAATGTAAAAAGGCATGAAGAGACTTTTTCCTGCGTAGGGTTAATCTGAGGCTGACCTATCCTAGGGTTACTCTCACGGGGCTTTTTTGGCATGAAGGTCCCCAAAATCTTTCGCAATCTACTCGTCTGAGCCCTTTCGATTGGAGCGGATTTGGGTGGTGCGTTTCCTGAGCCATCTCCGGGGAGCAGCCCCTTCGAGTCCAGTAATAAGCAACCGACAGGTTCGCCTCAGGAGGAGGTACTCTCTCAACATACATTCACATTCATCGTCCTCGCTACCGTATTGCAAATGATTACTTTAAAAGTAAAGCAATTCCATTCAGATATTCACTTATTTGGACACAAACACACATTCACACAACAAAACGTACAAAAGATCACAAAATCGCACACCCACACATATTCATAAATTTAAAGAATAAGAAAGCATCAAGATTTGAAAGCGGCTTAAGCCCTCTAAAGTTCCCCAGCAGAGTCGCCAGCTGTCGACGCCGGTTTTATCCGCTTTGTCCTTTTTTATCTTTTCCAATTTTTAGCCTTTTGGTTTAGATGATTTTTGGAAAAGGTCGGCATTGAGGTCGACGGGGTTTTGAAAGATCATTTTTATGATGAACCAATTAACCAGAGTCGCCAGTTGGTATCTTTGAAATGGATGTACCAACTCATCCGAGTTTTCGTTTTCGTAAATCGCTGGCTCATGTGTGACTCCGAATTAATTGGTCTGCGAACCGAGATTCATAGAGTTCGGGGGCTCGCTTAAGTGAGGGGAAGGTGTTAGGCACCCCTCGACTTCCGTGAAACACGGTTACCGCAATCTTGATGCTGTCCTATCCTTTAATCCATGAAATATGTATACATGCAGGTGTGTGTGTGTGTGTGCTTATGTGAATGTTATGGTGAGTTTGTATGAAAGAATCATTTGGATTTTTAGGAAAAGCCGTGCTTCAATTTGAGAATGCTTCGGAATGTCTTTTCGGCATACACGAGAAAGCTTTATGAGAAAAGGTTTGATTTTTTTTATTATCAAAAACTATGAGGTTTTTATTAGGTGCCGTTTTTTGGCAAAACAAGAGTTTTAAACCTTTAACCAAAATAGGAATCGAGATTTGTACGTTGCTTTCATAAATGATAGGCAATTTCTAGGATCTCTTTCGCCCTATGCATCAAGGTTTAATAAAATATTTAATTTCTTTTATAAAACCCATTTTTCGTGACATTTGGAAACAACTTCTTTTTAGCTTTCTCGTAGAATAGGAATCGACGTTCGTTAGCATTTCCAAATTTTTAGCCTTGTGATGCTAATGTATTTGTCCCTACTTTGATTGGTTTTAGAAAAATCTTTATCGTTTAATCTTTTGGAATCATTTTGGTGTCACGAAATCTAATCAAGCGTAAACACGCGTCGGGGGTATTCACAGGGCATGTCAGCCATCAAAAATATCCCCAAACGCCAACAATCACATATTTCACTACTACGGGGCCTTAAACCCGATTCTCGCTTTGGCGTCGTTTTAAAGGCCCGACGGTTACATGTTACAAAAATGAGCACCTTGAATCTATTACATACATCAAAACGTCCATCATCGGATTTGAACCACGGGGTCGCGCTCCTAGGCTCACACGAGATTATGACATGCCCACAAAATGAATACTACATAATTAACCAACTCGGATTTATCTAATACACCATGATATCCGAAAATGACAATTTCAAATAAATTACACCCAATGAATCACCATAAACAAGCTAGAAATTTCATCAATTGGATATCCTCGGGTTATTAGGAAGAATTTTGTTCCGATAGAACCCTCACCAATAATCCCTAACCCATGATTGTTCAACAAGATACATGAAAGTTACAACTAATTTACCCAATCAATATGACATGAATTGCTAGAACAAATAGAAATTTTCACCTTGCAATTGATCTCAAATGGATATGAACTTGTGTATTTGAATAGGATAAGGAGTGTATTTGATACAATCAAAATCAAAAGAATTGAATTCTCTCTTTTTTTCTCTCCTTTCTTCCTATTTGATTGCAAAATTTCTCTCTTTTTCCTCTCAATTTCCGTGCTCTTTTGCTGCTGGAATTTCCTTCTTCTTCCCAATTCTTTTCAAATTGCTGAACCTCCTGTATGCTGCACGAAACTGGACTGAAATAGGCTGGCCAGAGCCAGCCGCAGATTGATCTGCGGCTGGCCGCAGATCCATCTGCGGCTGGCTGGCCCACTTCCCATCGCACTCAGCTGATAGTGCTGATTTCCTGGTTTCCGTGCTGGCGCACCCACTTGGCCGCAGATTAATTCGCGGCTGGCTGGCTTGACTTTCTCAATTTTCGTGCTATGCCTCGATTCTCGTGCCGTGACGCTGGTTTTCGCTGACAGGCTCGTATTTTACAGTCCGGGAATCATTGGGAGGCGTGCCACACCCTCCGAGAATGCCAAATTCGGATGGCCTTGATGTCATGTCGATTTCGGTTGCACATTGTCATGGTGGCGTCGAGCGTCTATACTTTTCCTGTTTTTTGCTCTCGCAGGCCGGTCCATTTGACGAATTTGCCCTCCTGTCAAGGTTAGTATACGAAGTGCAAAATTTGGGTGTCTACAATATGATGTAGCATATACTTTGTAATCTTATTCATTTATTCATAAAAGTATTATAGACATTTTACTTTATCTACATGGTGTTATTATTTAATATGTGATAAACCCATAATTTTAAGCAATGCTTTTAGAATCATGATGATGATAAAGCTAATGAGATCTAAATTCTGGATAGCTTAGAACTAAAATCGTTCCTAATCGTTGGATTACTAAAAAGGGGATTAGTGAATCCAGATAGATTAGTACATACGTTACTTGCTATTATGTAGAGGATGATTGATCTCATAATCATTTGTGTGGAGACAGTAAAACAAGTATGCATGTGCTTATTGGAGAATAAGTTCACTGAACGTGGCTCGCTAAGGAATACCTAATGGAGTTTTACTCGTCTATCAATAGAAATTCCTCTAGTAATAGTAGTACAAGTGATCCTTGGACTTAAGATCATCATAGTATCTTGTGTCTGATGAGTTAAACTTTGAAAGTTCCTTAAGACGTTTAGGATATGTCAAAGGGTATGATTGGGTATAATAAGTTATACATGGAGATAAGTGAATGATCAACAAAGAATCTACCACATCTAGTAATGTGATATTCCAGACCTTAATAAGATTCATATATATAAATTATGTGTTTATTAAATGAATTTTTTTATTCCGACTTTGTGTTATGTGATTGTATATTTTAATAAAGAATTATTTCAAATAAAAAAAATTTCAAAGCTGCTTTGTCGTGCTTTCCACGATTTCACCAAGAAGCATTCTGGTAAATTATTTTCAGTAAGCTGCTGTGTCGTGCTTGGGAATGACAAAGTAATTTGTCGTGCTTAGAAGTTAAAATAATAATATATTAACTGATAAACATCTAAATATGTTAATTAGGGTTTAAAATGATAAATTGAATTATAAACCCTAATTATAAAACCTTAATTGACAATTGTTAACTGAATTTGCGAACTGAAACCATAATTAGTGCACAAGAACCCTAATTGATATAATTTGATCCTAAGTAATGAAACATAATATAAATTATGAATCATTAAACTTAAAATTAAATCTTAATTGAAGGATTAAAACCCTAAATCATAAATTAGAAAACCCTAACCCTAATTAGCAAACCTTAACCCTAATTAGGAAACCCTAACTCGAATTATGAGATTCCTAAACCTTATTTATGAAACTTAAGATTAATTAAGTTATTACTAACCTAATTAAGTTATCCTAAACCTTAATTTCAAAACCCTAATCAAGATTAGTGTGAATTAAACCTAGATTAGTAAACTAACCAATTGGAAATCTTGTAGGAGTGTGCTAGCTTGTGTCCAACACACTCCAGCACAAGCATGAGGCCACGATCAGGTTTGAAGTAGCACAAGTTCAATGGCTAGATATTTGTGGAGCCAAAAATGTGTGAAAAGTCTTAAAAACACTAATTTCGAAAAGCCTATAAGTACTTAGCCCTCCCACTAATGGAACCACAAAATTTTGTAACCTAAACACTTATATTACAAGCCATAATAAGCCTCAGCAGTAGCAAGATCAGATCAAAGAGATCAGATCAAAAAGTAGCTCAAAAAGGTGCAAAACCCTAATTTTATGCTAGATATTTAAAGCTTTGTTAGATGTTATGTTTAGTGTTTAGGGATACTTAATAACCTGTTATATAGTGATCTGGGTTGTTATAACATGTTTACATAACTCGTAAATATGAGAATTAATCAAAAATAGCCAACTATTCATGACAGTCAAGCACAGTCTGACAGGCTATTTGGTCAGACTTTTTGATGCCCTTAAAGTGTTTGTTGGATCTGTTTTAAAGCATGTATTTGTAGTATGCCATGAGGGTAACAAATTAGAATTAGTAAAACACTAAAATAATTCTTGAGTCAAAAGTTATGAGTGGTCAAAACCCATTGGCCGACCATGGAAACTGATTTCTGGGCAACCCATAAATCGTTCGAAGGTTCTGACAGCTTTCTGAAAAGGTTTGACCGACCTAGATCTTGTTCATGTGTTATAGTTAAGGCTATATTAATACATGTCGTTGTTCCTTGCCATGTAGACTACAAATACAAACCAATTAACCACCAAAATAATGAAGCAGATGAAAATTAAATTAAGCTAAAAGTCCCAATTGGACCATGACCGACGGGTTTCTGGGTTACAGTTAAACTGGGTCGTTTGACTAGATTAAATCTTTTACATATGATATTGTATAACTCAAACCAAAATATGTCGTTATACTCTGTCATGTTGGCTATAACTAGCAACAAACATTTAACTCAAACGAATAAGCAACAAGGAATTGAATCGAGTCAAAGTGGCATGTTTGACTATGACCGACTATTCTTCAGCCCATGAAAAATACCTATAGCGACAGACTGTCCGTCGCTATAGGGTCCCTTTAGCGATAGTCTTCTTCCGGTCCTCAAGAACACCTTTAGCAACATTGACCGTCGCTAAAGCCTTTTAGCGACATAAGTAAATAAAAATAAATTCTAATAATTAAATAAAATAGAAATAAATATTAATTAATTATTAATAATTAATAATTAAGTTTTAAAATTCATTTTAAATTATATTTAGTAACTTTTAATATTTTGACATAAATTTCATTAATAATTTAATTTAATTTAATATTAATGATAATAAATTATTTAATAATTATATTAAATAAATAATTTAAAAATGATATTAAGGTATTAAAATTATTCTAAATGATAAATAAATCATTTAAATAATATATTAACTTTCTAAAAATATTATAAATGATAAATAAATCATTTTAAATAACATACTTACTTTCTAAAATTATTAGAATAATATATTAAATTTCTAAAAATATTATAAATGATAATTAAATCATTTAAATAATATTCTAAAATTCTAAAAATATTATAAATGATAATTAAATCATTTAAAAATACTTCTAACCATTATCTTTTTGAACTCCAGTTATGAAAGTTGTAGAGCTACTTCTTAGCTTTTCATAGCCTCTTAATCCGCCTTATTTCGGGTTCATATGAGAAAGTTATGGTCATTTTACTAACAGAGGTCAAAGATGAGTCGCCAGATAGCAGACGGGCGCGGGTGAGCGGCGCCAGGCACCAGGCAGCCAGCGCGCGGGCGCCTGGGCGTGCTGAGTGCGATCTTTTGAGCTCATAGTGCGATTCCAACTCACTTTTTGACCAAAAATCTGATGTTTGGCTAGGATTTTTCATGGAGGCACTATATAATATCTCTTCGGCGCTTTATATTTCATATCTAGAGAGTGGGAGGCTACAACAAAACATCAAATAGAGAGCAAAAGTGCTGCAATACAAGAAAAACTCAGCAAAAACCAAAGAACTAAGAAGGAGAGGATTGTCAAGGCATATCTAGAGAGTAGGAGGCTGCCATATACATCACCAAAAAGAGCTTAAGGGCTGCAATTCAATGAAATTTCCAACAATAAGCTAAGGAGCAAAAGGAGAAAAATTGCCAAAGGAAGAGGAAAAGCTAGAAATTTATATCAACCAACAAGTTTTTGGTGTCGTTATTGGGGAATTATTCTTCTAATATTTTTTCAATATTAATTTCAATTGATTTGATCTTAATTTGAAATTGTATTTATGTTGTAAATAAAGTTAGGTCGAGGACTATGAACAAAGCGCTTCTTGGGAGATAACCCAAGTTTATTATTTTGCTTTTGTTTTTGTTGGATTGCATTTTAGGTTGTTTAATTGCATTTTAATTTCTTTAATTGTTTTTAGGTACCACGTACTAAATAATTTGGATTGCGCCCCCAACTTTGAGGACTTGAAAGATGATATCAATGATGCTTGACACGTTCTCAAGGAAGTTCTTTGTTTTACTTTTTCCTATCTTAGACATTGAAGACAATGTCAATTTTAAGTTTGGGGGTAGTAATTAGTGTTTGTGTATTTTGAATTTAGTATTTGTGTGTTTTAAGTGTGTTTTTCATATTAAAAAAAATTAAAAATTAGGATGTGTCTCTTGAGCATTGTTTTAATTTGATTTGAACTATAATCCATGGTCAATGATAAAAATTTGATTGAATTGGTCTAACTCATGGAAAATGGATGAATGTTGCTTAGTCTATGCGCTTAATGTATTGTTGGTTATTGCTATGCTTATGAATCCTTCCACTTTTATGCACGTACCCATGTGTATTGAGCTAGTTGTATGCTTAGAGAAAACTTAATATTACCAAATGGCTTTATGGGAGATATCTATAAGCTCTTGAACTCGTTTGAACATCACTTGAAGCAATGCTACCCAAATTTGATTAGTTTGATTAATTGCTCATGTGGTGAGTTGAGATGGAGCGTAAAACACACTCACTCATAAACACATGCTTAGGAGAGATAGAGCGTAAGATGCACTCTCCTATTAATGAAGATGAAATAGAAAGAAAGCTCTATATCGCAAATCTTGCGGTGGGTTGAGATGGAGCGTAAAACGCACTCGCCCATAAGAGCGGGCTTAGGTTGAAATGGAGCATAAAATGCACTCGTCTAGAGTCCTTTGATCTCAAAATTTTTGGAAATTGTGATTTATATACATTTACGGTGAGTGATATGTTAAGTGTTTTTTTTAGTTTGTGTGTTTTGCTTGAGGACAAGAAAAGATTTAAGTTTGGGGGTATTTGATGAGTGTGTTTGTGTACACAAATTAAGCACTTTTGAGCTTGATAATTTGTAAATCCTAAGTCATTTCGTTTGGCTTTTATGTATTTTTATCATGTTTGTGTAAAATGTTTGTAGACACCCAAATTTTGCACTTCGTATACTAATCCTGACAGGAGGGCAAATTCAGAAATGGACCGGCCTGCGAGAGCAAAGGATGGACAAGTGCGAACATTCGACGCCACCGCGACGATTTACAACCGAAACCGAAGTGAATACAAGGCTGTCCAAATTGTGCATTCCCGGATGATGTGGCACATCTTCCAGTAATTCCCGGACTGCAAAATACAAGCCTGTCGGCGAGAACCGACGTCACGACATGAGAATCGAGGTGCGGCCCGAAAATCGAGAAAATCAGCCCACCCAGCCGCGGATTGATCTACGGCCAATGATTAAAATAATTGAAGTGCGCGGCGGGCGGCTGAGCGGCTGAAGTGCGCGGCAGGTGCGGGGAAACCAAGGCCAGCCTATTTCAGCTCAGTTTCTTCATTTCATCCAGGAGAGTTAGCAGCAGCGGAAGAAGAAAAAAAGGAGGAAGAACAGCAGCAAAACAACAGCGGAAAAGGAGAGAAAAGAGAGAAAAAAGAGAGGAATTAAACTCTTTTGATTAGATTGTATAACATACAACTCCTACACTATTCAATATACGAATTTTATACGCATCGTGGTGTCATTTGCAAGGTGAAAAAACCTTCTTTTATAGCATTTTTTGTTATATCATTTTGTTAATCTTTTTATCAATTGGGTTATGTGAAATGTAGTTTTCTTGTATATTGTTGTGGATCCATGGATTGAGGACTATTAGTGAGGGTTCCAATTGGAACGAAATTCTTCCTAATGGCCCGATGATATCCATTTGATGATTTTTTGATCGTTATAGTGATGTAGCAATTTTGGATGTGAGCCTAGGAACGCGACCCCGTGGTCCAAATCCGATGATGGACATTTTTGGATGTATGTAATAGGGCCGATGTACCCTTTATTGTAAATATGTAATTGTCGGGCCTTAAAACGATATCAAGTCAAAAATCGGGTTTAAGGCCCCGTAATAGTAAAATATGTGATTGTGGGCGTTGGGGTTATTCGGATGGCTTACATGCCCATGAATAGCCCCCACGTATTTGGCACCCATGCAACAATCCCATCAACATGCACCATCATCATCAAATGCTACCTCATGTCAATTCAATCTTCAACGGTACGATCATCTGGCATATTGTCAAGCATAGTTTTCCCGGGATACGATGATCCGCGTGAAAGGGGATTTTATTTGGCTTGATAGGAATCGGATTAATTCTGACAAGCAACCGTGGAGCACGATTGTGAGTATGATTAGACGAAGAACGCTATTCAACCTTTTGATCGGGTACAAAGCCTTAATTCAAAGCAACGTTTACGACAGAATCGACCTCATGTGATAGCCTTCACTTTGCATTTGCACAAACTTTCAGTTGTGGGGTATAAAACTATGACGACGTTGATGGCAATTAACACGTAGTCAGACAGTCAATGATTATCAAGCTAATATCAAGAAGTCAGACGATAAATGATTATCAAGCTAATGTCTCGAATCGTGGCCTGGGTTATTCGAGTAATTAAGCCCGAGGGGTGTCTCTACACCTGGTGCCCTAAAGCCATCTGGTTTGGGAGTCGCTGGCCCAACACTCGTTACATGGGTAACTCAGAGCCTAAGAAAACGAGCATTACAGTAGAGGAGGCCCGAGCAGATTCAAATCGTGGCTTGGGCTACTCGAGTAATTAAGCCTAAGGGGTGTCTCTGCATCTGGTGCCCTAAAGCCGTCTGGTTTGGGAGTCACTGGCCTAACACTCGCTACATGGGTAACTCAAGCCTAAGAAAACGAATCTTGCGCAAGGTCAAGCAAAGAATGAATGGTGCAGACCACCAGCTTGTCTCGAACCGTGGCCTTTGTTACTCGAGTAAATAAATCCGAAAGGGGTGTCTGTACACCTAATGCCCCAAAACCGCCTGGTTTGGGAGTCATTGGTCCAAAACTCGTTAAATGGGTAACTTTGAATAGCCTAAGAAAACGAGACAAGTGAAGTGGGCTGATAAAAAGAAAAGATAATATGAAAAAACTCTCGGCCTTAAACAAAAGGTCATGAAAGAGAAACCCCTACTGAATGCTGCATCGCACAGTGCATTTGTCATATGACGTCAATCCTGCTAAGGACGTTGTCGAGAATGGAGACAGAATACCTTTGACGAGGGAAGGTAGTTCTTTTGAATTCGACCTTACTCACGTACAATGACCATGAATGCTTGAAGGTGTTCTTACGATTCCATAACTCGTTCAATAGAAAATCATCAACTCACGAAAGATCGAAAATAACTTCCAATCTAGTACATGCACGGTTCACAACTTGCTAGATTGTGCGATCAACAGATATTCAATTTCATGTGCTTTAACTGCATTTACTCTTTTGTCGAGATTATAATATCTTTGTGTTGAACTAACATTAACGCCCCGAGCCTTCAAGTTTTGGCATTTGTTAGTCATCTGATATGCAGGATCTTGCAGAGCTATGGATAACTCAGCACGGTCAACATCGCGAGTTTTCGATAGAAATTCTTGGTAGCGACACGCGCCAAGGTAGGGGCAGTTAAGAATCATGAAATGGAAGGAAGCTGAGGCTGCACAGAACTTCCCATCATTGGGCCTCTCCCCAATCCTGACTATCACTGCCTCGACATCCAAATGATCCACGTGCACGAGCATATACAAGGATGATATAATGCGGGACAACAGCATATCGACCGTCAGAAATGATCAAAAGGCCAAGGAGCCCAACATAGCTGTCGGTCATCACAGAGAGCGAAACATACTGCTTCAACTCGATGAAATGAAGACGACCAAGAACAGGCAGAGTACCAAACCAATGTTGAAGTCTAGAAACTACACTGCACGACGAGGCGTGATCCAATCAAATGTTGGCAAACGACGACGACTGTCGAATCGTATCATTTGACTGAACAAGGGTCATTTCTATCTAAAACATATGTTGTGCACATGCATCTCTCCATAACATATCCGCAGATCATGCATAACATCTTTTTCATGCATACAGGAATGATCAAAATGAAAATCTTCAGGAAAGTACAAGCACGTCGCTTTCAACCTCACGAATGATCAGACTATGATGGTTTTTGCGGCATGGTACGTGGACTATGTTGGTGGGAGATCCAGGACATGGAGCCGATCACACATCCCATTTCAAAAAAAATCACTCAAAAAACAATCAATGATCCCTGGGAAGGGCTGGTATCCAAAACAATCAATGACCCCTGAGAAGGGCTGGTATCCAACCAATCAACGACCCTTGGGAAGGGCTGGTATCCAACCAATCAACGATCCCTGGGAAGGGCAGGTATCCAAACAATGAGTAAACCTGGAAAGGCATCCAAGCAAACCACAACAAGGTGGTGAGCAAACCTGGGAAGGCATTCAAGCAAGCCACAACAACGTGGTGAGCAAACCTGGGAAGGCATCCAAGCAAACCACAAGAAGGTGGTGAGGAAACCTGGGAAGGCATCCAAGAAAACCACAACAAGGTGGTGAGCAAACCTGGGAAGGCATCCAAGCAAACCACAACAAGATGGTGAGCACCCTGGGAAGGGCTGAGATCCAAACAACTAACACCCTGGGAAGGGCTGAGATCCAAACAACTAACACTTTGGGAAGGGCTGAGATTCAAACAACTAACACCTTGGGAAGGGCTGAGATCCAAACAACTAACACCTTGGGAAGGGCTGGTATCCAAAAAATCAACAATCCCTAGGAAGGGCTGGTATCCAAAAAAAAAAAAAATCAACAATCCCTCGGAAGGGCTGGTATCCAAAACAATCAACAACCCCTGGGAAGGGCTGGTATCCAAACAACCAATGACCCCTGTGAGGGGCTGAGATCCAAACAATCAACAACCCTTGGGAAGGGCTGAGATCCATACAATCAACGACCCCTGGGAAGGGCTGAGATCCAAACAAGGTGGTGAGTGAACCTGGGAAGGCATCCAAGCAAACCCCAACAAGGTGGTGAACAACCCCTGGGAAGGGCCAATATCCAAAAAGTGAGCGATCCTTGGGAAGGGCTGAGATCCAAGCAAACCCCGACAAATGATGACATCTGTAGAACAGTATCAAGAGACTGTACAGGGGTCATTTTTCATCAAATTTGCATTTTAAATGTTGTTTCACATGCATTGAATAGATGATAACTCTGTATGTCATCCATGCAGGTTAGGTGTCAAGGTCCTAGCCTATCTTAGTCAAAAGCGATGGCTGCTAAGAACGATGTACGAGGACGAATTCCAAGGATGCCTTTCAAGCTAGTCAGGAGAATAACTTCCTCTGATGACAATGCGATGGAATAAGGTGATTACGAGATGGGTGACCGGCGACGAAACCCGGCCCCGACAAGACGACCGACCGGCGACGATAACCGGCGATTACGAGATGGGTGACCGGCGACGAAACTCGGCCCCGACAAGACGATCGACCGGCGACGATAACCGGCGATTACGAGATGGGTGACCGGCGACGAAACCCGGCCCCGACAAGACGATCGACCGGCGATTATGAGATGGGTGACCGACGACGAAACCCGGCCCCGACAAGACGATCGACCGGCGACGATAACCGGCGATTACGAGATGGGTGACCGGCGACGAAACCCGGCCCCGACAAGACGATCGACCGGCGACGATAACCGGCGATTACGAGATGGGTGACCGGCGACGAAACCCGGCCCCGATAAGACGATCGACCGGCGACGATAACCGGCGATTACGAGATGGGTGACCGGCGACGAAACCCGGCCCCGACGAGACGATCGACCGGCGACGATAACCCGCGATTACGAGATGGGTGACCGGCGATGAAACCCGGCCCCGACGAGACGATCGACCGGCGACGATAACCGGCGATTACGAGATGGGTGACCGGCGATGAAACCCGGCCTCGACGAGACAATCGACCGGCGACGAGACCCGGCGATTACGATATGGGTGACCGGATACGAGACCCGGCCCCTACGAGACGATCATCCGCATTGACACCCTTTTACGAATATTTTGCATGCCTTACATCTTACGTTGCATCATAAGTTATATGTGTTGCATCATGTATGTATTGTCATTCTTGTGCACTGTCATTCATGCATCGGGTGTCTTTTTCTTTATCCTGTTCATTTCATTCAACATTTCATAAACATGATAAAGAGGGGCAGCTGTAGACACCCAAATTTTGCACTTCGTATACTAATCTTAATAGGAAGGCAAATTCGGGAAATGGACCGGCCTGCGAAAGTAAAGGATGGACATGTGAGAACATTCGACGCCACTGCGACGATTTAAAACCGAAATCGACGTGACAACAAGGCTGTCCAAATTGTGCATTCCCGGATGATGTGGCACATCTTCTAGTAATTCCCGGACTGCAAAATACAAGCCTGTCGGCGAGAACCGACGTCACGACATGAGAATCGAGGTGCGGCCCGAAAATCGAGAAAATTAGCCCACCCAGCCGCGGATTGATCTGCGGCCAATGATTAAAATAATTGAAGTGCGCGGCGGGCGGCTGAAGTGCGCGGTGGGCGCGGGGAAACCAAGGCCAGCCGCAGATCAATCTGCGGCTGCCCTAGGCCAGCCTATTTCAGCTCAGTTTCTTCATTTCATCTAGGAGAGTTAGCAGCAGCGAAAGAAGAAAAAAAGGAGGAAGAACAGCAGCAAAATAGTAGCAGAAAAGGAGAGAAAAGAGAGAAAAAAGAGAGGAATTAAACTCTTTTGATTAGATTATATAACATACAACTCCTACACTATTCAATATACGAATTTTATACGCATCGTGGTGTCATTTGCAAGGTGAAAAAACCTTCTTTTATAGCATTTTTTGTTATATCATTTTGTTAATCTTCTTGTCAATTGGGTTATGTGAAATGTAGTTTTCTTGTATATTGTTGTGGATCCATGGATTGAGGACTATTAGTGAGGGTTCCAATTTTAACGAAATTTTTCCTAATGGCCCGATGATATCCATTTGATGATTTTTAGATCGTTATAGTGATGTAGCAATTTTGGATGTGAGCCTAGGAACGCGACCCCGTGGTCCAAATCCGATGATGGACATTTTTGGATGTATGTAATAGGGCCGATGTACCCTTTATTGTAAATATGTAATTGTCGGGCCTTAAAACGATATCAAGTCGAAAATCGGGTTTAAGGCTCCGTAATAGTAAAATATGTGATTGTGGGCGTTGGGGTTATTCGGATGGCTTACATGCCCATGAATAGCCCCCACGTATTTTAATGCTTGATTTGATTTATGACACGAAATTGATTTCAAAGCTAAATGATAAGATTTTCATAAAATCAATCAAACTAGGCTATTAGCACCACGAGGCTAAAATTTGGGATTGCTAATGAATGTCGATTCCTATTTAACGAGAAGGCTAAAGAAAAAATCGTTTTCAAACATCACAAAAATGATTTTATAAAAATAAGTAAGATTTTATTAAATCTTTGTGCATAGGGTTAAAGAGATCCTAGAAGTTGCCCACCGTGCTATTTACGAAAGCAACGTATAGATCTCGATTCCTATTTTGACGACGGTTTAGAAAATTCTTGTTTTTGCCAAAACGACACCTAATGAAAATCTCATAAGTTTTTGGCAATTAAAATCAAACCTTTCTCATAAAGCTTTCTCGTTAAGCCGAATGACATTCTAAAGCATTCTCAAAAGGAAAGCACGACTTTTCATCAAAACCCAAATGGTTTCTTCATGCAAACTCACCACGACATTCACATAGGCACACACACACACACGCACATACACACACATATTCAAGAATTAAAGGATAGGAAAAGCATCAAGATTGCGGTAACCGTGTTTCACGGAAGTCGGGGTACCTAACACCTTCCCCTCGCTTAAGCAAGCCCCCGAACTCTATGAATCACGGTTCGCAGACCAATTAATTCGGAGTCACATATGAGCCATCGATTTATAAAAAATGAAAACTCGGATGAGTTGGTACATCCATTTCGAATATACCAACTGGCGACTCTGGTTAATTAGCTCATCATAAAAAAAACGATATTTCAAAACCCCGTTGACATTAATGCCGACCTTTTCCAAAAAATCATTCGATCAAAAGGCTAAAATAGGAAAAGACGAAAACAGGCGTCGACAATGTTGTTTTGTATTGTTTTTATGTGTTTTGCATTGTGTTTATTTGTTTTTACTTAGTTTTTGGGAAATAGAGCAAAAGCTAGTTGATCATCAATGTTCGTGGATGTCTAGTTTGCCATTTTGAGCCTAATATTGACATATCAGCTGCTTGCGGCCCAATTTCAACCATGATCCAATCCTTATCTCTCAAAACTCAAAGGATAAACATTATAGATATTCTCCTCAGCTTTCCGAAACATCTTGAATCATCCCAATGCGAGTTCGTATGAGAGAGTTATGGTCGTTTTACCAACGAATTTAGTATGTATTTTACACAGCAGCCACTTTGAGCTCAATTGCACCTTTTCTCCAGCCATTATCTTTCCGAACTCCAGTTATAGAAGTTGTAGAGATACTTCTTAGATTTTCGTAGCCTCTTGAATCGCCTTATTTCGAGTTCGTATGAGAAAGTTATGGCCATTTTACTAACAGACGTCAAAGCTAAGTTGGGGGACAGCAAGTTGGCGCAGGCGCACCGGCGAGCGCGCGGGGCGGCATGTGCGCACACCTAGGCAGCGCATGGGCGCGGGTGCAGTAGCCAGCGTGCCATACTTATTAGATTTCGCGATTTGAGCGTGTTTTTGGTCATTTTTCATGGGCTATGCTAGGGTTTTTCATGGAGGCACTATAAAACATCCTTATGGGCATTCATTTCAGACCTAATTCAGTTATTGCGGCGGCTAGTTTCCATCAATGGAGCCCTAATGCAAAAATCAATTGTAACACCAATGGAGGCAAGGAATTGAAGATAGAGGTTTCTTCCGAATGAGTTTCCCTCTCTCTAACTATTCTTTGTTACTTGTATTATCCATGGATGATTACCTAATATTTCGGATTGTTTAATTTATTTGTTATGAATTAAACTTCTATCTTGCTTCCCTTTTGATTGGTGTCACATGAATTGGTTCTTTATATTTTGTGCTTATTAATTGCTAAGGAATTGGTAATTACTTTGGTAATCTTTATGAAATTGGAAAATGATTATTGATTAAGACTATGAATATAATGACATATGTTTATGTTATACATAACTTGTGTATTGTCAATTCATTATGATTGCTATGATCAAAAGGAGAGTTAAGAGGTTTGAATAAAGTGATGCACGCCAAGTGTTTGACAAAATGCTTGTGTGTGTATATTGTGTTCTTAGCTCTTTATCTATCCTTTTATGTTTTGTATGTTTGTTATTTAGTTTAATTGTAATCTTAATTTATCGTTTCAATAAATTGCTCGAATAAGATCAAAGCGTTTTTGAGTTAATACATGGTCATTCATTTGAGTTAATTCCTTGTGGGTTCGACAACTCTCTATTATCATTATATTACTTGTTGACTGCGTATACTTGCGCGTATTTTTCGGTTCCAAAATCGACCAACAAAGAGAAAGAGTCAAACTGAAGGGGGGAGGTTTGAAGGGGAAACAAGTACTGGTGGGTTTAATAATAATAATAACAAGAGAAAGTGGGATACCGCTTTTAATAATAATTTTGGGAGAAGGGGAAATAACTTTAATAATAACAACAACAACAACAACAACAGAAACAACAATAATAGGAATGACCTTTGTGTTATATGTGGAAAGAATTATAGAGGAGTGTGTCTTAAGAAGAAGGTGACTTGTTACAAGTGTGGTCAGGAGCGACATGATGCCTCTGAGTGTCCTAAACCTAATAGAAGTAGGTGTTTCAAATGTGGGTCAATGGATCACATAGTTAGAAATTGCCCAAGAACCCGGAATCAAAATGAAGGGGGAAACCAAACAACCAATAATAGCTTTAAACCAACAGTAGCAGGAGCTGGAGGTCAGAGTCGTCCAATAGCTAGAACATTTAATATGACGATGAGGGATGTTGTTGCTTCACAGGACGTGGTGACAGGTATCATCCCTATCAACACTTTAAATGCATATGTGTTACTCGACTCTGGTGCTACTTGTTCATTCGTGTCTAATAGCTTTGATAAAAACTTGAATATGCCATGTGAAGATTTAGACATACCTTTAAATTTAGAAATTACAAATAGAGAAATAATTCCCGTTAAAACTATATATAGAAATTGTAACGTAGAGATTAAGGGACACAAGTTTCTTGTGAACCTTATTCCTATACAGCTAGGGGAATTTGACATAATTTTAGGTATGGATTGGTTGGTTAATCCTAATGCAATGATTGACTGCCATCGAAAGCTTGTAAATCTATTGACCACGTCGAGGTCAAAGATAGTGTTCAACGGTGGTTGTTCACCTAAACGATCTCGATGTCTAATAGTAATGCGGGCAGAGAGATTGCTTAGGAAGGGTTATACAAGTTATTTGGCATATATAGTGGATACTCGAAAGGAAGGAGTAAAGCTAAATCAAATACCTGTAGGTAGAGAATTGCAAGATGAATTTCCTGATGACTTACCAAGTCTTCCTCCGGATAGGGAGATTGAGTTTATTATCGATCTTGCACCAGGTACGACGCCAGTTTTGAAGGCACCTTACAGGATGGCACCAGTAGAGTTGAAGGAGTTACTTGTGCAGTTACATGAATTCTTAGATAAGGAGTACATACAACCTAGGGTTTCACCTTGGGGAGCACTGGTGTTGTTTGTAAAGAAGAAAGATGGAACTTTGTGGTTATGTGTTGATTAGCGAGAGTTAAATAAGTTAACCATAAAGAACAAATATCCTTTACCAAGAATTGATAATCTATTTTACCAGTTGAAAGGGGCCGAACACTTTTCAAAGATCGACCTACGATCATGTTATCATCAATTAATGGTAAGAAAAGAAGATGTGCCGAATACAGCGTTTAGGACACGCTATGGACATTATGAGTTTCTTGTGATGTCCTTTAGATTGACGAATGCACCGGAAACATTTATGGACTTGATGAACCGAGTGTTTAAACCATGCTTAGACAAATTTGTTGTAGTGTTCATCGATGATATTTTAGTATACTCAAGAACAAAGGAGGAGCATGTTGAACACTTAAGGAGCGTATTGGAGATATTACGAAAGGAACAACTTTATGCAAAGTTTTCCAAGTGTGAATTCTGGTTAGAACGAGTCGAATTCTTGGGTCATGTGATTGACAAGAATGGAATTGCGGTAGATCCCGCAAAGATAGAGACGGTTGTGAATTGGCAATAACCAATAACTCCAACAGAAGTAAGAAGTTTTCTCGGGTTAGTAGGGTACTATCGGCGTTTTATATAAGATTTTTCAAAAATAGCAACCCCGCTAACCAATTTAACTTGAAAGACGGTAAAGTTCGTCTGGACAGATAAATGTGAATAAAGCTTCCAAGAGTTGAAGAAGCGATTGAGCATGGCACCAGTGTTATCTTTACCAGATAATATAGGGGGCCTTGTAGTTATAATGATGCATCACACAATGGATTAGGTTGTGTGTTGATGCAACATGGGAAAGTGATTGCGTATGCATCACGACAACTTAAAGATTATGAGAAGAAGTATCCTACCCATGATCTTGAATTGGCCGCCGTAGTATTTGCCTTGAAAATTTGGAGGCATTACTTGTACGGGGAGAAGTGTGAGATATACACAGATCACAAGAGTCAGAAGTATATTTTCACGTAGAAGGAGATAAACATGAGGCAAAGGAGAAGGCTAGAGTTGATAAAGGATTTTGATTTTGAAATCTTATATCATCCCGGGAAAGCCAACGTTATTGCGGATGCGTTAAGTAGAAAGAACCAAGAGAAGTTGAATGCCATAACAAATAACGAGGTACTGATAAAAGAGTTTAATAAACTTGAGATTGAGGTAAGAGTTCTAGTTAACTCTACCGAGAAGTTATTCGTTGTCGAAAGTGGTATGACTTTACTAGATAGAGTCAGGGAACTACAAGAGACAGATACAGAGTGTCAGAAATGTAAAACTGAAATAACTCATGTAGAGAATGTCGAATTAAGAATAGATAAGGATGAGGTACTGAGGTATAAGGATTGAATTTGGGTTCCCTCAGTACAAGAACTAAAAGATGAAATACTGAATGAAGCCCATAGTTCTAAGTTTATCGTGCATTCGGGTAGTACAAAAATGTACAAAGATTTAAGACGACACTTTTGGTGGTCGAATATGAAAAGAGAAATAGCAGAATGGGTAAGTAAATGTTTAACGTGTCAAAGGGTTAAAGCCGAACATCAAAAAGCTAGTGGTTTACTGCAGCCCTTAGAAATCCCCGAGTGGAAATGTGAACATATCACCATGAATTTCGTAGTAGGTCTCCCAAACACACAAAAAAGTCACAATCCCATCTGGGTAATTGCAGATCACCTTACCAAGTCAGCTCATTTTCTACCCATAAAAGTTAACTTTAATCTTGACCAATTAGCCAAGCTTTACATCAATGAAGTTATTTCTAGACACGGAGTCCCTGTTTGTATAGTATCAGACCGAGATCCACGGTTTACTTCAAACTTTTTGGAAAGTCTCCAGAAACACTTAGGAACCCAGTTGAGATTAAGCACAACTTATCACCCACAAACAAACGGTCAAAGTGAGAGGACAATTCAAACATTGACGGACGTGTTGCGAACTTGCATCATGGACTTCAAAGGAAGTTGGGAGGATCAGTTACCTTTAATAGAGTTTACCTACAACAATAGTTATCATGCCAGCATAGGAATGCCATCATTTGAAGCTCTGTACGGAAGGAAATATAGGACGCCATTATGTTGGGACAAAGTTGGTGAGCGACAACTGTTAGGGCCAGAAATAGTTCAACAGACCGCATAGGTAGTTCGGATTATACACGAGAGATTGCAAGCATCTCAAGATCGACAAAAGAAATATGCAGATCAACACAGGAAACTACAAGATTTCGATGTCGGGAGCCACATGTTTTTGAAAGTATCTCCGTAGAAAGGCAAAATACGTTTCGGCAAGAAAGGAAAATTGAGTCCGAGATTCATTGGACCATTCTAGATATTGAGGAGGATAGGTGAGGTAGCCTATGAGGTAGCCCTACCTCCCGAGTTAGAACATATCCGTATTGTGTTTTATGTGTGCGTGTTACGACCATACAAACTCGATTATAAACATGTTATACATCACGAGCCTATTCAGATCGAGAAAGATTTATCATATGAAGAAATTCCTATTGAAATCATAGATAGAAAAGAACAAATTCTACAAAATAAAGTGATACCTTCAGTCAAGGTTATTTAGAGAAATCAAAACATAGATGAAGCTACTTGGAGCTCGAGAGTAAAATGCGAGACAACTACCCACATTTGTTTCTGTAATTTGTACTGTAAGTTCGAGGACAAAATTCTTATTAGAGGGAGTAAATGTGATATTCCAGACCTTAATAAGATTCGTATATGTAAATTATGTGTTTATGAAATGAATTTTCTTATTCCGACTTTGTGTTATGTGACTGTATATTTTAATAAAGAATTAGGTCAAATAAAATTTTTTTGAAGTTGTTTAGTTGTGCTTACACTGACAAAATAATTTGTCGTGCTTTACACGATTTCACCGAGAAGCATCCCCGCAAATTATTTTCAGCAAGCTGCTATGTCGTGCTTGGGAATGACAAAGTGATTTATTGTGCTTCGAAGTTAATATAATAATGTATTAACTGATAAACATCTAAATATGTTAATTAGGGTTAAAAAATAATAAATTGAATTATAAACCCTAATTATAAAACCCTAATTGACAATTGTTAACTGAATTTGCGAACCGAAACCAAAATTGGTGCATAAGAACCCTAATTCATATAATTAGCTCCTAAGTAATAAAACATAATATAAATTATGAATCATTAAACTTAAAATTACATCTTAATTGAAGGATTAAAACCCTAAATCATAAATTAGAAAACCCTAAATCATAAAATAAAAAACTCTAATCCTAATTAGGAAACCCTAACCCTAATTAGAAAACCATAACTCTAATTATGAGATTCCTAAACCTTATTTATGAAACTTAAGCTTAATTAAGTTATCATTAACTTAATTAAGTTATCCTAAACCTTAATTTCAAAACTCTAATCAAGATTAATGTGAATTAAACCTAGATTAATAAACTAACCAATTGAAAATCTTGTAGGAGTGTGCTAGCTTGTGTCCAACACACTCCAGCACAAGCATGAGGCCAAGATCAGGTTTGAAGTAGCAATAGTCTTAAAAACCCTAATTTGGAAAAGCCTATAAGTACTCAGCCCTCCCACTGATGGAACCACGAAATTTTGTAACCCAAACACTTATATTACACGCGATAATCAGCCTCAGCAGTAGCAAGATCAGAATCAAAGAGATCAGATCAAAAAGTAGCTCAAAAGGTGCAAAACCCTAATTTTATGCTACATATTTAAAGCTTTGTTAGATGTTATGTTTTAGTGTTTAGGGATACTTAATAACCTGTTATATAGTGATATGGGTTGTTATAACATGTTTACATAACACCTAGATATGAGAATTAATCAGAAATAGCCAACTATTCATGATAGTCAAGAAAAGTCTGACATGCTATTTTGTTAGACTTTTTGATGCCCTTAAATTGTTTGTTGGATCTGTTTTAAAGCATGTATTTGTAGTATGCCATGAGAGTAACAAATTAGAATTGGTAGAACACTAAAATAATCCATGAGTTAAAAGTTATGAGTGGTCAAAACCCATTGACCGACCATGGAAACTGATTTTTGGGAAACCCAGAATTCGTTGGACGATTCTGACAGCTTTCTGAAAAGGTTTGACCGACCTAGATCTTGTTCATGTGTTATAGTTAAGGCTATATTAATAGATGTTGTTGTTCCTTGCCATGTAGACTACAAATACAAACCAATTAACCACCGAAATAATGAAGCAGATGAAAATTAAATTAAGCTAAAAGTCCCAGTTAGACCATGACCGACGGGTTTTTAGGTAACCCAGAAACCTCAAGAACAGTTGAACTGGGTCGTTTGACTAGATTAAATCTTTTACATATGATATTGTATAATTCAAACCAAAACATGTCGTTATACTCTGCCATGTTGGCTATAACTAGCAACAAACATTTAACTCAAACGAATAAGCAACAAGGAATTGAATCAAGTCAAAGTGGCCTGTTTGACCATGACCGACTGTTCTTTAGCCCATGAAGAACACCTATAGCGACAGACTGTCTGTCGCTATAGGGCCCCTTTAGCGACAGTCTCCTTCCGATCCTCAAGAACACCTTTAACAACATTGATTGTCGCTAAAGTCTTTTAGCGACAGAAGTAAATAAAAATAAATTCTAATAATTAAATAAAATAGAAATAAATATTAAATAATTATTAATAATTAATTTTTTAAAATTCATTTTAAATTATATTTAGTAACTTTTAAAATTTTGACATAAAATTTCATTAATAATTTAATTTAATTAAATATTAATGATAATAAATTATTTAATAAATAAATAATTTAAAAATGATATTAAGGTATTAAAATTTTCTAAATGATAAATAAATCATTTAAATAATATATTAACTTTCTAAAAATATTATAAATGATAAATAAATCATTTTAAATAATATACTTAATTTCTAAAATTATTAGAATAATATATTAAATTTCTAAAAATATTATAAATGATTATTAAATCATTTAAATAATATTCTAAATTTCTAAAATTATTCTAAATGATAAATAAATTATATAAATAATATACTAAAATTCTAAAAATGTTATAAATGATAATTAAATCATTTAAAAATAGTTCTAAGCTTGTAAAAATTATTTAAAAATACTACCAAGTTTGTGAAAATTATTTAAAAATAATATTAAGCTTCTAAAAATATTATAAATGATACTTAAATCATCTAAGTTAATATTTAAGGTATTAAATAAAGTTTTATTGATAAACCTATGTGTTTAAGTGTCCAATAACGTTATTGAAAAGCCAAATCAATGTCGAACCGTAACGATACTTGACTGGTTTAATTCGATACGTGTTATTATAAGTTCTAACGCTTATTATTAATATAAATAGACTACGTGACGTAGATAAACAGCGTAAACTAAACGTACTACGCACATGCAAGTCTCCAAACCTTGTTACCTTTATGCAAGTATTATACATCTTGCTATCAATTGTTGTGAAGTTATTGCTTCTTGATTCAGCATAACTTAAAAAATGAATTATTATTCATATATTGTTTATTCGAGCATGAATTGTTGTGTCAAGCCAAATTGTTTGGTATGACATCTTATAACTGAGTATACAAACACCCTATATGGGTTGTTACTGTCGATAATATATTGACATCTAGTGCATGTTAGGCATGATTAGTATAGTATGCATACTCCTAGGATATCTCGATTAGGCTGATCACCTATAAGATATCTGAACAAAGCTTTTCTAAGTCATTGAAGACTGATAGAACTGGTTGGAACACATGGTTCATGTATTGAACCCTCAGTTGGCAAAATCTTTTGAACTTCTTTCAAATCAAACACATTGTGTTTACATTTTGACATAAACTTGTTAGGCATTCTGTAGCTCATCTTTGCATAAAACTTTCCTTTGCAATTTTAGATGGTAATCTCGGAACTTCAGGGACGGACAAGGGAAAAAGCCGTGTTAATTAGTTTTATCTTACTGTTTTGAATAAATTCAAGTCTTATAAGACTTTGGTATAATAAGAACATAGTACTGAGAATGTTGTAATCAAACTTAAGGTTATGAAATATATATGATGAGTAGGTTTTAACCTACGAGTTTGATACGTCTTTGGCATAATTCTTTACAGTCTATAAGTGTTTTTAGTATCTTTTTATTTATTTTCGTATTACTTTTGTACATAGAGGCTGGCTGCAGGTTAGAAGAAGAAACAAATAGTTGGGTGCAGGGCAACCTCGCCGGGGCGAGAATTCATGGGCTATTTTTCTCGCCAGGGCGAGACCTCGCCGGGACGAGGACTTTGGTGAAGAACTTCTCGCCGGGGCGAGAATGCGGCTGATGGAAATTAAAAGGCTTGTCAGCAATCAGTTATTTTGAAAAGGTTGAAGCTAACAAGGATTTTATCTACCACTCTGATGAGGAGGCTTATGAGGATATAAATAGGAGATAACACATTGGATAAAGAGAAAAAACACAGAGATTGAGTTTTCAAAGTTGAGCAAGGAGATTGAAGTTCAAGTCAAACATCGTGAAGAATTCAAATTAGAGGACTAGAGATTACATTGAGTTTTCTTTTAATCTTTTATCCTTAATTTGTAATTAATTATGATGACTTATTTTGGAATTCTAGTTTTTATTATCAGTATGAACTAAACCCTTAATTAAGGCTACAATTGAACCAGTTACATTTATGAATTAATTATCTATTTAATTCCAGTTATTCATTCGATTGGAGTTGTTTATCTTATTCTATGCTTATTGATTAATTGTTTGGCCGACAATTAGCGGAATATTCTAGGTGAATTCGGGAGATGAAATTTAGGGTTAGAACTGGATGAGATAACATGTATTCTTAATTATTTGCATGTGTTGAATAATTAGGATTGTGAAGTGAATAGGGATATTTCTTTGCTGCATGTAACAATTGGGAATTAAAGCTTAACGAATTTAATCCTTTGGGTTTGCATAAGAATATTGCAGAGTTAATTGGATTAGATAGATTTACTTGATCACTTGGAAAAGGGCATTTAAATACAAATTGAATTCATGTTAACAACTCCATTGAAGTGAGTAATTGGAAGACGTAGATAGATTGGTTTATGATATTTAATTGGGGAAATTGTAGTCTTAATCTTTTTAAATCTGAATTTCAACCTTTGTGATTATTGTCAGTGTTAGTGTTAATTAAATTAGTTTCAATCAATATTCAAATTGCGATTATTTAATAGAATAACCATAATCTAAATTGACAGTTAGAGATATTATGCATAATAATTCATGTGGGTTCGATACTCTATCTTATCACTTTATTACTTGTTGATCGTGTATACTTGCACGTAATTATTGATTGTGAAATCGGGCGACAAGTTTTTGGCGCCGTTGCCGTGGATTATTTGTGTTTATAATTTTCAATATCAGTTTAATTAAGTCTGTTCTAATTAAGCAAACTTATTTTTCTTTTGCTTCTTTTGATTCGTTTATGCAAACGCGATCAAAACAACCGGAACTCGTGCAGTGTGAGGATCATCTTGAGAAAAAGCTACGTAAGTTGAGAAAATTATGTCGGGAAACAATTGAGAAAGAGATGGCTAACGAAGAACAGAAATCATTGAGGGAATATGCTATGCCTAAGATAGACGAGATCAAATCAAGCATCACGAGACCAGCTATCACCGCTAATTCCTTTGAGATCAAGCCGGGAACAATTCATATGATTCAAAATGCGGTACAGTTTGGGGGATTAGCTAATGACGATCCGAATGAACACTTGGTTAGCTTTTTAGAGATCTGTGATACATTCAAATATCCCAATGTGACAGATGCAGTGAGATTATGTCTGTTTCCGTTCACACTAAGAGATAAAGCAAAGAGTTAGTTGCATTCACTCCCGCCATGGTCCATCACAACTTGGGATGATCTAGCTCAGAAATTCCTAGCGAAATTCTTCCCGCCAGCTAAGTCGGCTAAGTTGAGAAACGAGATTTCTACATTTGGGCAACAGCATGGAGAGTCACTATACGAGGCTTGGGAAAGGTTCAAGGAGTTATTAAGAAAATGTCCAGATCATGGGCTACCCAAGTGGTTACAAGTTCAGACATTCTACAATGGGTTGAATAGTGACACTCGAATAAGCATTGATGCAGCTGCGGGAGGAGCACTTATGGATAAAAATTTTGAGGAAGCTTTCACTTTGTTAGAGACGATGGCTGCGAATAACTATCAATGGCCGACTTCCAGAATGAATCAACAAAAGGTAGCTGGAGTATTGGAAGTAGATGTGGTCACGACACTAACAGCTCAGATGGCAGCCATGTCTAAGAAGATTGAAGCTTTGGCAGAATCAAAAGTTCAGCAAATAGCCTATGTGTGTGAGCTATGTGCAGGTGCACACCTGACGGAGTATTGTGCCATTAATCCGGAATCGGTACAGTTTTTGGGGAGCTATAACAGACCGCAATAGTCATATCAGAATGCTTATAATCCGGGGTGGAAGAATCATCCGGGTTTCTCTTCGAGCAATAACACTCAGACTCAAAATCCAGCTCCAAGATCACAGAATCCCCCAAGTTTTCAGAACCAAGCTCCACAACATGCAGAAAGAAAACCGAGTTTAGAAGAATCGTTGGCAAGATTCATCACAACGTCTGAAAAAATAATGAATGATCAAGATAAGTTGTTAACTCAGGTAGATTTGAATGTGAAAAGCCAGGCAGTGTCAATTAGGAACTTGGAAAATCAGCTGGGACAGTTGGCTCACGTCTTGAATAATCGACCACAAGGAGCACTTCCAAGCGATACAGAGGTTAACCCAAGAACGGATGGAAAAGAACATTTTAAGGCTGTCACCTTAAGGAGTGGAAAAGAGCTTCCGGATACGATAAAAGGGAATTCTAAACCAGAAACAGTTATGGAGAAGGAAGAGGAGGTAACCCCGATGAAAAGTAAGGCGAACAAACTAGAAAATGTGAAGGATTCAGGGTCGGAGGCAAAGTCAAAAGAACTCAAGCCGGATAGTGTATTGCCTCCCGTACCATTCCCTCAAAGATTGCAGAAAGCTAAGTTAGATAAGTAATTTTCCAGATTCTTAGATGTTTTCAAGAAACTGCACATTAACATACCATTTGCAGAAGCTTTGGAACAGATGCCCAATTATGCAAAATTCATGAAGGAGATTTTGTCAAAGAAGAGAAAACTGGGAGAATTTGAGACGGTGGCATTAACCGAGGAATGCAGTGCAATTTTGTAGAACAAATTGCCACCCAAACTAAAGGATCCAGGAAGCTTCAATATTCCATGTGTAATTGGTAACCAGTTCTCTGGAAGGGCATTGTGTGACTTAGGAGCTAGCATCAATTTAATGTCATTATCAGTTTACACTCAGCTTGGGCTAAAGGCATCAAAACCGACAAACATCAGCTTGCAGTTGGCAGACAGGTCAGTGACATATCTGAGGGGTATTGTGGAAGATATTTTGGTTAAGGTTGATAAATTCATCTTCCCGGCTGACTTCATCATCTTGAATTACGAAGAGGATAAAGAAATCCCGATCATATTAGGTCGTCCATTCTTAGCAACAGGGAGAACGTTGATAGATGTACAAAAAGGTGAATTGACAATGAGAGTTCAAGATCAGGAAGTCACCTTCAACGTGTTTAAATCAATGAAATTCCCCAAGGAAGGTGAGGAATGCCTATGAATAGATCTGCTAGACGAAATCGTGCATGAACGAACCAATGCAAGTTATTGTGAAGATCCATTAGAAGCTGCCCTGATTGGGATAGACACTTTTGATAATTTTGATGAGTGGAATTTTGTCAAGGTTTTAGACGCGTTACCTATTTCTCGGAAATTCAATAGGCAATTTGATACACTTGACCAACCAAAAGGAGAAAAGAGGTCCAAACCGTCAATGGAAGAACCACCTATGCTTGAACTCAAACCTCTTCCATCTCACCTAAGGTATGCTTACTTGGGAGACTCTGACACGCTACCAGTAATAGTTTCTGCTCATTTGAATGAATCTCAAGAAGAAAAACTATTAAGGGTTTTGAGTGAGTATAAAACAGCAACTGGGTGGACATTAGCAGACATCAAGGGAATGAGTCCGTCGTTTTGCATGCAAAAAATTCTGCTTGAAGAAGGAGCAAAACCGGTTATTGAGCAACAAAGAAGATTAAATCCGATCATGAAGGACGTAGTGAAGAAAGAAATCATTAAGTGGTTAGATGCCGGTATTATCTATCCGATTTCAGACAGTTCTTGGGTAAGTCCTGTACAGTGTGTGCCTAAAAAGGGGGGAATGACAGTGGTTGAGAATGAAAACAATGAACTCATTCCTACAAGAACATTTACAGGCTGGCGAGTATGTATGGATTACCGCAAGTTGAACAAAGCGACGCGCAAGGATCACTTTCCACTACTGTTTATTGATCAGATGTTGGATAGGTTATCCGGTCATCAGTTCTATTGCCTTATTGATGGATACTTGTTTGTCGATTTAGAAATCAATATATACGTGCAAGTGTACACGATCAACAAGTAATAAAGTGATAAGAGAGTGTCGAGCCCACAGAGAATTATTTAATAATAATTACCAAATACTATCTCATAATGAAATTAATTTTATTTAAACAATTCGATAAAAGATTTTGAATTTTAAAAATAAAGTACTAAACTAACTAATTACTAACTACCAAGAATTGAATTCAGATAAAAAGGCTTAAGATTACAATTTCTCTTAATGTTTCAGTTGAATTAATACACTACCTGTTAAGTTATATTAATTATTCCGGATTGTTAATCAAGAACTCATCAATATTTATAACTATCTCTCGATGTATCGTAAACGAATCAACTTAAATCCACAAAAGATAGAATTAAGATGAACACCTTAGTTAACTAATTCACTATATCTCTATGTGAATTACAATTAAAAAGGATTTAAAGCTCAGGTTCTCTTTCAGATTACATGCGGTGTATAGGTATATCTCTATCCTAAACACAAATCATGAGTTCCATCACCACGCAGAAAACACAATCACATGCTATTATGATTAGGTCTAAATCTATAATCCATCTCTCGAGTTCATAAAGATTACCACGGTAATTGTTGATCAAACAATTAAGCAATTATGCACAAATCATAATAGACAACCCGATAATAATCAATAATAATTAAAAAGGAAGCATATCAATAAAAGCTACGCAATAAGTTCCATTGTAATCTTAAAAAGAAATTAGTTCATAATTGAATTAAAATCCATAATCCACAATTGATAAAGCATTCAAAAATACAAAATAAGAGGTAGAGAAGAGAATAGAATCTGTAGACGGAATCCTTGAGTCTCTCCTTCAGCTCCTTAATTGAATCCTTTACACTTTTGCAATTGCTTCAAGCCTTCCTCTCTTTCTCCCAAACTAAGGTTAGCAAAAAGTAGCAAGATCTCTCATATTCTATGCCTCGCATCATGTATTTATAGGTTCTAGTTAAAGTCCTAAACCAATTAGAAGTTACAATCCTTGTTCCATTCAATTTAGGTCAAAAATAAGCTTTTTAAAAACCCTACCTAGCGCAGCCGTGCCCATATTTGGCCTAGGAAGCAGCGCGGCCACGCCCAAGTGCCAGAATTTAAGTTTTTTCCTCCTGTAGACCAGCGCGGCCGCGCCCAAAATACACTTGGAACAGGCGCGACCGCGCCCGACTATTTTCTGCTCGGGCATCTGTTGGTCAAATGGTCATAACGTTTGATCTGAGAGGAGTTACGGGGCCTGCCACCTATCAAATCGAAGATATCGACGAGATCTACAACTTTCTGTCTTTGAGCATTGCGAGATTCGGGCTGGAGAATTGTTTAAATTAAGCTTCAAGTGACTGCTATGTAAATGACAACTCCAAACCTTGATCTTTGTTGATGAAAATGTCATAACTCTCGCATCCGAACTCCGATTGTGGTTATTCAAGATGTTATGGAAAGCTAAGAAGTGAATATACAATAAAATCCAAGTTCCAATCCAAGAACATGCATCCATTTTAATGTTAAAAGCCCTGCAATCTTCCCTTCTCACATTTGCTCGTATGTTGTACTCTAAAAGATGTTCGGATTGCGTTTCCTTGCTCATTCCTACAAAATAACATAAAAACACTATAAATACCTAATATTAACTTAAAATACTTAAGAACTCACAAATTATCAAGCTAAACGTACTTAATTCGTAGATGTAAAACCCATTCATCAAATACCCCAAAACTTAAATCTTTGCTTGTCCTCAAGCAAACACTTAGAACAACAACTATAACAACTAATTCTAAATAACAACTCACACGACTCGAGCAATGAATCAATACAAATTTGCATAATAGCCTCAAAGATTTCTTTGAATGTTAACTCAAGAAAAAATTTCTGAAAACATGCAAAGTCTAAAATTTCAACCTAATTATCAGTTCCACAACTACTCATGATCATTTAAGTGCGTGTGTGTATCCAAATGGTCAACTAGCAATGACTCACACTAGATCATATAATCAAATACTCATAAAATATTTTCAAATCAACTCTAAATCCCTGCTTTCACATCAATCTCTGCTAATAAAAGCAAAGAAACAAAATTTAGATGATCAAAAGGATATTTCATACATTTAAGCACACTTGAACCCTTCCCGAGTATTTTAAAAAATAATTTTTCTTCCCTTTTTTTTCTTTTTTTTAGTGAGTGCGTTTTACGCTCCATCTCATTTCCCATTGAACGAGTGCGTTTTACGCTCCTTCTCGTGCATGTGTTTATAGGTGAGTGCGTTTTACGCTCCATCTCAACCCACCACATGATTTATTCTTTCACTCAGGAAGGTTTCACAATTTTTAAAATTTTCAATAACCCAAGATTTCTCCCAAACTTATGTTAATGCCTAAATTTCGCTTTGAATGAAGCTCAAATAAGATTTTAAAGTCTCAATGATATCTTTCACAAGTATTCAACCAAATTTGTTTTTCCTTAAGACACAACTAGCTAAACAGATGGATATGTGCTTTGAAGTTCAAAAAGATCGCAACTAGTGTCAACCCAACTTATAAGTCAAAATATAAACTAAGCATGTTTCTCAACTTCACAAGAGTTAAAAAAAATTAATCCATTTTTTCTTATCATTGGCCATAATCAAATTCAAATCAAACCATTGCTCACATATCCTAAAAACATACTAACTAACATGCAACCTTAATAAATTAAAATAAATAACACAAAACAAGATCACCCCCAAACTTAAACCAGGCATTGTCCTCAATGGCTAAAATAGGAAAAAATAAAGCAAAGGACTTCCCTGAAAATATAGCAATCTTCCTCCTTGTCTGTTAAGTCTGAAGAATAGGTTAGGCACATCGGAATGAATAAGGCATTGCACTAGAATTGGACTCGAATAACCTGTAAACACATTAGAAGCAAATTTATTAACTACTATGAAACCTAATAAAAAAAATTAAAAAATTAAAAATTAAAAATTAAACTTAGGTTGCCTCTCAAGAAGCGCTTATTTTATAGTCTCAGCCTGACCTCTACGAAAATTGAGGAACCCTCCATCCATTAGTAGCAATGTAACTTTTGAAGGTTTTGCTGCAGTAGGGGCCATTGTTTCAAAGTCTCCTAGTTTGCTTTTTGTAGATAGGTTCCTAATTACGACTGTCAAATAGCTAGGTGCTTCCTCTGTTGTGTTCGTGATTAGATTGGGGCATTGAATCTTGTCAAACACCACGGGTTCTTCTTCTATCTTCTCTTTCTCATCCCACCATAGTTGTAATGTAGTCTTAGTTCTCATATCATAAAGAGCTTTACTAAGGACATGACTACCAAATGGGCAGGGGATTGCAAAACTACCCAGATCTTTGAGCTTTAGCGGAAAAGATATATGGGGCACTAACAAAATCGGTACATCAGCGTCGAAACTCACAGCTTCGGTTGTATTTTCTTGATCCCCACTATTCTCCTCCATATCAGAATTATCATCAATTAACACGTTCGGTTGCAGCTTTGATGCGGGCAATCCATCAGTCTCGAGAATCACGTCACTAGGCCATGCATAATGATAACTATTCTTGAAGGCGTTGATAAGCTGTCCCATTTGGTTCTCAAGATTTTGAATTGACACTGCTTGGCCTTTTGTATTTAAATCCATTAAGTTCAACAACTGATCTTGATCACTCATTCTTTTGTCTGTAGCTGTAATAAACTTCGCCAAGGCCTCCTCCAAACTCAGTTTCCTTTCTTCTTCATGTAGATAGGCTAAATCCTGAAATTCTGGAATGTATGATTGGCTTGGAGCAAGGATTTGGACTTGATTATTATGGCTCCATGAAAAATTCGGATGATACCCCCAATCTTGATTATAGTTGTTGGGATAGGCATAACTGTTGGGGTAATCGCCGAAATTGCCACCATACAACATCGACTTAAAATTGATGGCGTATTGATGACTCGGATGATTTCCAGCACAGTAATCACAAATTACCGCCACACTTTGAATATGTTGTACTGCTAAAGCGTCAATCATCCTCGAAAGTGTCTCAATCTATGCTGACAATTCATCGAATTCATAAATCCCTGCTGCTCTTGGCTGAATCATTCTCGTATAAGGCCATTGATAATCGTAGTCAACCATGGTATACCTAAAAAGAGAGAAATATAGGAGGAGAATTAAAATAAAAACAAAATGATTAACTTAAGACTAATTTGATTGAAGTTAATGATGGCAAAAATTATTAAACTAATTCCCCGGCAACGGCGCCAAAAACTTATTTATCGATTTAGCAATCAATACATACGTGCAAGTGTACACAATCAACAAGTAATAAAGTGATCAGAGAGTGTCGAACCCATAGAGAATTGTTTAATAATAATTACCAAATACTAACTCATAATGAAATTAATTTTATTTAAACAATTCAATAAAAGATTTTGAATTTTGAAAATAAAGTACTAAACTAACTAATTACTAACTACCAAGAATTGAATTCAGATAAAAAGGCTTAAGATTACAATTTCTCTTAATGTTTCAGTTGAATTAATACACTACATGTTAAGTTATATTAATTATTCTGGATTGTTAATCAAGAACTCATCAATATTTATAACTATCTCTCGATGTATCATAAACGAATCAACTTAAATCCACAAAAGATAGAATTAAGATGAACACCCTAGTTAACTAATTCACTATATCTCTATATGAATTACAATTAAAAAGGATTTAAAGCTCAGGTTCTCTTTCAGATTACATGCGGTGTATAGGTATATCTCTATCCTAAACACAAATCATGAGTTCCATCACCATGCAGAAAACACAATCACATGCTATTATGATTAGGTCTAAATCTATAATCCATCTCTCGAGTTCATAAAGATTACCACGGTAATTGTTGATCAAACAATTAAGCAATTATGCACAAATCATAATAGACAACCCGATAATAATCAATAATAATTAAAAAGGAAGCATATCAATAAAAGCTACGCAATAAGTTCCATTGTAATCTTAAAAAGAAATTAGTTCATAATTGAATTAAAATCCATAATCCACAATTAATAAAGCATTCAAGAATACAAAATAAGAGGTAGAGAAGAGAATAGAATCTGTAGACGGAATCCTTGAGTCTCTCCTTCAGCTCCTTAATTGAATCCTTTACACTTTTGCAGTTGCTTCAAGCCTTCCTCTCTTTCTCCCAAACTAGGGTTAGCAAAAAGTACCAAGATCTCTCATATTCTATGCCTCGCATCATGTATTTATAGGTTCTAGTTAAAGTCCTAAACCAATTAGAAGTTACAATCCTTGTTCCATTCAATTTAGGTCAAAAATAAGCTTTTTAAAAACCCGACCTAGTGCGGCCGCGCCCATATTTGGCCTAGGAAGCAGCGCGACCGCGCCCTAGTGCCAGAATTTAAGTTTTTTCTCCTGCAGACCAGCGCGCCCGCGCCCAAAATACACTTGGAACTGGCGTGGCCGCGCCCGACTATTTTCTACTCGCACATCTGTTGGTAAAATGGGCATAACTTTTGATCTGAGAGGAGTTACGGGGCCTGCCACCTATCAAATCGAAGATATCGACGAGATCTACAGCTTTCCATCTTCGAGCATTGCGCGATTTGAGCTGGAGAATCGTTGAAATTAAGCTTCAAGTGACTGCTATGTAAATGACAACTCCAAACCTTGATCTCTGTTGATGAAAATGTCATAACTCTCGCATCCGAACTCCGATTGGGGTTATTCAAGATGTTCCGGAAAGCTAAGAAGTAAATCTACAATAAAATCCAAGTTCCAATCCAAGAACATGCATCCATTTTAATGTTAAAAGCCCTGCAATCTTCCCTTCTGATATTTGCTCGCATGTTGTACTCCAAAAGATGTTCGGATTGCGTTTCCTTGCTCATTCCTCCAAAATAACAAAAAAATACTATAAATATCTAATACTAACTTAAAATACTTAAGAACTCACAAATTATCAAGCAAAACATACTTAATTCATAGATGTAAAACCTACTCATCAATACTTAGGATATAACCAGATAGTAATAGCTCCGGAGGACCAAAAGAAAACGACTTTTACATGCCCTTATGGGACGTTTGCATTCCGGAGAATGTCTTTCGGGTTATGTAATGCACCGGCTACGTTTCAGCGATGCATGATGGTTATCTTCTCGGATATGGTTGAGCATAATTTGGAGGTATTCATGGATGATTTTTCTGTATTCGGTGATAGTTTTGATCTGTGTCTTAGCAATCTCATCTTAGTGTTGAAGCACTGTGTGGAGACAAATCTGGTGCTTAACTGGGAAAAATGCCACTTTATGGTGCAAGAAGGAATTATTCTGGGGCACAAAGTGTCCGAAGCAGGCTTAGAGGTGGATAGAGCATAGATCGAAACCATTGAAAAGCTTCCTCTACCGTCATCTGTAAGAGGCATTAGAAGTTTTCTCGGACATGCAGGATTCTACCGTCGATTCATCAAGGACTTCTCAAAAATTTCAAAACCATTGTGTTCACTCCTTGAGAAACATGTTCCCTTCAAGATGGATCAATCTTGCATCGAAGCCTTTGAAGTGTTGAAAAAGAAGTTAGTCACAACACCGATCATAGTTGCTCCCAATTGGACTTTACCTTTTGAGTTGATGTGTGACGTAAGTGATTATGCAGTGGGAGTTGTGTTGGGTCAGCGAAGGGATAAGATTTTTCACACCATTTATTACTCAAGTAAGACACTCGCTGATGCACAATTGAATTACACCACTACAGAAAAAGAGTTACTTGCAGTAGTATTTGCCTTTGATAAATTTTGAGCATATTTGATTGGAACCAAGGTGATAGTCTACACTGATCATTTAGCCATCAAATACTTGATTGCAAAGAAGGATGCCAAACCAAGGTTGATTCGATGGGTCCTCCTGTTGCAAGAAATTGACTTAGAAATTCGAGATAGGAAAGGTACAGAAAATCAGGTGGCTGATCATCTTTCGAGGCTAGAGGATGCCGACATTCATAAAAAGGATGATGTGGTAATTAATGAATCGTTTCCAGATGAGCAGCTACTTCATATCAACACCGAAGTCCCTTGGTATGCTGATTACGTGAACTACCTAGTCAGTAACGTACTTCCACAAGATTTCAATTCTCAACAAAGAAAGAAATTTCTCCATGATATCAAGCAGTACCTCTGGGATGAACCATTTCTTTTCAAAACTTGTGCGGATCAAATGATAAGACGTTGTGTGCCACAGGAAGAAATGGAGGGCATATTGACTCGATGCCATTTGTCAGAGTATGGAGGACATTATGGGGGAGAAAGAATTGCAGCAAAAGTGCTACAATCAGGGTTTTTCTGGCCTTCGTTGTTCAAAGATGCTCACCTTTTTGTTCTAAACTGCGATAGATGTCAAAGGGTTGGCAACATTTCGAAACGACATGAAATGCCTCTTAACACTATCCTTGAAGTTGAACTCTTCGAGGTATGGGGTATTGATTTTATGGGGCCATTTCCGTGATCATTCAAGAATCAATACATACTTTTGGCTGTGGATTATGTATCAAAATGGGTTGAAGCAACTGCATTACCCACAAATGATGCCAAAGTGGTTCTACGGTTCTTGCAGAAAAATATTTTTACTCGATTCTGTACACTAAGAGCCATAATCAGTGACGAAGGTACCCATTTTTGCAATAAGCAGTTCACTAAGTTGTTAGCTAAATATGGAGTCAAACACAGGATTGCTACGACTTATCATCCCCAAACGAATGGTCAAGCGGAGGTGTCGAATTGTGAAGTTAAGCAAATTCTGGAGAAAGTGGTGAACCCATCTCGTAAGGATTGGGCAATGAAATTAGACGATGCTTTATGGGCATATCGCACAGCCTATAAGAATCCCATTGGAATGTCACCATATAGCATGGTTTACGGAAAAGCGTGTCATTTACCGGTCAAACTTGAACACAATGTATATTGGGCAATTCAGAAATTGAACTTTGATCTCCAAGCATCTGGCGAGAAAAGATTGCTTCAATTGAATGAGACAGAGAAATTTCGTCACCTAGCCTATGAAAACGCTAAGTTGTATAAAGAAAAAGTCAATAGGTGGCATGACAAACGGATAGTTGATCGGAAATTCAAACCAGAACAGGCAGTATTGTTGTTCAACTCCAGATTGTGGTTATTTCCTGGGAAGTTGAAGTCCATGTGGTCAGGTCCTTTCATTGTCACTGTTGTAGCTCCCCACGGGGCAATTGATGTCGAAGAACCAAACTCAAAGCGCACATTCAAGGTCAATGGTCAGCGACTAAAACATTATTGGGGAGGTGATGTGGATCGACAAGCATCAGTGATGTATCTCTCTTCCCTCGATCAAACTGATGCTTAATACTGCAGCGAAAGTCGGGCTGACGACTATAAACCAAGCACTCGATGGGAGGCAACCCAATCATGTTACTTTATTGCTTTAATAGATTTAGTGTAGTTAGTAATTTTGTTCTAGTTAGTAGAAGTAGTAGTTCAAATTGTTCTTGTTTTGAAATTATTCTTCAAATCTTTCGTAGTTAGACTCATTTATGTTGTTATTCTTTAGAACAGGGACAAAGACTTGGGGAATGCATTAGAAGAAGAGACATGCTATTGGGATGGTACAAATTGAAGAAAAGGGGAACAAAGCAAAAATTTCAGAAAAGAGGTTTCTCGCCCCGACGAGAAAAATACACTAGGGATTCTTGCCCCGGCGAGAACCTCTCTGCCAAAACTCGCTCCAACGTGGAAATTTCTCGCCCCAGTCCATTCTTATCTATCCATTCTCACCCCGACGAGATTCTAAGGTATAAAATTCTCGCCCCTGCGAGAATCACGGAAATAAAATTTTAAAAACCGATCCCAATTCAGTTTCTTTCAATCCTAAACCCATACAACTTCCCTGACTCCTATTTATTCCTCTCCTATACCGAACCAACCTTTTCCTCTCTAATTTCTCTTCTAAATTCATGCCTCATCCTACCCACACTTGGATTCCATCTCAAACACATTAAACTCCTCTCCCAAAATGAAACCCTAACACGACTCTAAGTCCATCTCTCGTTCAAAAGAGGATTACTTGATGAGTAGGTTTCATACCTACTTATTGGATACTAACGTGCTTAAATTGTTGCTAACTATTAGCTTCAAAGTGTGCTTTTTACACATTTTCTTCTTATTTTTGGTATTGCTTCACTATTTGCATTCTATAGCTTTTGCACAGTTTTTAGGCATTTTGGCAATGAGCATATGACATATGATGTTTGGGAGCTGAATGAAAAATAGATGCTAGCACTGTGCGCGGGAATCGAGGAGACAGACTGAGTGCAGCAGTACAACAGACTGATAGACAGCGCAGCTGCGCCCAATTCCAAGCATGATCCTAGCGCAGCTGCGCCTGTCGCCAGCCAGCCATGTAGACACGTTCCCGACAGCTATGCAGACTTGCCAAAAACGTGTGGAATCAATGCCAGGTTTTTAGGAAATTAGTGGAATATTATTGTATCAGCTGGGAATCAAATTTAGTCAACAAAAGATAATTGGGAAGCTGGAATATAATCATGCAGAGTTGTAATTAGAAGAGAGCTTCTCCTCCACGAAAAACAATCACAGACTACATTTTATTCCCAAAAAAATGAAAGATAGTTGTTGATCATCAGAATCACTTGGGAACTGAAGAATGGAGCTACATGGATGCTGAATTGAAGATTGGGAGCAAGAAATCGAGGATCATCATAACTTGGAAAATCAACGGATTAGCAGAAACGGGAAAATTGAAGCAGGGAGTTTTATTATTTCCTGTCTTTGATTTAATTTCTTATTCTGTAAAAACAATGATGAACCATTTGTGTATGATGAATTCTCTTATTATTAGCATGAACTAAACTTAATTTTTGGGATTATAATGAATCTTTTACATAACTGAAAATTGATATGCTTCCTTATTGTTGATGATTGGTTATCAAATGAATGTCTAGCATAATTTATACTGAAAGTTTAATTGCTTGATCACCAATTACTCTGATAATTTATATGGAATTGAGAGAGGAAATATAAATTAAGATCTGATTATGCTAGCATATGTTCATTATTACTACATTCCTTGTGGATTAATGTTTCATGCTTAGGATAGAGATATACCGAAGCACCATATGTGGCTAATTGAGAACTTATACTTCAACCCTCTTGATTGTAATTCACGTAGAGATATAGTGCATTAGTCATCTAGGGTGTTCACATTCATTCTATCAATTGTGGATTTAGTGTGATATGAATATATGGTGTTGTGACGAACGAGAATTTTTGTAACATATTTTGAATATTTATTGATTAAATAAATATTTTTCGATGATTTGATTGTTGAATTAATTAATTAATCGATGAATTTGTGGTAGATTAATCCAATTATATGTGTTACATTAATTAGATTAATGTGGAGAATTTTTATATTTAAAGTATGTGTTTAATTGAATTTTTTTGATTAAATACATTATTTAAATAAGTATAATGTTATTTCTAATTAATTTAATTATTAATTAGAGATTTAGTAAATGGTCATTATTAATAAATGAGAATTTTATTTATATGACTATGTGATTTAATGTAAAATTATTTTATTTATTTGATTTTAGTAAGATTATTTAGTTGATTAAAGTGTGACATGAAACTCTATAATAAGCTATTTACTAAAATAAACCAAAAGAAGAGTTTATAAGGACTTACCAAACGAAGCCTTAGAGGAGGTTGGAGTCAGTTAACCCATGATGGGATTAACTGACACCCACTCATCAGACTAAATTCAATTCATGTATTCTTTTATTATTATTCCCTAAGTCTAAGTCAGAGCAATATAGAGAAAAAAAGGAGAGAAAATTTGAGAAAATTTTGAGATTGAAGAAGGAAATCATTCATCTAGTTGCATAATCTAGCACCAAATCAAAGGTAATTCTTAGACTTTAACCTTTAATTTACGTTTTCTTAATTTTCTCCATGAATGCATGTTCTGAGTTCTCTGTAAGCCAAATTGTATGGCTAAATCTTTAAATAATTTGATGTTAGATGTTAGTAAGCATGTATTTATGTGTTTTATATAATTTAAATATGATTTAGAGTAATTTAATCCATGAAATTTCGTTTATATGAGAATTCAGAAAGTTACAGAGTAGTGCAGTGTACGAACATAGTTTGAATGTATGAAATTGAAGTCTGTGTTGCTAGTTAATTGGATAAATTGATAACTTACTTTGATTATGCATGTATAAATGAAGAAAACAAGTTTTAAACGGATTAATTTGGTTGTATAATGAACCTGTTATGTGTGATTTCATGAATATTGAAGAACTCTGATAAAATGATAAAAAAAAAACCTTAAATTTGATTCTTAGATTCATGATTTATGTGATTTAAGTGGTTAGAATCATGCTAGAAGGCTTGGGTAACAATTATTTATGAATTATAGTGTCTGGGTATGTTTAATTTGACGATTAGAATAACAAGATTGGAAATTTTGGCATGTTGCTGCGTTCTTCGCGAACTGCAGAAACTGGAATTCGTGATTCTCACCCCGGCGAGAATTTTGTGAAGGAAATTCTTGCCCCGGCGAGAATTTTGTGAAGAAATTTCTCGCCCTGGCAGGAGCTCGCCCCGGCGAGAATTTTGTGAAGAAATTCCTCGCCCCGGCGGGAGCTCGCCCGGCGAGAATTTTCTTCTTTCTTTGAGATCATGTTATGATATCGTAGACATACCTAAAACTTAGGCTAATGTATAAAATGAATACTGAAATACTGTAATGGGAGGTAAGCATAAACCCATTGATTGTTCGATGTCAACTGAGCTATTTAAATAGAAATTTTGGATGAGAATAAATCCTAACGTGTTTATACTACTGTAACTAATTATTGTTATTGTTTTATAAACGGAATGTATAGGTTGATTAGAGAACGTGAGTCTTAAATTTATAGTCTACGCACGAGGCAAGTATCTTATCCTTACTTTTACATTTACGCAAGTTCCTGAACTTAATTCTCTTACCATATATGTTTCATGATGCTACTATTTACTCGAGCAAATTATTATTTCTATTCCATTCAATTTCATGGATTCAATGAGACGTTTTAAATTCCTCTTTGTAATGGTTCAGTTATATAGAACGTATTCAATCGTACCTTTTGTGAGATTTAGTTTTGATTCTCGAATTATACCTTTTGAACCTTGATTGACTAGTGAACCCTTATTGATTCGACTAGTCCATAGTTGATGAGCGTTCTAAATTCTAGAAACGTTATTGAAGTAAATCCAAACGAAACTTCCTTTGGTGCGGACTCCGATGTCAAACTGAGATGAACAACCCTTATACAGGGGATTTTATTTACGCATTAGCGTTAAGATGTTGTGCACATACATGGTATAAAGGGCTGATCCCCCTGAGTACGAGAAGCAAGGTCCATATAGTCTTACGACTGTTAAAGGTTTAAAGTAGAAATACTTGATAACCTGAGACATAGTTCGTGGTCTTAAGACCCTCAAACGTTCTTTTGAATCTTGTCTTACATTCTTGACTTAAAAGCTAAATCTTCGAATATTCGATATCCAGTAATTATTTCGCATGTTATTATTACTGTTGTTGTTATACTTGCTGGGAAATCATTGCTCACCCTTGCATAATAACATTGTAGCTAAGGTTGAAAGAACTGATGAGCCATCTACTAGTAAGGGCAAAGGAAAAGCAAACAAGTGATGAAGACTTGTTTTACTTATTTTAATGATGTTATGTAATAGACTTAATTTATGTTTTCGCACTGATGTTATGTTAAGGTTAGATGACCTGGGATTTATTTATGAATGTTGTTGTAACCCTTAATGGGAGATTTCTATTTTTATTAAGAGTTTTCATTTATATTTGAATGGGTAGTTAGATGTGATGTGATGTTTTTGGATAGTGAACACCAAATCCTGAGGAAACGAAGTACCCGGATTTGGGGGTGTCACAGGTGCATCGAGAGGTGGCCATATTTTACATTCGTGTTCTTGACCAACATTCTCTAATAACCAATTTGAAGCAATAGGAAGCATGGAAATCTAAGTTTTGTAATAAGTGAAATTATAATCCCAAAACCCATAAACCTGTATTTATACAATTGTAATTTGATTTATTTCTCTCTCTAGTAATCATTATACAAATTCATCACATTATTCACCTGTTTAAAGAAACCAAAATAATTATAAAATCGGTGTTTGTAAGTTGTAATTGTAATTCTATTCTTCGTGGGATCGATATCTTACTTACTTTATATTACTTATGGATCACGTGCACTTGCGTGTATGAATCATATTTATTATATATACAAATATCCCAACAGTACTCTGTTTTCTATTTATAATCTACACACACTATATCTTTGCATGAACGAGTCATAGGGTTTGCACCTAATTGAAGAAGCAAGTCAACCAGTTCACCCGCTCAACATACACAAAATTTGTTCCATTGTTTCGTGCCTCTGTCAGGTATCCTACATTCGGTAGTTTTGTTGCTTCATTTGAGACAAGTTCCTCTGAAATTGGTATTGGGCATCTGAAATTAGTATTTGTATTGGGTAGTTCTGATTTTCGTTGAATTTTGGTTGGACTGTCTGGGTTTCAATTTATTTTAGTGTCTTCACTTGTGCCAATTCTAGTTGGAAATTAGTAGAGTTTGAGTTTGGGGGAAGTTTTGTTCCTAATTTTGCATAGCCGAGTTGTGGGGGTGTTAGTCTTGTTGTTTCAGAATCTACGATTGTTAAGTGGTCAGTAATGGCTCCTAAAAGGCATCGGGGTGAGGGTTCATATTCAAAACCATCCAGGCAATTTGATAGAAGGAAATTCGTCAGTGTTGAGGCAGCCGACAAATATGATTCATATACATCGGGTAAAGCTCTAACTCCCGAGCGCGGTCTCACACCTGACGAAGTGGTAGATGGTGAGATGATGTTATAGATAGTTGAGAGGGGATGGGAGACATTCACTGCCCATCCAGAACCTGCATGCATAGCCATTGTCAAAGAATTCTATGCCAATGCAGAAGACGCGGCTTCATACGAGGTTACAATCCGGGGTAAGAAAGTTTCATTCCGAGCCTAGACGATTAATGAATATTATAACTTAAGGCCGGATGTACGCTGCAGATACACTCAATTTCTTGCGGAGGGATCGAATTTGGAGAAGGTGGTTACTGATTTGTGTAAACCGGGGACGAATTGGATATCCAGAGGCCCACGTGCAGCAATTTCATTCCATAGCAAGGATTTGAGTCGTTATGGTAAGGTTTGGTACGCCTTCCTCTCTGCTAAGCTGATGCCATCACAGCATGTGAGTGATATACCTAAGGAGAAAGCTTTGTTGTTATATGCCATTGTGACGGGAATTGAGATTAATGTGGGGGAGGTGATTGAGGCGTCGATTCGCCGAACATTACAGAGCTTACATAGTCAGGGTGGTTTGCCACACCCTTCTCTAATTTGTGGATTATGTCTTCACGCGAGTGTTCATTGGGGAGTTGAGGAGGCTTTGCAGCAACCATTGCTACTTTTGGACCACCATCTAATTGCACGATATAAGGAATGGGAAGGCGGTGAGTCGCATCCCCGTGGTTTGGGGTATATCATTCATTCTCCTTCTGAACATGAGGAGCAGGAAGCTGATAAAGAGGTAGCGTGTGATGCCCCCAAATCCGGGTCACCTGAACCGCAGACCTGGTTCATCACTATCTAATACATACGTCATACAATTGATAACTTACAACGGAAATAAAGGAATATTTATATTGACATAACATAAATAATCCTGTCCCCAGTCTCGAAACCAAAACATCTGCAAAACGTAACTTAATACATAAGGGTAATTAAGTCTTAATACATCACAAAAGTCAACGAGTCTTAAGACACATTCAAAATGATAATCTTAACAGTACGAAGCTAATCAGTAGCTATGCCTTTGCCTTTATCCTTCCCTGAGCTTTCACCACGAGCTCCACTAACTGAAATATTTTAAGGAAAGCAAGGGTGAGCAACAAATTTGCTCAGCAAGTATGATAACAATAAACGTGAATCATCACATGAAAACTTTATAGCTTACAAGAATCAAGAGATTAAAAGATAGCTCAAGAATTTGCACAATCTCAACGAATGATCTCTTTAACACAATTGTAGGGCCTCTATGGACCGAATGATTTCAATGTTTCCAAATGGAGGAAATATTCTATACTGAGTAGTCATCATGACACTGAACTTTAACTAGGATTACCAGAAATTCATCTGATAACCCAACATACTAATACAATAGGTGATCAGCTTAATGTACCCGGTGTTATGCATAACTCCTTTAACATACTGTTCGCGCGCGTGTCGGTTTCCCGACATACATACTGTTTCCCCTGCTATGAGGGTTGTTCATCTCAGCTTTACATAGGAATCCAAACCAAACAATTTGATTGGATAGCTTTACTTAACAACAATGATGATTAAACATACGTCTAGCCGAAACAAGTGGCGTAAACTATTTCTTTAAACAGTTCATGAATGAAGAACTTAAACGTTTCACAGTCCAACAACAGATAATGAATTCAAATACATAAGCTGTGAATATCAATAATTTATCTTTGATGTGGAGTAATTGACAATAATTAGTCCATTAAAATAATTGAAAGTAATAACTCGATTTGAGTCATGAAACCTGCAACAATATACCTGTTTGCACGAAATAAAAAGTAGTGCATAAGGTTTAAAAACTTGCCCAACACAAGGGTTAGACAAGGGTTAAAAAGAACTTGCCTGATGCGCTGCTACAATATTACAACACACGCTCCTTAATATCCTACACATGTAAATACATATTCACATAATAATTAGTCACATAAAGACTAGGTTTAAAACAGACGTTGCATCATTAAAACATATTGATTGCCCTACGATTACCCAGTCGGGGGTCTCGTAATTAAGGTTGAGGTTTAACAAGGTATAATAACTAACCTCTCTAATCATTTGGTATGAAATTACAAGTTTTGGTCATGCTAGAAAACGTATTGGGTTCGACCCGACCGGTCTGACCGACCCGACCCAGGTTGGACACGGCACTGGGGCTGCAGCGGCCTTAGCACTGGACCTCACGCTGTAGCGTGAGTCCCGTGTTTTCTCCATGACCGGGCTTCACGCTGTGGCGTAAGCCTTAGTACATGGATCTCACGCTGCGGCATGAATTCCGGTCTCTCCCTGACAGGCCTCACGCTGCGGCGTGAGCCTTAGTAATTGGACCTCACGCTGCGGCGTGAGTCCCGTGTCGTCTCCTGCCAAGTGGCATCGCTGTGGCGCCACGCTCAAAGCTTGGAGGTCACGCTGCGGCGTGAGCCCCCTTCATTCCCTGGATAGGTCACGCAGCAGCGTGAGTTGTTGGCGCTGCAGCGTCAACCATCCAGTGGCCGGATTCTGGGCTTTTGCCCAGTTCGCGACGAAGACCTCCGGTCACTCCAACCTTCATAATTCCTTCTATACACATGCAAATTTGTTCATTTCAGACTGTATGGACTCCTAATTCATGGGGCTACAACATATTAAAAATTCAGAAATATCCATAAACATTAACATCACCAATTTGTGAGCCAAAGTACAAAATGAAAACTCTTTTTCGTGTTCTTGGTGTTCTTCACCAAAATCAACACCAAATCTTTGTTTAAACTCCTTTTAACTCCATTCCAACTAGGTTATGAAGATAACCCATGGAACTATAATATTACAACATCAATTAGACCAAACAATTACTCAATCAAGGCTTTATAGTCCTCTAAATCGTCCGAAAGTTATTTTGTCCAAAAAGTCCAAAGTTTCATCCTTTATGCGAAGGTTCAGATCATTCATTGATTTCGTTCCACTTTGAGGTTATTAATAGCTTACAACATGTCTTGGTAATAATAAAAATCAACCAAAACCAACAATTACAACAACAATTGCAAGAAATGCTCAAACCCAATGGTTTGAGCTCAATAACACATAGAACTCGAAAATCCTATCAAAATCAAAAACGAATGGATTATTAGTTGATTGTTTACCTTGTTAATCCCTTCTAGGTGCTAAGAAAATTGCTAGGCTCGATTGGATTGAGCTCCTCCTTCCTTCTCCCGTTCACTTCTTCTTGTTCTTCCGTGCTCTTCTTCCTCTTCTTTTCTTGTTCTTTGCTTCTTCTTGCTCTCCTACTCCTCCTTCGATGCTCTCTCACTCTCAATAATCTGCAACACCTTCACACTCAATCCCTCTCTATCTTCAGTTGGTTTAAGGAATGAATGGGAGAGAAGAAGTTTGAATGGAATGGCAGCTAGGAGGCTTTGGGAGGATGAAGGGGAATGGCTCAATAATGTTCAGCAATATTAAGGCATTGAGCCTACAAAAAATAGCAGCATGCTGTCGGCTATACACTCCACTCCTTGCATTTGATTGGTCCACGAATTTAGCTTGGTCCCCTCTTAGACTAACAAGCAAAAATAAATACCTAAATACACAAAAATATACCCGAATACTCCCACTTTTATACCCAATTTGGTAAATAACCCTACCCAAAATTAAAATGGGTACTCCCATAAATTATTGGGACATATAAAAATAATTATTATGGAATTTGTCCATTTATTCGGAACAGTCATATTATATATTTCAGATATCGAATAAAATACGAATGGGCTCAAAATGAAAGTCTGACACTTGGAAAAATTATCACTTCGCACACGTGTATTATTGAAATTTATTAAGGTCGAGAAAGACGCAAAAATATTATGGCATGAATAGTGCATCGGTAAACGTGCCCCGTGAGTAGTGCTTCTGTGATTTTTCGCGAAGTCAATATATTCACCCTAACGACAGTACGACACGTAAAATTCAATACATGCACATATTCTAGGTCATAACACAACCTTTAAGCACATAACACATAATAATAAAAATAAAAATAAAAATTCATTTCAGTCACACATAAACTCGGATTACAAGGAAATTAAAATTTCCGATCGTTACATTCTCCCCTCCTTATAAGGATTCTGTCCCCAGAATCACAATATAAGGTTAAGCAAAAAGTTGAGGGTAATTCTCTTTCATCTTATCTTCTAATTCCCACGTAGCCTCCTCGGCATTGTGGTTTCGCCAAACTACTTTTACAGAAGGTATAACCTTATTTCTTAATACTTGCTCTTTCCTATCGATTATCTGAATAGGAAGTTCCTCATACGTAAGATCTTTCTCTATTTGGATGGGCTCATAGGATATCACGTGCTTATAATCGGGCTTATATGGTCGTAACACTGAGACGTGGAACACATTGTGGATATGCTCTAGTTCAGGAGGCAAGGCTACCTCGTACGCCACTTCACCCACTCTCCTCAATACTTCGAATGGTCCTACGAACCTCGGGCTTAATTTTCCTTTCTTCCCAAAAAGTATCTTCCCTTTTCAGGGAGATACCTTCAGAAACACGTAACTGCCGACATCGAAGTCTCTCGTCTGGCGATGTTGATCTGCATACTTCTTTTGTCGATCTTGGGCTGCAACTATTCTTGCCTTAATCACTGTGACCACCTCTGCTGTCTGTTGCACCAATTCTGGTCCCAACAGTCGTCGTTCGCCAACCTCATCCCAGCTTAATGGTGTCCTGCACTTCCTTCCGTAGAGGGCTTTGTATGGTGGCATACCGATACTTGCATGAAAGCTATTGTTTTACACAAATTCCACAAGTGGTAAGTGGTCATCCCAACTTCCCTTGAAATCCATCACACAAGCTCTCAACATATCTTCTAGTGTCTGAATTGTTTGTTCGCTTTGTTCGTCAGTTTGAGGATGGTAAGCAGTACTTAGTCGTAACTGTGTTCCCATTCTCTCTTATAAGCTCTTCCAAAAATTTGACGTGAAGCGCGGATCTCGATCTGAGACAATTGACACTGGCACTCCATGTCGTGAAACAATTTCCTTAATGTACAACTTGGCTAATTGGTTCAAATTAAATGGGATCTTTATCGGTAGAAAGTGTGTTGATTTTGTCAATCGATCCACGATAACCCAAATGGCATCATAGCCTTTCTGTGTAACTGGAAGTTCTACCACAAAGTCCATAGTGATGTGCTCCCATTTCCATTCTGGTATATTCAGTGGTTGAAGTAATCCACTCGGTCTCTGATGTTTTGCTTTGACTTGTTGACAGGTGAGACACTTGCTGACGTACTCTGCTACGTCCCGCTTCATGTTGGGCCACCAAAAATATTGACGAAGATCCCGGTACATTTTCGTACTTCCTGGGTGAACAGAATATGTTGAATTATGTGCTTCATATAAGATCTCATCTCTTAATTCAGTCACGGCTGGCACCCACACTCGCTCCTCGTATCTCAAAATACCATCCTTATCCATTCGGAATTTCTCTTCCTCATTTTCTGCGATCCTTTTCTGTATCCATTCACACTCTTCATCCTTTTCCTGTGCTTCTTTCGCTTTGTCAAGTAATGTCGGACGAGCTTCAATTACGAATAACTTCTCTACGGCCTCTGCTGGACTTTTCACTTCAATCTCCAGTCTCGCCATTTCCAGTATTAACTCCTCGTGAGTTGTCAACATAAACAATTTCTCGTTCCCCTTTCTACTCAATGCATCTGCTACTATGTTTGCTTTTCCCGGGTGATAAAGAATTTCGCAGTCATAATCCTTGATTAATTCCAACCACCTCCTCTGTCGCATATTCAACTTCTTCTGTGTGAAGATATATTTTAGACTCTTATGATCCGTGTATATCTCACATTTCTCCCCATAAAGGTAATGTCTCTAAATCTTTAATGCAAAGACGACAACTGCTAATTCCAGATCATGGGTAGGGTGTCGCTTCTCGTAATCCTTCAACTGTCGTTATGCATATGCAATGACCTTGTCGTGTTGCATTAACACACAACCAAGACCTTTGTGTGACGCATCACTATACACTACAAAACCTCCCGTATCATCTGGTAAAGACAATATAGGCGCCTCGCTTAACCTCTTTTTCAACTCCTGAAAACTATCTTCGCTTTTTTCAGACCATACAAACTTTATCGTCTTCCTCGTCAGATTGGTCAACGGGGTTGCTATCTTCGAAAAATCCTGGATAAATCTTCGATAGTATCCTGCTAACCCTAAGAAACTTCGCACCTCTGTCGGTGTCTTCGGTTGTTCCCAGTAACTAACTGCCTCCACCTTCGCGGGGTCCACTGAGATACCATCTTTGTCGATCATATGCCTTAAAAATTGCACCTTTTCCATCCAGAATTCGCACTTGGATAATTTCGCGTATAACTTCTCCCTTCTTAGTGTCTCCAGTACTTTGTTCAGATGATCGGCATGCTCTTCTTCGGTCTTTGAATAAATCAAAATGTCATCAATGAAAACCACCACGAACTTGTCTAAGTATGGCTTCAGAACTCGGTTCATCAAGTCCATGAATGCTGCTGGCGCATTAGTCAAACCGAAAGACATCACCAAAAACTCATAGTGACCGTATCTCGTCCGAAACGTAGTTTTGGGTACATCTTCCTTCCTTACTTTTAGCTGATGATATTCGGTCCTCAAATCTATCTTCGAGAAGTGTCTGGCTCCTTTTAGTTGATCGAACAAGTCGTCGATCCTTGGCAATGGATACTTATTCTTGATCGTTGATTTGTTCAACTCTCGGTAGTCGATGCAGAGCCTCATCGATCCATCCTTCTTCTTGACAAACAAAATTAGGGCTCCCCATAGGGACACACTTGGCTGAATATACCCATTGTCCAGCAATTCCTGAAGTTATATCAACAATTCCTTAATTTCCACTGGCGCCATACGATACGGAGCCTTCGAAATTGGTGCAGTCCCTGACACTAAGTCAATTACAAATTCAGGTTTACCTATCTGGCGGAAGACCAGCTAATTCACTTGGAAACACATCTGGAAATTCTCTTACTATCGGTATATCCTTAATTTCTACACCTTCTTTCTTTATATCTACAATATAGGCTGAATAGCCTTCACATCCTTTCTTTAACAACTTCCTGGCCTGCATCATCGTAAGACAACAAGAACGTCTCAGCGATGTGCTACCATTAAACACCACCCTCGACCGGTTAGGGGTCTGAAGGTTTACACTCTTCTTCTGATAGTCAATCACTGCTGCATTATCGTACAACCAGTCCATTCCCAATATTACATCGAACTCTCCCAACCTTATTGAGATCAAATCCAGGTAAAAATTATATCCCCTAATCTCAGCGCGACAACTACGAAGAATAAACTCTACTAGAATTACCTCGTTATTCGCAATTTCTATACTCAAAGGATTTTCTAACCATTCTTGGGGTAAATTTAACCGTTTAGCAAAATCTTCAGATACAAAAGAACGGGTAGCACCCGAATCAAATAATACGCATGCATTTATATTATTGATTGGGATAATACCTGACACCACGTCTTTAGCAATCACTGCATCCTGGACGGTCATGTTGAAGGTTCGGGCAGGGGTTCGGTTCGGCGGAGTCAGTCCTCCAATTGTCAGTTTGCTGCCTCCTCCTCGGTTGATGTTTCCACCACTGCTTCCTTTCTTAGGGCAGTCTTTGATCTGATGTTCCACTGGTCCACACGAATAACATCCACGGTTCTTGTTTGGGTTTGTGCAGTTTGGTGCCATGTGCCCCTCTCCTCGCCACAATTGTAACAAATGTTGCGCCCTTTCCAGCACTCTCCCTTGTGATTTTTTGAACACGTTTCAATTCTCTTCTTAAATCCTCCCTGATTATTCTCCGTCTGATTAGTGTTGGTGCTATTGTTGCCACCGTCCCATTTCCTCTTTCCCGAATTGCTTCCACAGCTACTGCCACCTCCGCGGTAGTCTCCTCCACTCTTCTTATTCTTCTTGTGTTGATTCAGGGCCTCAATCCCCCCTTCAGCGATGATGGCTTTTTCCAGCAGTGTACTAAAAGTTTCAATCTGAAGAACGGCTACCTTGTTATACAACCACGGTTTCAGCCCTTGTTCAAACCTTTGCGCCTTTAGCTCTTTAGTACTTATTTAAAGCGGTGCAAAACGTGCAAATTCATTGAATTTGGCGGCGTACTGAGCCACCGTCATGTCTCCCTGCTTCAGTTCTAAGAATCTCAGTACCATTTGTCATTCCATGCTCTTTGGGAAATAATTCCCGAAAAATAATTCTTTGAATTTGTCCCACGGTATCATTCCTTCGCCTGCTCGTTATTGGTTAGCTTCCCACCAATAATTTTCTTCTCCTTTCATCATATAAGTGGCGAATGCTGTTTTCTGGTTATCCCCAATGCATGCGATAACGAAAGCCTTCTCCATTTCCTTCACCCAAGACTGGGTTTCAATCGGATCAGTCGTTCCCTTGAACTCCAGGGGTCCTACGCTTTTGAAGTCTTTAAACTTGTTATGGGTGCTGTCGGTGGGTTGGGATTCACGAGTCCCGTATTTCTCCTTTCCATTCTCTCCAATATATCCGCTAACCGCTGCATGAGGTCCGTCGAACCTCCTCCATTGTTAACCGATCCCTCAGGTGTTACTGGGGGTGGTACGTTGCGTCTGGGCGGCATTCTCTGCTAAGAAAGCTTAATGTCATCATCTCATTGTACTTAGAGAATATCTAACATAAGTACTACAAGTAGACAACAAGTGACATACTCTATTAGCAACTCGTAATGGAATATAGCTTCATTATAAGGAATGTAAATACCTTTCACAAGTCTCTAGGACGCGTCTATCTAAGATCGCCCCAAAACTCTATACGCTTACTAAGGTTATAGCCTAAAGACGTCTCTCTAAAGGTTCATAACCTAAAGCTCTGATACCAACCTGTGACGCCCCCAAATCCGGGTCACCTAAACCACAGACCTGGTTCGTCACTATCTAATACATACGTCATACAATTGATAACTTACAGCGGAAATAAAGGAATATTTATATTGACATAACATAAATAATCCTGTCCCCAGTCTCGAAACCAAAACTTCTACAAAACGTAACTTAATACATAAGGGTAATTAAGTCTTAATACATCACAAAAATCAACGAGTCTTAAGACACATTCAAAATGGTAATCTTAACAGTACGAAGCTAATCAGTAGTTATGCCTTTGCCTTTATCCTTCCCCGAGCTTTCACCACGAGCTCCACTAACTGAAATATTTTAAGGAAAGCAAGGGTGAACAACAAATTTGCTCAGCAAGTATGATAACAATAAACGTGAATCATCACATGAATACTTTATAGCTAACAAGAATCATGAGATTAAAAGATAGCTCAAGAATTTGCACAATCTCAACGAATGATCTCTTTAACACAATTGTAGGGACTCTATGGACCGAATGATTTCAATGTTTCCAAATGGAGGAAATATTCTATACTGAGTAGTCATCATAACATTGAACTTTAACTAGGATTACCAGAAATTTATCTGATAACCCAACATACTAATACAATAGGTGATCAGCCTAATGTACTCGGTGTTATGCATAACCCCTTTAACATACTGTTCGCGCGCGTGTCGGTTTCCCGACATACATACTGTTTCCCCTGCTATGAGGGTTATTCATCTCAGCTTTACATAGGAATCCAAACCAAACAATTTGATTGGATAACTTTACTTAACAACAATGATGATTAAACATACGTCTCGCGGAAATAAGTGGCGTAAATTATTTCTTTAAACAGTTCATGAATAAAGAACTTAAACGTTTCACAGTCCAACAACAGATAATGAATTCAAATACATAAGCTGTGAATATCAATAATTTATTTTTGATGTGGAGTAATTGACAATAATTAGTCCACTAAAATAATTGAAAGTAATAACTCGATTTGAGTCATGAAACCTGCAACAATATACCTGTTTGCACGAAATAAAAAGTAGTGCATAAGGTTTAGAAACTTGCCCAGCACAAGGGTTAGACAAGGGTTAAAAAGAACTTGCCTGATGCGCTGCTACAATATTACAACACACGTTCCTTAATATCCTACACATGTGAATACATATTCACATAACAATTAGTTACATAAAGACTAGGTTTAAAACAGACGTTGCATCATTAAAACACATTGATTGCCCTACGACTACCCAGTCGGGGGTCTCACAATCAGATTAGTCAATTTATGCCTTAAGACAATATTGATTTGGTTGACGTTTAATATACAATTTAGTAATTAAGGTTGAGGTTTAACAAGGTATAATAACTAACCTCTCTAATCATTTGGTATGAAATTACAAGTTTTGGTCTTTGTTGTCCGATTAATATAAAGACAATTTACGCGCAAGTATACGCGGTCAACAAGTAATAAAGAGTAAGTAGAGTATCGATCCCACGAGGAATTGTTACTAGTCTTTTCCAAATATTAATCTTTTATCATCTCAATCTTATTTAAACAAATGATAATTATTTTTGTTGTTTTGCATTAATGAAGATAACAAATAATCAAAGAACTATGAAAAGCTTTAATATAATGAAATCTAATATTAACAAGTCTAAGATTGCAATTTCCCCCAACACTTCACTTGAATATCCTAACTCTCTCTTTTCAACTATTTAAATCACAAGGATTGTTACCCGAGAAATCACAAGTATATCTAAGCCTCTCTCGATGGTCAAATACGTATTCCCCATTACGGTGTATAGATATATCTCTATTCTACACACTAGCAAGATTCTCATATCAAGAACAATTAGTAAGGTGTATGTCACAAAACGTCATTAACTACTCCATCAATTACCAAATTTCGCAATAGAAATCATTAAGCATGGATTCTCCAATGGATACATGTGGTATTTAGGTATATGTCTATCCTAAATACAATCAAATTATCCATTTATGAGGGTAATAAATAAAACACACGTCACTTAATTTCATAAATTACCCATAGGAATATCTAATTTTCACATGATATCATAACAAGGTCTCAACCTATACTTCCTCTCTCAATTCCATATAAGTTACCAAGGTAATTACTAGCTAGGTAATTAATATATAAAGCACAAATTATGATATCCAATCACAAATAATTAACCAACATCAAAAAGAGAGCATTCAATTCAATCTATGTATTGGGTTCCATTGAAATCTTAGAAAACAAGTTCTAGGTCATGGTAACTACAAATAACATCATATTCAATTTATACATCATGTTGGATTACAAAATAGAAGGGAAAACTAGAGATAAAACCACTTTTGTAGATTTTCATATGATGTTTGATGGATTGATGATAAACCCTAGCTTCTCCTCCATGGTTTTGCAATCCTTGATGCTTTAGCTCCTTGGCCTTGCTTAATTTAGCTTGATTTTAGCACTTTGGCCCTCTAATTTGATGTATTGTGTAGCCTCCTCTCCCTAGAGTTGCTGATTTCTATCTTCTATATTTCTCTATTTCGTGCTTCCTTTGTTAGTATAAACCCCCTGGATGCCTAACCTAGCTTAACACACCAAATTGGACCAAAATTCCGCACATTTTAGCTTTTTGCTACAGGCGATCGCGGCGAGGATTTTGGCCTAAGTTTTCTCGCCCCGGCGAGCTCTCGCCGCGACGAGGAATTTGTGTAGGAAATTCCCGCCCCGGCGAGATCTCGCCGCGGCGAGGAATTTGTGTAGGAAATTCCCGCCCCGGCGAGCTCTAGTAAAATGACTATAACTTCTTCGTCCGAACTCGGATTAAGGCGATTAAATAGGCTATGGAAAGCTAATAAGTAGCTCTACAACTTCAATAACTGGAGTTTGACGAGTAAATGGCCGGAGCAAGGTTCAAATTGAGCCCGAAGCAACTGCTGTGTAAAAGTCATGCAAAATCCGATGGTAAAATGACCATAACTCTCTCATACTAACTTCAAATTGGATGATTCAAGATGCTCTGGAAAGCTAAGACAAAGATCTACAACTTTCATTCTTTGAGTTTTGAGATATTCGAATTTCATCATGAGGGAAATTGAGAAACAAGCAGATGAAATGCCAAAATCGCGCCGAAAACGCATTCATCCCTAGGGCCTTTATTTCAATACCTACAAAACAACGTAAAAACACATAAAAACACACAAATACATATAAAAGTAATACAAAACTATATTATACAACAATAAGATGAAAACACATAAAACCAAACGAAATAGCTAAAGACTTACAAATTATTAAGGTTAAAAGTACTCAATTTGTGTATATAAAACACACTCATCAGTCATGCTAGAAAACATATTGGGTTCAACCCGACCGATCTGACCGACCCGAACCAGGCTGGACACGGCACTGGCGTTGCAACGCCAAGCCTTAGCACTGGACCTCACGCTGTGGCGTGAGTCCCGTGTTTTCTCCATGACCGGGCTTCACGCTGCGGCATGAGGCTTAGTACATGGATCTCACGTTGTGGCGTGAGTTTCGGTCTCTCCCTGACAGGCCTCACGCTGCGGCGTGAGCCTTAGTAATTGGACCTCACGCTGCGGCGTGAGTCCCGCGTCGTCTCCTGCCAAGTGGCGTCGCTTCGGCGCCACGCTCAAAGCTTGGAGGTCACGCTGCGGTGTGAGCCCCCTTCATTCCCTGGATAGGTCACCCTGCAACGTGAGTTGTTGGCGCTACAGCGTCAACCATCCAGTGGCCGAATTCTGGGCTTTTGTCCAGTTCGCAACGAAGACCTCCGGTCACTCCAACCTTTATAATCCCTTCTATACACATGCAAATTTGTTCATTTCAGACTCTATGGACTCCTAATTCATGGGGCTACAACATATAAAAATTTAGAAATACCCATAAACATTAACATGACCAATTTGTGAGCCAAAGTACAAAATGAAAACTCTTTTTCGTGTTCTTGGTGTTCTTCACCAAAATCAACACCAAATCTTTGTTTAAACTCCTTTTAACTCCATTCCAACTAGGTTATGAAGATAACCCATGGAACTACAATATTACAACATCAATTAGACCAAACAATTACTCAATCAAGGCTTTATAGTCCTCTAAATCGTCCAAAAGTTATTTTATCCAAAAAGTCCAAAGTTTCATCCTTTATGCCAAGGTTCGGATCATTCATTGATTTCGTTCCACTTTGAGGTTATTAACAGCTTACAACATGTCTTGGTAATAATAAAAATCAACCACAACTGACAATTACAGCAACAATTGCAAGAAATGCTCAAACCCAATGGTTTAAGCTCAAGAACACATATAACTCGAAAATCCTATCAAAATCAAAAACGAATGGATTATTAGTTGATTGTTTACCTTGTTAATCCCTTCTAGGTGCTAAGAAAATTGCTAGGCTCGATTGGATTGAGCTCCTTCTTCCTTCTCCCATTCACTTCTTCTTGTTCTTCCGTGCTCTTCTTCCTCTTGTTTTCTTGTTCTTTTTTGCTTCTTCTTGTTCTCCTACTCCTCCTTCGATGCTCTCTCACTCTCAATAATCTGCAGCACCTTCACACTCAATCCCTCTCTATCTTCAGTTGGTTTACGGAATGAATGGGAGAGAAGAAGTTTGAATGGAATGGAAACTAGGAGGCATTCGGAGGATGAAGGGGAATGACTCAATAATGTTCAGCAATATTAAGGCATTGAGCCTACAAAAAATAGCAGCATGCTGCCGGCTATACACTCCACTCCTTGCATTTGATTGGTCCACGAATTTAGCTTGGTCCCCTCTTAGACTAACAAGCAAAAATAAATACCCAAATACACAAAAATATACTCGAATACTCCCACTTTTGTACCCAATTTGGTAAATAACCCTACCCAAAATTAAAATGGGTACTCCTATAAATTATTGGGACATATAAAAATAATTATTACGGAGTTTGTCCATTTATTCGGAACAGTCATATTATATATTTCGGATATCGAATAAAATACGAATGGGCTCAAAATGAAAGTCTGACACTTGGAAAAATTATCACTTCGCACACGTGTATTATAGCATGAATAGTGCCTCGGTAAACGTGCCCCGTGAATAGTGCTTCTGTGATTTTTCGCGAAGTCAATATATTCACCCTAACGACAGTACGACACGTAAAATTCAATACATGCACATATTCTAGGTCATAACACAACCTTTAAGCACATAACACATAATAATATAAATAAAAATAAAACTTCACTTCATTCACACATAAACTCGGATTACAAGGAAATTCAAAATTCCCGATCGTTACATAGCGGGTCCTTTGGCGTCTACTTCTACGGACAAATCTAAGTTCAGCCTTCAATTTCGTGAATTGCAGCGACTTATTGATTCTCAGCATAAAACTATATTGAGGCAGAATCAACGGTTGGCGGATCGACAGGAGCATATGTTTGCTTATCAGCAGAGTTGTACGCTGGCGATCGCAAACATGTATTCTAATATGCAACCGTTGATGGATTATGTACATTTTCCAGAGGCGCAGCTATTGCCAGTTTTTCCACCACCAACCCCAGATGATGATGACGAGTTTGGGCCTACTGCTTGACATCTCAGGGAAGTCCTCTGTTCTTTACTTTCTTTATTTTTTGCACAATGAGGACATTGTATCGTTTGAGTTTGGGGGGGGGGTTTAGTTTAGAATTTGCTCATCTAGTTGCATTTTAGTTTTATTTATGTTGCATTTTAGTTTTTTAAAAAAATCCAAAAATTTAGTAGCGTAGAATCATATAGTATTGCATTTAGTAGGGGTATTCAAGCAATGCATTAATAGAAGTCATTTAGGGATGGCCGATGATGAAACTTGATCAGTTCTAATTCAGTTTAATGGGATAGATAGTGAGTGCTAAATCCGAAGTTTGACTATTTTTAGTTGTGTTTACTTTAGACCCTTGGTTTTTAATTGCTCATGAATGTGTATTGAAGTAATTAGGAGTTGGTTCTTCTTTGGTGTATTACGTGCTCGCTTGAGGATATAAACTGTTATCACTTGTTGGATCAAAAAAAAAAGAAAATCAGTAAAAAAAAATTGTTGAATAAATACTGCTTCGATGTCTGTCTAAGTGCAAGAAAAAGAATAATTAACGAATATAGACAGATAAGAGCAGGTCTTGACTAGTTTGTCTTTTTGGCCGATGTCATTTGAATGAGTATGCCCTTAGGATGTGTCTTTACACTCAGCGCCCTAAAATCTTCTGGTTTGGGAGTCGTTGGTTGAAAGTTCGTTACACGGGTGACATTGAATAGCCTAATAAATATGAACATTGCACTAGTCGAGATTTATGACGAGATGGAGCGTAAAACGCACTCGGTAAAAAAAACAGAAAGAAAAATGTGAAGACAAGTGAATAACAGTTGAGCTTGAAAGTAAAATCTGTGAACTTATTTTTTTCTGAGCATTGTGTTAATAAGAGTTGAATTCATATTCTGATTGGTTTGATATATTTTGCACACACTTATGGAAGGGTTGAGAGTAAGTCATAACTGATAATAGTTGGCTTGTTGATGGTGCACGAGGTTGAAGTTCTGTTGAATTGGTAGTTACTGATTTCTAAGGCAGGATTTTTATGGTGTCTGTTGATTATTTGCTTGAGTATGGATAGTCATGCATATGCATTCATGTAGGTTGTTAGTTTAGATGTTATTATGGTTTGTTTTGTGTTTTTGCTTGAGGACAAGCACAGTTTCGAGTTTGGGGGTATTTGATGAGTAAGTTTTAACCTACGAGTTTGATACGTCTTTGGCTTAATTCTTTACAGTCTTTAAGTGTTTTAGTATCTTTTTATTTGTTTTGGTATTGCTTTTGTAGGTAGAGGCTGACTGCAGGTTAGAAGAAGAAACAAATAGTTGGGTGCAGGGCAACCTCGCCGGAGCGAGAATTCATGGGCTATTTTTCTCGCCAGGGCGAGGACTTTGGTGAAGAACTTCTCGCCGGGGCGAGAATGCGGCTGATGGTAATTAAAAGGAATATCGCAGAGTTAATTGGATTAGATAGATTTACTTGATCACTTGGAAAAGGGCATTTAAATACAAATTGAATTCTTGTTAACAACTCCATTGGTTTATGATATTTATTTGGGAAAATTGTAGTCTTAATCTTTTTAAATCTGAATTTCAACCTTTGTGATTATTATCAGTGTTAGTGTTAGTTAAATTAGTTTCAATCAATATTCAAATTGCGATTGTTTAATAGAATAGCCATAATCTAAATTGACAGTTGGAGATATTAAGCATAATAATTCCCGTGGGTTCGACACTCTTATCACTTTATTACTTGTTGATCGTGTATACTAACATGTAATTGTTGATTGTGAAATTGGGCAACAATATATCATCTTTTGTTATATCTCTTGCGTTGTATTTAGATTCTTAGTTAAGTTAAAAAGTAGCATTTGATCTAGTACAGTATCCATATGAACTATACATCTGAATGAGGGTATTTAAATGATATTGGGAGTTCTGTAAAGCGTTGAAGTTACGCTTAATGAGCGCCGGTAAGGTATGATTGATACTGTGAATGTCAAATATATAGGAATTATCGATATGAAAGAGATATCCATAAGATATGAATCTATACATCCAAGTGAGGGTATCCAAACATAGTTAACGTTCTGACGAGAACTATTATTTGTTATGGGATACTGTGAACCTTGGATAGATAGAAGTTATATATTATGGAATATTTATAGTTAAATAGTTTCACGTGAGCGCCAAATCTACTACAAGGAGTGTAGAGAATTTGGGGGCTTCACAAGTAAAAGATGTGAATGTCCTATGTGATTCGATAAATGATATCTCAGTAGTCTTTGGCCAAGGCAGAATGAAGTTAGAAATGAGTTTCTAATTTGAATTATTTAGAGTTGTACATTTGATAATCGAAATACATATAATTAAATAAAATAAGACTTGACAGTAATTTCATGTCTTATATTTAATTGGGACATTGTATGGTAGAAGGATTGAATTGTACGCTAACTATTCACTAAAAGGTTCTTTTGTGTTTAATGTTGAAATCTATATTATCTGGAAACTCGTTGATCGCTAAGGGGGCTTACCCTTATTGTAGAATAAATTTTATTTATTTAAATGAATTAAATAGTTTTATTTATTTATTTAAATAAGATTAAAATTGTTATAATTGATTTATTCACAACCAGTTTAATATAGAGAGAACCTAAAGGGTCACACCGTAAAAGTAAAATATTTATTTAAGAAGTAATGATATAATTGTAATAATAAGTTAAGTGTATTTAATTTTATCTATGCAGATAGAATAAATTAAATAGCTTAATATTTATTATTTAATATTTTAAAAATATTAAATATACATTAATAAGAGGAGTCTTATTATTATTATTACTATTACTATTATTTAATTCCTAATAGGGATTGGTGATTAATTAATAGAAGTACTCTATCATGAATTCCTAATTGTATTAGGAGTTTAATTTAATTAAAGGAGTTTAATCAGAAACCCTAATCTTAAATAGTTTAGGGAAGGGTTTTCCTACATCTATAAATAAGAGGAGTCTTATCATAGATTATGGTTATACACTCTTGCATAAGAATTGTGGAGAGTACTTGCAATTTCTATAGAGATAGAAACTAGGGTTTTGATAACGCCCATCTTCTTGAACAAGTATTATTCCTTGGTGGATCACCTCTAGATGCCAAACACTTGGGTGGCTAACGTTGATCAAAGCAAAGGAATTTAATCGACGTAATTCAAGGAGAACGCGAAGGAATTGGAGGTGAACTTCTACCCGAGGAAGCTTTGATTCACGAGGGTATAATTCTCTATCTCTGTCTCTTTCATTTAATTGATAATTTAACACAAGGAAAGATCATGGTGATGGTAAAATCCGTTTTATCGCGCTTCCACTCTATTTATGTAATTTGATTGCATGGTTGCGTATTATACAAACCTAACATAATCCACTAGTTTTAATTCAGACCCACCATGAATCATGATCACATCCTTAGTACCGGTTAAGCACTTAAAGATGTTTTTCACCGTTTTTCAATGATCTTCTTCAGAATATGACTGATCAACATAAGGCCTTGTATATTCATTGCATGCATGTTAGTAACTCATGCGATCTCTCTTTTATTGAGGACAATTTAAAGAGATACACTTCGTGGCTCATCATCATGAGACCTCTCTTGGGGTTTGCCATGCCAAACGCCTTTAGCATCGAATGACTATACGTTCCTTGGGTTAAGCCGAAAATCCTTTTAAATCTATCTATATAGATTTATATCTCCAATTTATAGGATGTTTCTACCAAGTTATTCATGAAAAAATGTTTAGACAATTTTATCTTTACTGATTGTAGCACTAGTATGTCATTCCTTATCAGTAGTATATCAACATATATAATACTAGGAATGTCACAGTGCTCCCTGATGAGTGGGTTTTATACCTACGAATCAGGTCTTGTTAGACTTAATTATTGTGATCTTTAAGTGTTTTTAGTATTGTTTTATTCGTTTTTGTGTTTGTTTATTGTAGGATTGGAGCTGGAGAGCAAAAGGGTAAATTTGGAGCTTAAAGGACATTTGATGGCATTTTTGTAATTCTGAGGACATGACCTAGCGCCAGAGGCGCTAGGATTAGTACTACTATAGCGCTAGAGGCGCTAGGGCACGAATTTGGTTGCTGATGTGCGGCTGGAGGAGGAAAAGGAAGCCAATTTGGAAGAGGATTGAGACTAATTTTTCAGATTGAGAGAAGGAAACAAAGAGAGGGAACTTGGAGACTTTTATTATTATTATTCTATTTTTTTAGTTTTAGTTTTGGGTGGAGTTTTACCGTGGATTATTATTGTTCAAGTGCTGGATATTGATGTGGGTTGAACTTTACTTTGAATTTTATTCTTCAATTGGGTTTGATCAATTTAATTCTTCTTACTTCAATTGATTGTTTATTTTTCCATGTTTAATTTTGATCCCATAATGGCTTTTGGTTCAGACATATACTAATCTCCATTATGGGATTCTAACGGATTGTAGTCATGATAGCTTGCGAATATGAGGCTTAATTGGATAGCTTAATATTTTGTGAATCAGATAGAAATATACTGCTTTGCCGTAAGAGTCAAAATAAGGGTTTGTGCTTTAAATCATTATAATTGCGATTTCACATAGAAATATAGTGATTTTGGTTATAGTGGTGATTACATGGTGTCTATTGAGTATGGATATTGTGTAAGTTGGTCATAATACATTGACAGATGGTTATGTCTATATTAGTACCCTTGGTTATTTTTCTTGATGTGTGAACTTTCTAGCATGAGGGTGGAAATTGTTAGGTTTGTACATAGCGCGAACATGCAATCAAATTACATAAATAGTGCGGAAGCGCAATAAAACGGACTTTAAAATTTTTCATACAAACCATCACCATGATCATCCATGTGCTCAATTATCAATTAACGAAAGAGATAGAGATTAAGAAATTATACCCTCGTAGAACCGTGCTTCCTCGGGTACAAGTTCACCTCCAATTCCTTCGCGTTCTCCTTGAATTTCACCGATGGGATTCCTTCCTTTGATCAACGTTAGCCACCCAAGTGTTTGGCCTCTAGAGGTGATCCACCAAGGAATAATAGTTATTCAAGAAGATGTATGTTGGCAAAACCCTAGTTTCTATCTCTATAGAAATTGCAAGTAATCTCTCTCTCTCCAATTCTCATGGAAGAGTGTGTAAATATCTAACTGTCTAACCGTGTAACCCTAAATCATGATAAGACTCCTCTTATTTATAGATATAGGGAACCCTCCTAAACTATTTAGGATTAGGGTTTTTATTTTAATTAAACTCCTTTAATTAATTGAACTCCTAATCCAATTAGGAATTAATGGGAGAGTACTTCTATTAATTAATTCCCAATCCTTATTAGGAATTAAATAATAGTAATAGTAATAATAATAATAAGACTCCTCTTATTAATTTATATTTAATATTTCTAAAATATTAAATAATAAATATTAAGCTATTTAATTTATTCTATCTCCATAGATTAAATTAAATACACTTAACTTATTATTACGATTATGCCATTTACTTCTTAACTAAATATTTTTCTTTTGCGGTGTGACCCTTTAGGTTCTCCATATTAAACCGGTTGTGAATAAATCAATTAGAACAATTCTAATTTTATTTAAATAAATAAATTAAACTATTTAATTCATTTAAATAAATAATATTTATTCTACAATAAGGGTAAGCCCCCTTAGCGATCAACGACTTTCCAGATAATATAGATTTCAACATTAATCACAAAAGAACCTTTCAGTGAATAGTTACCGTACAATTCAATCCTTCTACCATACAATGTCCCAATTAAATATAAGACATGAAATTACTGTCAAGTCTTATTTTATTTAATTATATGTATTTTGATGAGTGGGTTTTATACCTACGAATCAGGTATTGTTAGGCTTAATTATTGTGGTCTTTAAGTATTTTTAGTATTATTTTATTTGTTTTTGTGTTTATTTATTGTAGGTTGAAGCTGGAGGGGCAAAAGGGTAAATTTGGAGTTTAAAATACACCTAGTGGCATTTTTGTAAATTCCTGGGCAAGGGCTAGCGCCAACAGCGCTAGGGCTAACGCCAGCTGCGCTAGTTCACGTTTTTGGGTGCTAAATTCAGCTGAAGGAGGAAAAGGAAGCCAATTCTGAAGAGGATTCTAGTCTATATTGATCAGATAGTGAGAAGGAAACCCTAAGAATAAAACTTGGAGACTTTTAGTATTTTTTTTATTATTCTACTTTTCTAGAACGAAGAGATTTTCTGTGGATGACTTTTGTTCGAGCATTGGATTTTTGATGTGGGTTTAAGCTTGTCTTGGATTTTATTCACAATTGGGTTTGATCAATCTACTTCTTCTTTATTCAATTGTTTGTTAATTTTTCATGTGTAGATTTGATCCCATGATGGATTTTGGTTCAGACATGAACTAATCTCCATTATGGGATTCTAACGGATTTTAATATGACAAAAACTTGTTGCCTCTTTTTAAGTCTTAAATAAAAGAGTTCTAACTCGTGCAAGTATACACGGTCAACAAGTAATACAGAGGAAGTAGAGTATCGTCCCACAGAGACAGGATTAAATTAAATCACTATGCATCAGCTCTATCACTACACTTATTTGCTTAAACTAATGACTTACTTTTAGTGACAAAATTATTCCTATATCAATTAATAACTAACTATGCAAATACTAACAAAATATATCAAGCGTGGAATTAATGGGATCCTAATTTCATTAAATAGTTCATGTAATTACCACTATCATGCTAGTAAGTTCACATATCACAGAAAAGTAGCCAAGGACACTAAAATAGACATAACCATTTGTCAATGCATTATGACCTACTTACATAATATCCATACTTGATAGACACCATGTAATCATCACTATAACCAAAATCACTATATTTCTATGTGAAATTGCAATTATATTGAGTTTAAGCACAAGTCCTTATTTTAACTCTTACGGTTAAACAGTATATTTCTATCTGATTCATAAAATATTAAGCTATCCAATTAAGCCTCATATTCGCAAGTTATCATGATTACAATCCATACTTATATGTTGTTATTCAATTCCATATAAGTACTGAAATCGAATGATGATCAAGCATTCATACGTGCAAAACAATCATGATAAAAATTCCTTATGATATATAAAACAAGCTAACAATCAAGACTGTAATTAAACTACATATTAAAATCCGTTAGAATCCCATAATGGAGATTAGTTCATGTCTGAACCAAAAGCCATCATGGGATCAAATCTACACATGGAAAATTAACAAACAATTGAATAAAGAAGAAGTAGATTGATCAAACCCAATTATGAATAAAATCCAAGACAAGCTTAAACCCACATCAAAAATCCAATGCTCGAACAAAAGTCATCCACAGAAAATCTCTTCGTTCTAGAAAAGTAGAATAATAAAAAAATTACTAAAAGTCTCCAAGTTTTATTCTTAGGGTTTCTTTCTCACTATCTGATCAATATAGACTAGAATCCTCTTCAGATTTGGCTTCCTTTTCCTCCTTCAGCTGAACTTTAGCACCCAAAAACGTGAACTAGCGCCGCTGGCGCTAGCCCTAGCGCTGCTGGCACTAGTCCTTGTCCAAGAATTTACAAAAATGCCACTAGGTGTATTTTAAGCTCCAAATTTACCCTTTTGCCCCTCCAGCTTCAACCTACAATAAATAAACACAAAAACAAATAAAATAATACTAAAAATACTTAAAGACCACAATAATTAAGCCTAACAATACCTGATTCGTAGGTATAAAACCCACTCATCAATATGTAGTTTAATTACAGTCTTGATTGTTAGCTTGTTTTATATATCATAAGGAATTTTTATCATGATTGTTTTGCACGTATGAATGCTTGATCATCATTCGATTTCAGTACTTATATGGAATTGAATAACAACATATAAGTATGGATTGTAATCATGATAGCTTGCGAATATGAGGCTTAATTGGATAGCTTAATATTTTGTGAATCAGATAGAAATATACTGTTTCACCGTAAGAGTTAAAATAAGGACTTGTGCTTAAACTCAATATAATTGCAATTTCACATAGAAATATAGTGATTTTGGTTATAGTGATGATTATATGGTGTCTATCAAGTATGGATATTATGTAACTAGGTCATAATGCATTGACAAATGGTTATGTCTATTTTAGTGTCCTTGGCTACTTTTCTGTGATATGTGAACTTACTAGCATGATAGTGTTAATTAGATGAACTATTTAATGAAGTTAGGATCCCATTAATTCCAGGTTTGATATATTTTGTTAGTATTTGCATAGTTAGTTATTAATTGATATAGGAATAATTTTGTCACTAAAAGTAAGTCATTAGTTTAAGCAAATAAGTGTAGTGATAGAGCTGATGCATAGTGATTTAATTTAATCTGTCTCTGTGGGACGATACTCTACTTCCTCTGTATTACTTGTTGACCGTGTATACTTGCACGAGTTAGAACTCTTTTATTTAAGACTTAAAAAGAGGCAACAAGTTTTTGGCGCCGTTGCCGGGGACAGGCGTTAGATTTTTATTATTATCATCAGTTTTAAGCTATATTGTTTGACTTAGACAAATCTAATCTTTTCTCATTTCTATTTTTATTTTTGTTTTGGTTTCAGGTACTTGTAGAATTTTTATGCACACACGATCATCCAACTCAGAATTAACACCAACTCAGGATAATATTGACGGAAGAGGTTGGAAAGCAAGAGTGCGTAGGAATTTACAAGCACAGTTGGAAGAAACTATACCGAATATGGCGGAGGAACAAAGAGTAGAGCAAAGAGAGGAGCATAAAACTTTGAGGGGCTATTCCATGCCAAATATCACTGGATTGCAGTCTAGCATAGTCAGACCGTCAATAGCAGCAAATACCTTTGAGATTAAACCAGGAACCATTCAAATGGTGCAGAATTCGGTCCAGTTTGGGGGTGCTGCTACAGACGATCCTAATGAGCATCTTTTGAGTTTCATTGAAATTTGTGATACATTCAGATACAACGGGGTGACGGAGGATGCCATTCGACTAAGACTGTTTCCATTTTCATTAAGGGATAGAGCAAGAAGTTGGCTCCATTCTTTGCCTGCAGGATCAATTACTACATGGGAGGACCTAGCACAAAAATTTTTAGCCAAGTTTTTCCCAATTGCTAAAATTGCAAAACTAAGGACAACAATTTCTCAATTTGAGCAACAACAGGGTGAGTCCTTATACGAGGCTTGGGATAGGTACAAGGAGATGCTAAGGAAGTGTCCACACCATGGGATGCTAGATTGGATGGTGATCAACACATTTTATAATGGATTGGGATGACAGTCTAGGCAGATGGCAGATGCAGCTGCGGGTGGAGCTTTAGGGGCAAAGAGCTATGACGAGGCTTATAACCTTATTGAGATTATGGCAGCAAATAATTTTCAAAATCCTACAACCAGAACGTCACAGCCCAGAGTTGCAGGTTTGTTGGAAGTGGATGCTATTACCCAGTTGTCAGCACAGATGGCGGCTATGGCAAAGAAAATAGATTCGTTGTCGGAAAGCAAAGCCAAGTCAGTTGCCTTCGTATGTGAGATTTGCGCGAGGTCGCACTCAACAGATCAATGTGCTATCAACTCGGAGTCGGTGCAGTATGTGAACACTTATAAGAAAGACCAAGGTCAGTTTCAGAACACATACCACCCCAACAACCGCAATCATCCAAACTTTAGTTGGTCAAACAACCAAGGAAATCAGCAGCAGCAGTTTCAGCAGAACAATCAGTTTCAGCTAGTGAAGCAACAGTATGCTCCAAGACCACCTTTTCCACTGGGATATTCTCAACAACAACATCCTACTCCATATACACCTCCGCAGGAAAAGAAATCAGAAATGGAGGAGATGATGTTAAAGTACATGGCAAATACAGAGGTTATGATCAAAAGCCAGGCAGTGGCTATTAAGAATCTGGAAGCTCAGATGGGGCAAATGGCGACTATGCTTAACAGCAGGCCCCAGGGTTCATTGCCAAGTAACACAGAGGTAAATCCACGGAGAGAAGGTAAGGAACAGTGTCAGGCCATTACACTCAGATCGGGAAAGCAATATTCAGGAAATGTACCAGACTCAGCAGCACCGAGTTTACAAGGGGATGACACTAGGGTAGAAACTGAGACAGAAATTGAAGTTGAACAGAAAGAGAAGAAAGATGAGTCTGAGTCGAAACAAGTGGAGAAGGAGAAAGCTAGTTCAGATAAGAAGCCCGTGAATACAGTACCGCAAGTTCACCCCCGAGTTCCATATCCGCAAAGATAGAATAAACAGAGGGATGATAAACAGTTCAGAAAGTTTTTGGAGGTTTTTAAGAAACTGCAGATCAACATACCTTTCGCGGAGTCATTGGAACAAATGCCAAGTTATGCAAAGTTTATGAAGGGTATACTGTCAAGGAAGAGAAGGTTAGACGAGTTTGAGACAGTGGCCTTGACAGAGGAATGCAGTGCAGTGCTTCAACGTAAATTACCTCCAAAGCTGAAAGATCCGGGCAGTTTCACAATTCCATGCACGATCGAAAAGATGAGTTTCGATAAATGTTTGTGTGATCTTGGGGCAAGTATCAACCTGATGCCGTTGTCAGTATTCAGTCAGTTGGGATTGCCAGAACCAAGACCAACAAATATCTCTCTGCAGTTAGCCGATAGATCTATCACATATCCACGGGGGATAGTGGAGGACGTACTGGTGAAAGTGGACAAATTTATCTTTCCGGCGGACTTCATCATTCTGGATTATGAAGAGGACAAAAATATACCAATCATACTAGGGAGACCATTCCTAGCCACTGGGAGGACTTTGATAGACGTGCAGAAAGGGGAGCTTATAATGCGTGTACATGACCAGGAGGTGACGTTTAACGTTTTCAAAGCAATGAAGCTCCCAACCGATGAAGAAGAATGCTTCAGAGTAGATTTGGTGGATAGTATAGTGCATGATGAAGTTGGAAGTTTGTTGGGCTATGAACCACTGCAGCTAGTGATTGCTGAAAATTCAGATTTGGAGGATGAAGAATGTGCTGAACTTGTGCAATATCTGGATACCACCCCCAAATTCGGAAAATTCAGAACACCTATCGAGCCACTTATGAAAGGGGGAGAGACATCGGTAAACCTGAAACCATCTCTTGAGATACCTCCTGAACTTGAACTTAAACCACTTCCAGAACATCTCAGGTACGTATTTTTAAATAAAGATTCAAAGCTACCTGTGATTATTTTTTCTGCACTAACATCTTTTCAGGAGGAAAAACTGCTACGAGTGCTTAGAGAGTTTAAATCAGCTATTGGATGGACCATAGCCGATATCAAGGGGATAAGCCCGTCTTTTTGCATGCATAAGATCTTACTGGAAGATGGTAGCAAGCCGACAGTTGAACAGCAAAGAAGGCTCAATCCAATAATGAAAGAAGTGGTTAAGAAGGAGATACTGAAATGGCTGGATGCGGGAATAATCTACCCTATCTCGGATAGTGCATGGGTGAGCCCTGTGCAGTGCGTACCAAAGAAGGGTGGAATGACCGTTGTCACCAATGAGAATAACGAGCTGATCCCAACGCGAACCGTAACAGGGTGGAGAATTTGCATGGACTACCGCAAGTTTAACAAAGCTACAAGGAAGGACCATTTTCCACTTTCGTTTATCGATCAGATGTTGGACCGACTGGCGGGTCATGAGTACTATTGCCTTCTGGATGGGTATTCAGGCTACAATCAGATTACGATAGCTCCAGAAGACCAGGAAAAGACTACGTTTACATGTCCATACGACACTTTTGCCTTTACAAGAATGTCTTTCGGGTTGTGCAATGCTTCAGCCACTTTTCAGAGATGTATGACAGCGATTTTTTCAGACATGGTCGAACAGAATGTTGAGGTATTTATGGATGACTTCTCGGTATTTGGTGATTCTTTCGATCTATGTCTTAAAAATTTGGTAATGGTTTTAAAGAGATGTGTTGAGACAAATTTAGTATTAAATTAGGAGAAATGCCATTTTATGGTGCAAGAAGGAGTCATACTAGGACACAAAGTGTCGAAGAAAGGCATTGAGGTGGACAGGGCAAAGCTGGAAACGATTGAGAATTTACCTCCGCCCACGTCATTAAGAGGTGTCCGCAGTTTTCTTGGTCATGCAGGTTTCTACCGCAGATTCATCAAGGACTTCTCCAAGATAACTAAACCATTGTGCAGTTTATTAGAGAAGGATGCACAGTTTAATTTTGGTGAGGCTTGCATGAGGGCATTTGAGCATTTAAAGAATAAGTTAACAACAGCACCAGTTATCACATCACCAGATTGGGCGTTGCCGTTTGAGCTGATATGTGATGCCAGTGATTACGTAGTGGGGGCTATTTTGGGGCAAAGGAAGGAGAAGATGTTTCATGTGATATACTATGCCAGCAAGACCCTTACAGATGCACAGTTAAACTACACCACCACAGAGAAAGAGTTATTGGCAGTGGTGTATGCCTTTGATAAATTTAGGGCATATCTGATAGGCACAAAGGTAATAGTGTATACGGATCACTCGGCAATTCGACACTTAGTGGCGAAGAAGGATGCAAACCCCAGGTTGATCAGGTGGATATTGTTGTTGCAAGAATTTTATTTGGAGATCAAGGATTGGAAGGGTACCGAAAACCAAGTAGCAGACCACTTGTCTCGACTAGAGCAGCCGGAAAGGGAGATCGAAGACAAAGCTGAAATTAATGAATCTTTTCCGGATGAGCAGTTGTTTGTGGTGCAAGGGGAAGTGCCATGGTTTGTGGATTACGCAAATTATTTAGTGAGTAAGATCATACCTTCTGACTTGGTGGGGCACCAAAAGAAAAAGTTCTTGCACGATGTCAAATGGCATATATGGGATGAGCCGTATTTGTTTAAACAGTGTGCAGATCAAATGATAAGAAGGTGTATCCCATATAGTGAGACCGAAGGGATTTTATAGGATTGTCATTCATCTGTTTATGGAGGACACTATAGAGGAGAGAGAACAGCGGCTAGAGTACTTCAAGCAGGATTCTACTGGCCGACAATCTTTAAAGACGCTTACAGTTTTGTTCAGCGGTGTGATAGATGTCAGAGAGTTGGTAATATTTCAAAGAGGAATGAAATGCCTTTGAATACAATCCTTGAAGTTGAAGTTTTCGACGTTTGGGGGATTGATTTCATGGGGCCTTTTGTGTCTTCGTGCGGTAATCTCTACATCTTATTAGCAGTTGACTATGTGTCTAAATGGGTAGAGGTGGCAGCACTTCCGACAAATGATGCCAAGGTAGTCCTAAAGTTTGCATCGTAGTATTTTCACGAGATTTGGGACTCCTAGGGCTATTATCAGTGATGAAGAAAGTCACTTCTGCAACAGGCAGTTCACAGCGTTGCTGGCTAAGTATGGGGTAAATCATCGTATTGCTATAGCTTATCACCCCCAGACAAACGGCCAAGCGGAAGTATCCAATCGAGAAGTAAAAAGAATCCTCGAAAAAATTGTGAATCCAATGAGGAAGGATTGGTCCTTAAAGCTAGATGACGTTGTGTGGGCATATAGGACTGCATACAAAACTCCGTTGGGTATGTCACCGTTTCAGTTGGTATATGGAAAAGCTTGTCATCTTCCGATGGAGCTAGAACACAAAGCATATTGGGCAATTCAGAAGTTGAACTTTGATTCGACAGCTGCAGGGGAGAAGCGTTTACTCCAAATCAATGAGTTGGACGAATTTCGACTACGGGCTTATGAAAACTCGAAGCTGTATAAGGAGAAGGTGAAGAAATGGCATGATCGTAAGATCATTGAGAGAACATTTGAACCGGGACAAAGGGTTTTACTTTTCAATTCCAGACTTAAACTTTTTCCTGGGAAGCTGAAATCGAGATGGTCAGGACCATTCACAGTGAAGACGGTTTTTCCACATGGCACGATTGAAGTATACGACAAATTTCCGGATCAATCGTTCAAGGTGAATGGACAGAGGTTGAAGCATTACTTTGGGGATGAGGTGTATATACGAAAAGTCACCTTAATCCTTTCTGCGACATGAGAATCAAAGACAGTCAAGCTAATTAACTATAACTTAGCGCTATCTGGGAGGCAACCCATCATTTTAATCTTCTATTCATCTTTTGTTTCGTAATTTATTTTATTCAAAAAAAAAAGGGGGTTTGTTACTAACTTGAAGCTTTGGTTGATTGGTGTACAGATTGAAGCTAAAAATGGAAAAAAAAAATTGGCCAAGTATGCACGTCAGCGCTAACAGCGCTCAACAAGTCGTTCAACTAGCGCTAGCGGCGCTTAAATGAGCCCAAGACACTACCTATCAGCGCTCTGGGCGCTTTTCTTTCTAAGCTCACAGCGCTCTAGGCGCTAAGCAACCACACACGCTACTGTGATGTAGCGCCAGCAGCGCCTGATCAAGCACACACACAAGCGCCAACAGTGCTACTCTAGTCCCATAGCTACTGCGATGTAGCGCCAGCAGCGCCCGAACCAACACAACCATAGCGCCAGAAGCGCTACTCCAAAACCAACGGCTACTGCACCACAGCGCTAATAGCGCTCATGCCATAACAAAGTCAGCGCCAACAGCGCTCATCAAGCGGAAAAAAAAACCCTAATCAGGCATAGCTAGTTCCTTTATTTCTTTTATCCTTAAACTCATTCTAGCAGCCTATGTTCCCCTTCTCCTTTTTCTATTGTGATTCAACCACCCCATCTCTCTTATGCAATCTACAAACTAGTCGCTTGAACACAACTCCTCCAACAATCAAGTCCAACCTTATTTCCATATTCAACCAAATAGCGAAATTTCCACCACTCCAATTGGGTTGCAACGGGATACAGCTTTCTCTCCACTTGGGTATGAATGTTTGATACAAGTTTTATCTATTGGTAAGTTTAATTGTGTGCAATTGATTTGGATGGTATTTCCTTTGCATTGAATTGACTCTATTTAAAAGGAATTCTTTGGTTGTGTTTGTAACCCAATTGAGTTTGTGTTGGCTCAATTGGGATTGGGTTTAAGTTTCAATTGTCTATCTTTATCTTGTAAGTTGTGGGAGATTTCATTGTGCTAAATTAGGTTATTCATAAGTTTGGGGAAACATTGCCTAAGGGTTTTTAAAGTGTGCACGCCAAGTGTTTGATAGATTGCCCCAACAAAAATTTGAGTTCTTTTGGGTCTTGATTTGTATTTAATTGGTTATAAATGGCTCCCAAAAGACATAGAGGGGAAAGTTCAGGTTCATCAGCTGTGGTCAAGTATGATAAGAAGAAATTTGTTAGCCTTGAAGCAAGTGATAGGTTTAAAAATTGGTCTTCCGGAAAATCTCTAATTCCTGAGCGGGGCTTGCTACCTATTGAGCGGGTAGATGGGGAGTTAGCTCAAATGATACGCAACCGCAATTGGATGGTATTTACTGCACAACCCGAACCAGCTGCCGTGAATATTGTGAAGGAGTTTTATGCTAATGCTAAAGAAGCTAATGGGAATCTGGTTATGGTTCGGGGTTAGGAAATAAATGTGGGCCGTAAAAGTATTAATGCGTATTATGGATTGCAGAAATTCACAGGGATGGCTATACGAAATACTTGGAAGAAGATTTGGATTATTCTGAGATTATAGAAGCCCTCTGTGAACCAGGGACTGAATGGAAGCTGTCTGACTAACAAGAAGCTGTGCACTTTCCCTCAGCCAAATTGAGTAGATATGGAAAAGCGTGGCATGCTTTTATCTGTGCTAAGTTGATGTCGTGCCGCCATATGAGCGATGTCATTAATCTGCGGGCGGCGTTATTGTTTTGCATTGCTCAAGGGAAGACAGTGGATATAGGGGAGATAATTCATGAATCTATCATACACACGTTTGAGGGTAGTACCACAGGTGGACTGCCTCACCCTTCATTGATCACATATTTGTGCCGTCGAGCTGGAGTCAAGTGGGATAAAGATGAAATTATGCAAGTCCCATTGCCTCCAATTGATCATGCTGCAATGGGACGGTACAGAGTATGGGGTGGAGGTGAGTCGCACCCGCGGGGTTTAGGTTTCATCCTACCACAGCAGCAGCCACAGGAGCAGGCACAGGAACAACCACCACCTGTTGAGGATCCCATTCCATCCCCTACTATAGTTGAGACTATCCGACAGGATCTTCGACATCATACTCGACGGATAGAGTTAGTGGCCGATTCGATTCAGAGGGGTTTTGATCGGATGACTCGACAGCAGAGTCGACTTGCTCAGCGCCAGGCGGAGATTTATGCGTATAATGTTAACTGTTCTACAGCCTTGGCCGATATGTTTGGACGGTTGAATCCTTTGGCAGGACCATTCCAGTTTCCACCAGCTCCTCCTCTTTCTATTTACCCACCCCTGACTCGCCTTCTGATGCGGATGATGAGGATGATGATGACGCTGCCGATGGTAGTGATGATGCGTAGTGTTCTTCATCAGGGGAGTCCTATGTTCTTAATGTTTTATTCTTTTTCAATGAGGGCATTGTTTTGTTCAGTTTGGGGGGTAGTTTTTTTTGTTTGGTTTCATGCATTTAGTTTGTTTTTTTTTCTTGTGTTTATGCATGATGCATGGTAGTTGCATTGCGTTTTAGGTTATGTTATGCATGTAGTTTCATGAATTAAGCATAAATTGATATAGTATCTAATGTGGCCAATGATAAGACTGGTTTCATGGTTTAACTTGAGAAGAATTGAAAACTAGTGCTTAGTGATGACTTTGATTAGGAAGTGAAGTTTAACTTGTCTGAAACTTTTGTTAGCAAGGAAAGCACATAATCAATTATTTTGATCAATTTAATTCAACTTGTTGCATAATTTTCTTCTGGTGGAAGATTTGGGTTAAAACTTGATAATATCGGTGAAACGTCCATTAATTAAAAAGCAGGCAAGAATCTAAGTTTGGGGGAATCTTGGGGGTGTGAAAAAAAATGAAAATTTTGAACCTTTCCCAATTAAAGAATGGATCATGTGGTGGGTTGATGGAGCGTAAAACGCACTCACTCATAAACACATGGAACGAGATGGAGCGTAAAACGCACTCGTTCAAAAGAAAGTGAGATGGAGCATAAAATGCACTCACTAAAAAGAAAACAATTGTTTTAAATTCCTGGGGAAGGGTTTAAAAATGATTTAAATGTGTTAAATAACCCTAGTGATACCCTTATGCTTAGTTATTGCTTGAATCAGTTGAATTGGTTGTATTCACGGGTTGAATTGAGTTGCAATTGAAAGTTTTCTTCTAAGAAGTCAATTATGTGATGGATTTGAATTATAATTGATTGAAATGGTTGATATACACACACGCACAACATGGGTGATGACAGGTGTAACTTAACTAATTGGTTAAAGTTAGAAACTTTGCATTGGTTAGAGATTCTACTTAAGTATTTATGATATCTTTGAGGCCTGGTGTTGGATACTATGTTGGTTGATTGTTTGATTCGTAGGCATGATATTTAGTTTGCATTTGCATCATTGCATTGCTTGAGGACAAGCACTTGGTTAAGTTTGGGGGTATTTGATGAGTGGATTTTATACCTACGAATCAGGTATTGTTAGGCTTAATTATTGTGGTCTTTAAGAATTTTTAGTATTATTTTATTTATTTTTGTGTTTATTTATTGTAGGTTGAAGCTGGAGGGGCAAAAGGGTAAATTTGGAGCTTAAAATACACCTAGTGGCATTTTTGTAAATTCCTGGGCAAGGGCTAGCGCCAGCAGCGCTTGGGCTAGCGCCAGCAACGCTAGGGCTAGCGCCAGCGGCGCTAGTTCACGTTTTTGGGTGCTAAAGTTCAGCTGAAGGAGGAAAAGGAAGCCAATTCTGAAGAGGATTCTAGTCTATATTGATCAGATAGTGAGAAGGAAACCCTAATAATAAAACTTGGAGACTTTTAGTATTTTTTTATTATTCTACTTTTCTAGAACGAAGAGATTTTCTGTGGATGACTTTTGTTCGAGCATTGGATTTTTGATGTGGGTTTAAGCTTGTCTTGGATTTTATTCACAATTAGGTTTGATCAATCTACTTCTTCTTTATTCAATTGTTTGTTAATTTTCCATGTGTAGATTTGATCCCATGATGGCTTTTGGTTCAGACATGAACTAATCTCCATTATGGGATTCTAACAGATTTTAATATGTAGTTTAATTACAGTCTTGATTGTTAGCTTGTTTTATATATCATAAGAAATTTTTATCATGATTGTTTTGCACGTATGAATGCTTGATCATCATTCGATTTCAGTACTTATATGGAATTGAATAACAACATATAAGTATGGATTGTAATCATGATAGCTTGCGAATATGAGGCTTAATTGGATAGCTTAATATTTTGTGAATCAGATAGAAATATATTGTTTCACCGTAAGAGTTAAAATAAGGACTTGTGCTTAAACTCAATATAATTGCAATTTCACATAGAAATATAGTGATTTTGGTTATAGTGATGATTACATGGTGTCTATCAAGTATGGATATTATATAAGTAGGTCATAATGCATTGACAAATGGTTATGTCTATTTTAGTGTCCTTGGCTACTTTTCTGTGATATGTGAACTTACTAGCATGATAGTGGTAATTAGATGAACTATTTAATGAAGTTAGGATCCCATTAATTCTAGGCTTGATATATTTTGTTAGTATTTGCATAGTTAGTTATTAATTGATATAGGAATAATTTTGTCACTAAAAGTAAGTCATTAGTTTAAGCAAATAAGTGTAGTGATAGAGCTGATGCATAGTGATTTAATTTAATCATGTCTCTGTGGGACGATACTCTACTTCCTCTGTATTACTTGTTGACCGTGTATACTTGCACGAGTTAGAACTCTTTTATTTAAGACTTAAAAAGAGGCAACATATTTCGATTCCCAAATGCACAACTTTGATAATGCAAATTAGAAAACCCTTTCTAATTTCATTCTGCTTTGGCCAAAGACTTTTGAGTCGTCATTTATCGAATCACATAGGACATTCTCTCCTTTTACTAGAAGTGGTAGATTCTTTGTTTATCATTCACCTATCTCCATGTATAACTTATTATACCCAATCATACCCTTTGATATACCTTAAAGGTCTTAAGGGACATGTCAAAGTATAACTCATCATACACAAGATACTATGATGATCTCAAGTCCAAGGATCACTTGTACTACTATCACTAGAGGAATTCCTACTGACAGGTGAGTAAAACTCCATTAGGTATTCCTTAGCGAGCCACGTTCAGTGAACTTATTCTCTATTAAGCACCTACATACTTGCTTTAGTGTCTCCACAAAAATGATTATGAGATCAATCATCCTCTTCACAAGAGCAAGCAACGTATGTACTAATCTATCCGGATTCACTAATCCCCTGTTTAGTAATCCATTGATTAGGAACAATTTTAGTTTGTGAGCTATCTAGAATTTAGATCTCATTAGCATGATCCCCATCATGATTCTAAAAGCATTGCTTAAAACTATGGGTTTATCACATTTAATATAACAGCACCATGTCGATAATATAAAATACCTTTAATAACCGAATAAGATTACAAAGTATATGCTACATCATATCAAATATGATTGGCTTGTGTGCATACTACTTTCAATCTCCCACTTGCACTAAAGCCAATCGTCATGGTATCTAATACCCTTCTTCTCTAAGTGACGATCATCCTGCTGTTTGGATAAAGCTTTAGTAGATGGATATGCAATGTTGTTCTCCAGAGTCCACTATCTCTATAGTGACTTTTCCTCTTTCAATGATTCCACTAATCAAATGAAAGTGCCGCAACACATGTTTGAATCCAAGAGCAGACTTAGGAACTATTCCTAGTTCTGTGATGACCTTTTCATCCAAACAATCAACTTGCAGCTTCATTTACAGCTATATACTTTGTCTTTGTCATTAAACCAGCAACTCTTTGCTATTTTGGAACCTTTCCAATTCACTGCACCACCATTCAAGGTAACGATTTACCTTAAAATGGATTTATTATCGTCTTGGTCAGTCTGAAAAAACTTGAGTCTGTTTAGCCCTCTAGTTTTAATTCAAACCTACCATGAATTATGATCACATCTTCAGTACCGGTTAAGTACCTAAAGATGTTTATCACTGTCTTACAGTGATCATCTCCAAAATATGACTGATCTACATTAGGCCTTGTATATTCACTGCATATATGATAGTAACTTATGCAATCTCTCTTTTAATTGGAGACAATTTTAGAGAGATACACTCCATAGCTCATCATCATGAGACCTCTCTTGGAGTTTGCTATGCTAAACGCCTTTAGCATCAAATAAATATACGTTCCTTGGGTCAAGCCGAACATCCTTTTAAATCTATCTATATAGATTTATATCCCCAATTTATAGGATGCTCCTCCCAAGTCATTCATGGAGGAATGTTTAGACAATTTTATCTTTATTGATTGTAGCATTGGTGTGTTATTCCTTATCAGTAGTATATCAACATATAATACCAGGAATGTCACAGTGCTCCCACTGACCCTTTTGTACACACTAGGTTCATTCTCATTTTTGATAAAATCAAACTCTTTTGATTGTCTCATCAAAACGAATGTTCCATCTTTGAGAAGCTTGCTTCAATCCATCTTTGGATCATTGTAGCTTAAAACACGATTTGCTTCAACCTTTGAAACAAATTCCTCTGGTTGTATCATACATACATTCTCCTCAAGTCTTCATTGAGGAAGGACGTCTCCACATCCATTTTGCCAGATTTCGTAATAAGCTGCAATTGCAAGTAAAATCTAAATGGACTTGAGCATTACCCGGTAATAAGGTTTTATCACAGTCAACTCCTTGACTTAAAAAACCTTTTAAACAGGTCTGGTCTTATAGGTCTCCACCTTGCCATTTGCCCCAGTCTTTCTCTTAAAGACCCATATTCACACTCTAGGCACTATGCCCTTTTGTGGAGTAACCAGAGTCTATACTTGGTTCTCATATATGGAGTCCATTTTGGATTTCATGGCCATCTGCCATTTCTCTGAGTGTCTTCTACTCATAGCCTCATCGTATATAACTGGATCATCATCTCTATGATGCGTACCTCATCATCATCCTCTATGATGAATCCATACCTCCCAGGTATCTTCGGTACTCTTCCAGATTTACGATTCGGTTGTGGTACAATAGGTCTATCTACAGGTTCCTCGGTTCGACTTAAAGTGATTTGTGGTTCTTGAACTCCTTCAAGATCTATTACCCTCCCACTAGCTCCTTCAATGATAAACACCTTTATCTAAGAAGGCAGCATGTAGGATTATAGTAATAATACCCTAAACTTTCTTTATGATATCCCACAAATCTGCACTTGTCTGATTTTGTCCCAAACTTATCTTTGAAACCTTTTCACATAAGTTGGACAACCCCTTATCTTAACATACTTAAGAGTAGGAATCCTCCCTATCCATAACCTTTATGGAGTCTTGGGCTCGGATTTTTGAGGTTACCTTATTTTGTAGATATGCAACCGTTTCTAGGACATAGCCCCAGATGGATACTAGAATGTCGGTAAAAATTATTATGGACTGCACCATGTCCAACAAGGTACAATTTCTCCTTTTAGATACGCTAATCAATTATTGCGTATTAGGAGGTGTCCATTATGAGAAAATACCATTTTGAGATGATCTAGAAACTTATTGCACAAGTATTCTTTCTTCGATCTGATCAAAGAATCTTAACACTTTGTCAATTTGTTTTACTTCTGAATTCTTTGAACCTTTCAAATGATTTAGACTTGTATTTCATCAAATACACACATTCAACTCTTTGAATGACCATCTCCTTTTCTTTTACTAGTTTGTTCAATTTATAAAATTATTGTTTATGTAAGTCAAGTATACAAAGTCCATCAAGTGATCTTCCAGTTTCATACAAAACATTATCATTATAAATAGAACAACAATTGTTCTTAAATATAATACCAGAACCTTCCTTGTCCAATAACGGAAGTAATAATGTTTCTAAAGAGAACTGGAACATAATAACAACTTATTAACTTAATAGACTTGCCCGTAGGTAACGCTAAACTATAAGTTCCTACGGCTAATGTAGCAACCATTGCTCCATTCTCCACGCGTAAGATTACTTACTCTTTGTTTAGCTTTCTACTTCTGCTTAGTCTCTGCATTGGATTGCATATGTGAGAACTATAGCCGGTATCCAATACCTAAGTAGAACCTTGACTTACAGAAAGATTTATTTTTAATCATGAACAAACCTGTATTTGTAACCGAAGCTTCACTAAGCTTCTTCTGGTTAGCCTATTTAAGATTCTCCTTACAGTTTCCTTTCTAGTATCCAGGCTTATTGCAGTGGAAGCAAACTCCTTTGCTATCTGCATCAGTCTTGTTCTTATTGTCCTTTGTTTTTGCCTTTCCATTTACCTTCTTTGAACTGTTCTTCTTTTAAGAAGATCCTTTGGCCCTCTTCCGCTTCCTGGAAGAATCATCTACTAGTAAGACTTGGTCTTTCTTGGTTAGAAAGTGACTCTTTACAGTTTTCAACATGTTTAAGCAACTCAGGTAGGCTGACATATAGCTCGTTCATGTGAAATTCACAACAATTCGTGAGAAAGAGTCTGAAAGTGATTGCAAGATCAAATCTTGGATCAACTCTCCATCCATTAAAACCTAGTTGTGTTAGGTTTGTATATAACGCGAGCATGCAATCAAATTACATAAATAGAGCGGAAGCGCGATAAAACGGATTTTAAAATTTTATACAAACCATCACCATGATCGATCAATGTGCTCAATTAACGATATAAACGAAAGAGAAAGAGAATAAGAAATTATACCCTCGTAGAACAAAGCTTCCTCGGGTACAAGTTCAACTCCTAGTCTTCCGTGTTCTCCTCGAATGCTACGGTGTGATTCCTTCCTTTGATCAACGTTAGCCACTCAAGTGTTTGGCCTCTAGAGGTGATCCACCAAGGAAGAACAAGTATTCAAGAAGTTGGGTGTTTGGCAAAACCCTAGTTTCTATCTCTATAGAAATTGCAAGTACTCTCCACAATCTAATGCAAAAGTGTGTAACCCTCATCTATGATAAGACTCTTCTTATTTATAGATGTAGGAATAACCCTTCCCTAAATTATTTAGGATTAGGGTTTGTATTATAATTAAACTCCTTTAATTAATAATGCTCCTAATCCAATTAGGAACCCATGGGAGAGTACTTCTATTAATTAATTCTCAATCTCTATTAGAAATTAAATAATAGTAAAAGTAATAATAATAATAAGACTTCTCTTATTAATTTATATTTAATATTTCCAAAATATTAAATAACAAATATTAAGCTATTTAATTTATTCTATCCCCATAGAGTAAATTAAATACACTTAACTTATTATTACAATTATGCCATTTACTTCTTAAATAAATATTTTCCTTTTGCGGTGTGACCCTTTAGGTTCTCCATATTAAACCGGTTGTGAATAAATCAATTAGAATAATTCTAATCTTATTTAAATAAATAAATTAAACTATTTAATTCATTTAAATAAAATAATATTTATTCTATAATAAGGGTAAGCCCCTTTAGCGATCAACGACTTTCCAGATAATATAGATTTCAACATTAATCACAAAAGAACCTTTGAGTAAATAGTTACCGTACAATGCAATCCTTCTACCATACAATGTCCCAATTAAATATAAGACATGGATTTACTGTCAAGTCTTATTTTATTTAATTATATGTATTTCGATTCCCAAATGCACAACTCTGATTAATGCAAATTAGAAACTCTTTTCTAATTTCATTCTGCCTTGGCGAAGGACTACTGAGTTGTCATTTATCGAATCACATAGGACATACACATCTTTTACTAGACGTTGTAGATTCTTTGTTGATCATTCACCTATCTCCATGTACAACTTATTATACCCAATCATACCTTTTGATATACCCTAAAGAACTTAAGGGACATGTCAAAGTATAAATCATCATACACAAGATACTATGATGATCTCAAGTCCAAGGATCACTTGTACTACTATCACTAGAGGAATTCCTATTGACAGGCGAGTAAAACTCCATTAGGAATTCCTTAGCGAGTCACGTTCAGTGAACTTATTGTCCAATAAGCACCTACATACTTGCTTTAGTGTCTCCACACAAATGATTATGAGATCAATCATCCTCTTCCTAAGAGAAAGCAACGTATGTACTAATCTATCCGGATTCACTAATCCCCAATTTATGAATCCAACGATTAGGAACAATTTTAGTTTGTGAGCTATTTTGAATTTAGATCTCATTAGCATGATCACCATCATGATTCTAAAAGCATTGCTCAAAACTATGGGTTTATCACATTTAATATATAACAACACTATGTAGATAATATAAAATGCCTTTTAAGAAAGTCAATTGTTTTATTAATAAATGAATAAGATTACAAAGTATATGCTACATCATATCAAATATGATTGGCTTGTGTGCATACTACTTTCAATCTCCCACTTGCACTAAAGCCAATCGCCATGGTATCTAATACCCATCTTCTCTAAGTGACGATCAAACTGCTGTTGAGTTAAAGCTTTAGTAAATAGATCTGCAATGTTGTCTTGAGAGTCCACACACTCCAGGGTGACATCTCATCTTTCAATGATCTCTCTAATCAAATGAAACCGCCGCAACACGTGTTTGGATTTCTGATGAGACCTAGGTTCCTTAGCCTGCGCAACAGCTCCATTGTTGTCACAGAATAAAGGTACTGCTCTTCTAATGCTAGGAACCACTCCAAGTTCAGTTATGAACTTCTTCATCCAAACAGCTTCCGTTGCAGCTTCACTTGCAGCTATGTACTCTGCCTCTGTCACTGAATCAGCAATTGTTTGCTGCTTGGAACTTTTCCAACTCACTGCGCCACCGTTTAAGGTAAACACGTACCCTGAAACGGATTTACTGTCATCTTGGTCTGTTTGAAAACTTGAGTTTGTATAGCCCTCTAGTTTCAATTCAGACCCACCGTAGACAAGAAATACATCCTCAGTTCTTCTCAAGTACTTTAGGATGTTTTTCACTGCCTTCCAGTGCTCTTCTCCTGGATTCGACTGATATCTGCTTGTTACACTAAGTGCATGAGCGATATCTGGTCTAGTACATATCATACCGTACATGATAGATCCTATTGTTGAAGCATAAGGAATCTTACTCATTCGGTTTCTCTCCTCAGGTGTCTTTGGGGCCTGTTTCTTGGAGAGATGTATTCCATGGCTCATCGGCATGAGACCTCTCTTGGAATCTTCCATGCTAAACCCCTTTAGCATCGATTCAATGTACTTTCCTTGGGTCAAGCCAAGCATCCTTTTAGATCTATCTCTATAGATCTTTATCCCCAAAATATAGGATGCCTCACCCAAGTCCTTCACGGAGAAGTGTTTAGATAACCAAATTTTGATCGACTGTAGCATAGGAACATCATTCCCTATCAGTAATATGTCGTCAGCATATAATACAAGGAATGAAACAGCGCTCCCACTAACCTTCTTGTACACACAAGGTTCATCCTCATTTTTGATAAAATCAAACCTTTTGATTATCTCATCAAAACGGATGTTCCATCTTCGAGAAGCTTGCTTCAATCTATAAATGGATCGTTGTAGCTTACAGACTTGGTTTGTTCCAACCGTTGAAACAAAACCCTCTGGCTGTATCATATATACATTCTCCTCAAGCTCTCCATTGAGGAAGGCTGTTTTCACGTCCATTTGCCAGATCTCATAGTCATAATAAGCTACAATTGCAAGCAAAATCCGAATGGACTTGAGCATAGCTACTGGTGAGAATGTTTCATCATAGTCAACTCCTTGTCTTTGTTTGAAACCTTTTGCAACCAGTCGGGCCTTATAGGTCTCTACCTTGCCATCTGCTCCAGTCTTTCTCCTAAAGACCCATTTACACCCAATAGGCTTAATGCCCTCAGGTGGTGAAACCAAAGTGCATACTTGGTTTTCATACATGGAGTCCATCTCGGATTTCATGGCTTCTTGCCATTTCTCTGAGTCTTCACTACTCATAGCCTCTTCGTAAGTCAATGGATCATCATCATCTATGATGCGTACCTCATCATCATCCTCTATGATGAATCCATACCTATCAGGTATCTTCGGTACTCTTCCAGATTTACGAATAGGTAGTGGTACAGTAGGTTCTTCTACTTGGTCAGGTACCTGGCTTTGATCCGTAGTATTTTGTGGTTCTTGAACTTCTTCAAGATATATCTTACTCCCACTGACCCCTTCAAGGATAAACTCCTTTTCCAAGAAGGCAACGTGTTTCGCAACAAACACCTTTTGATCAGTCGGGTGATAGAAATAATACCCTGATGTTTTTTAGGGTATCCCATAAATCTACACTTGTCGGATCTAGTCTTCAACTTATCTTGCTCAAACCATTTGACATAAGCTGGACAACCCCAAGTCTTAACATGCTTAAGATTTGGTTTCCTCCCTGTCCATATCTCATATGGGGTCTTTGGGACGGATTTGGTAGGTACCTTGTTAAGTAGGTATGCAGTCGATTCTAGGGCATAACCCCAAAAGGATACTGGAAGGTCGGTAAAACTCATCATGGATCGAACCATGTCCCACAATGTTCGATTTCTCCTTTCAGATACACCATTCAACTGTGGCGTCCCTGGTGGAGTCCATTGTGAGATTATACCATTTTCTTTGAGACAATTGAGAAACTCATTGGTTAAGTATTCCCCTCCTCGATCCGATCGAAGAATCTTAATACTCTTACCAGTTTGTTTCTCTACTTCACTTCTGAATTCTTTGAACTTTTCAAACGATTCAGATTTGTATTTCATTAAATACACATATCCAAATCTAGAATGATCATCAGTGAAAGTAATAAAATAAGAATACCCTCCTCGTGCATTCGTTGTCATAGGTCCACATACGTCTGTGTGTACCAACGCTAACAACTCTGTAACTCTTTCTCCTTTTCCACTAAAAGGAGATTTAGTCATCTTACCCATGAGACAAGATTCACAAGTTGGATATGATTCGTAATCAGATAGCTCTAAAAGCCCATCTTTATGCAACTTGGATAATCTTGTTTCATTGATATGACCGAGTCTACAGTGCCACATAAAGGTATAATTAACATCATCTCTTTTTCTTTTCTTAGTTTGTTCAATTTGAAGTATATTTTCATGCAAGTCAAGTATGTATAGTCTATTCAGTAAGTTTCCAACACCATATAAAACATTTTTATTATAAATAAAACAACTGTTGTTCTTTATTATAATATTAAAACCATCCATATCCAATACAGAAATTGAAATAATGTTTCTAATGAGTGTCGGAACATAATAACAATTATTTAAACTAATGAACTTTCCCGAAGGCAGTGCTAAACGATAAGTCCCTACAGGTAATGCAGCAACCTTTGCTCCATTTCCCACTCGTAGGATGACTACATCCTTGTCCAGCTTTCTACTTCGACTTAGTCCCTGCACATTATTACATATGTGAGAACTACAGCCGGTATCCAATACCCAAGTAGAATTTTGACTTTCAAAAAAATTAATTTCAATCATGAACAAACCTAGATCGGAAGTCGAAGCTTCTCCAAGCCTCTTTTGGTCCGCAAGATACTGCTTGCAGTTCCTCTTCCAGTGTCCCAGCTTATTGCAATGGTAGCAAATTCCTTTGCTATCTAGATCAGGTTTCTTTTTATCCTTTCTCTTTGCCTTGCCCTTAGCCTTCTTATTTTTCTTCTTTTCAGAAGATACCTTGGGCCTCTTCCTTTTCTTGGAAGAATCATCCACTAGTAAGACTTGGTTCTTGTTGGATGAGAAGTGACCTTCAGCAGTTTTCAACATGTTAAGGTAACTCAAGCAAGCTGACGTCCAACTTATTCATGTGAAAATCACAACAAATTGTGAGAAGGTGTCCGGGAGTGACTGCAAGATCAAATCTTGACTTAACTCCCCATCCATCACGAACCCAAGCTGTTCAATCAGATTGATCATCTTAAGGACATGAGTCTCAACAGCAGTGCCCTCGGTCATACGAGATCGGAAGAGCTCCTTAGATATCTGATATCTAGCAGTCCTACTTTGCTCACCATACAACTCTTTGAGATGCAGCAATATAGTAGGAGCATTCATAGTTTCATGCTGACGCTGAAGCTCGTTACTCATGGATGCGAGCATGATGCATTGAGCCAAGATTGTATCATCTTGCCACTTTCTGAAAGTAGCAATCTCTTCCTCAGAGGCTGTTTCTGCAACACTTACAGGGACTGGCGAATTTAGGACATAAAAAATCTTTTCAGCAATGAGAACAATTCTCAGATTCCTTAACCAGTCCGTGTAATTCGGTCCGGTCAGTTTGTTAGCATCAAGTATGCTACGTAGTGATAGTGAGTTTGACATTTTTAAATTCTGCATGTGAAATAGACAACATTTTAGCATACATTCAATTTATTAATTACCAAAATAAAATTAGGTCTTTATTTTAAATTGGTATCTCCCACTATTTTCATCAAACTATATTACCCTCATTATATAGTTCGGCAATTCTAATTAAAGATTTGCTAGTGAGATTAAGGATCCCATTTCAAATGTATATAGCCTTGTGGTGACACAACAAGCGATATATAAATAAATAGGTAGACAATTATTGTCAATTACATCACTATGTAACTCCTTGCAGTTTGCCTCTTAGATTATTTTGATCAAGTGGTGACACATCCGAATCAAAATTATCCAAGTTAAGTCCAACCTAGCACTTCCATATATTCGAAAGAAAAACACTATCCTTGTGGTGACACAACAAAACAACATCGTTCAGTCTATTTATAAGCATCAAATGTGATAAAGCAACATCTTAAATATTTAATACTTGCCTTGTGGTGACACAACAAACTCATATTAAATATTTAATAATCTATTGTTTTACCATGCTAGAAGGCGACGTTCGATATTCCAAATATCTTTGAACGCTTAGGACTTAATATATTACTTTGAGGGGTTTGTTATTATTAGTCTCATCTTGTTTAGCGCGCATGCACATATATATATATATATATATAAAATACGCGTCATATTATTTAACATGCGAAGCATGTTGTATAATATATAATATATATATATAGTAAAGATGCACATATAGAATACTATATTCTATCTGGATTGATTATGGACTTTTATTCTAGTTTGGTTCACTAGAGCCACCAAGTAAACCAAAAGGTCAAACCTAGGGTGCAAGAATTAAATTTAAATATAACTATTACATTTAAACCTGGGCTCCAATACAAACGAGTCTTCAAGCGCTCCTTGCTCCTTTGTCTCCAATTCTTCAAAAAAAATTAATTAATTCTAACTAGTCCTATTACATAAACTATTTACAATAAATAAAAACCTTGATCAGCAGTCAAGGGGAAGTACATAGGAGGGAGATAGAATTTACATTAAGAAAAATTAGAGAAGACGAGGTATGCAGACCCCATTTATAAAAACCCATACATTCAAGCATCCACTAAAATAAATCCAATCACACATTGGTCAACAGTCCATAATCAATCCCTATTTATTAGCATACATATCTCTATATGTATCAATAAATAACATTCATCCCATGAATAATAAAACCATTCCATATATGCATTGATATCAATTAATGGGCAAAAGTTTTGCTAATATTTAGTTTTGAAATAAAATAAACTCTTTTATTTTAATCAAAAACCAAATCCAAATTAAACTCCTTTAATTTTAGCAATCTGAAATCCTATTCCAGATAAAATAAACTCTTTTATTTTAAACTTTTACCAATTAAATAAACTATTTATTTTAATCGAGAAAAACAAAAAAATTTCAAAGTCTGGACACCGGCGCGGCCGCGCTCCAATTTGAACTAGGAGCGGCGCGGCAGCGCTGCACCCCCAGAAACGTTTTCTAGGTTAGGGCGCGACCGCGCTCCAGAATGAACTGGAAGCGGCGCGGCCGCGCCGCGACGCAGATTCAGAAAAAATTTTCTTCAGCCCAAAATCCGATCGTATCGCATATCAATTCATACATGGAATCATCAAGATCGATAATTAGCACATGATTAGGCTCTGATACCACTGTTAGGTTTGTATATAACGCGAGCATGCAATCAAATTACATAAATAGAGCGGAAGCGCGATAAAACGGATTTTAAAATTTTATACAAACCATCACCATGATCGATCAATGTGCTCAATTAACGATATAAACGAAAGAGAAAGAGAATAAGAAATTATACCCTCGTAGAATAAAGCTTCCTCGGGTACAAGTTTAACTCCTAGTCCTCTGTGTTCTCCTCGAATGCTACGGTGTGATTCCTTCCTTTGATCAACGTTAGCCACCCAAGTGTTTGGCCTCTAGAGGTGATCCACCAAGGAAGAACAAGTATTCAAGAAGTTGGGTGTTTGGCAAAAGCCTAGTTTCTATCTCTATAGAAATTGCAAGTACTCTCCACAATCTAATGCAAAAGTGTGTAACCCTCATCTATGATAAGACCCTTCTTATTTATAGATGTAGGAATAACCCTTCCCTAAATTATTTAGGATTAGGGTTTGTATTATAATTAAACTCCTTTAATTAATAATTCTCCTAATCCAATTAGGAACCCATGGGAGAGTACTTCTATTAATTAATTCCCAATCCCTATTAGAAATTAAATAATAGTAAAAGTAATAATAATAATAAGACTCCTCTTATTAATTTATATTTAATATTTTTAAAATATTAAATAATAAATATTAAGCTATTTAATTTATTCTATCCTCATAGAGTAAATTAAATACACTTAACTTATTATTACAATTATGGCATTTACTTCTTAAATAAATATTTTTCTTTTGCGGTGTGACCCTTTAGGTTCTCCATATTAAACCGGTTGTGAATAAATCAATTAGAACAATTCTAATCTTATTTAAATAAATAAATTAAACTATTTAATTCATTTAAATAAATAATATTTATTCTACAATAAGGGTAAGCCCCCTCAGCGATCAACGACTTTCCAGATAATATAGATTTCAACATTAATCACAAAAGAACCTTTGAGTAAATAGTTACCGTACAATTCAATCCTTCTACCATACAATGTCCCAATTAAATATAAGACATGGATTTACTGTCAAGTCTTATTGTAATGTCCGAGAATTTTTAAATAATGTATTGATTTATTTTAATATATGAAATTCATTTTATTAATGAATTTAATTGGACCCATGTAGGTATTATTAATTAATTATCTAAATATATGGTCCAATAATTTTCTCGCATTAGAGGGACTCATTAAAAGTTGAATAATTGGTGAGTTAACCCTAAGAATGTAATTTGCAAGCAAATTTGGAAAGAAGATTAATAAATAAATTTTTTTAAATAAAGAATTGATGAGTGTATTTTATACACACAATTTGGGTACTTTAGGCCTTGATAATTTGCAAGTCTTTAGGTATTTTATGTGGTTTTTATGTATTTTTATCTTATTTCTACATAAATTAGTTTTTAGTTATTTTTACATGTTTTATGTTGCTTTGATGCACTTTCATTATGTTTGTAGGAATTGAAATAAATACCGCTCGGATCGTTGTTTGTATTGACTCAATGTCCGTGCCTAGACGTCTGTTCCTTGGCTTTTGGCTTAATTCAGCTTGATTTTCAGCCTTGAGCTCTGTTGGTTGATGTATTTTGTAGCCTCCCCCTCTCTAGATATCAGATGTGAGGCTTGGAAGAGAATATATATAGTCTTCATCAAGAAACCCTAGCCAAAATCGGACAAAATGCAGCTCAGATCGCACTGAAGGTGTGTCAGATCGCACTCAGCACGGCGGCGTGCGCCCGCACGGCGCCTGGTGCGCACGCGCCCAGGGCCCTGCCTGCCGCACGCTGGCTGTCGAGTGCCGCGTCGTGCGCCCACACGCCCAGGCGTGCGCCCACGCCCATGCGCCTGCATGCCGCTCCGCCTGCCGAGCCATGCGCCGAGTGCCGCCCGTGCGCTCGCACACCTAGGCGTGCGCCCGCACGCCCGCGCCTGCATGCCGCCCAGCTACTGAGGCCCCGCGCCCAACTTGCCGCACGCCGTGCCCAGCGCCTGTCGAGTGCCAACGCCGAGTCCGCCCGCGTGCGCCCGCACGCCAGCGCCGCGCGCCCGCACGCCGCGTCCAGCGCCTGTCGAGTGCCAACGCCGAGTCCGCCCGCGTGCGCCCGCACGCCAGCGCCGCGCGCCCGCACGCCGCGCCCAACGCCTGTCGAGTGCCAACGCCGAGTCTGCCCGCGCGCGCCCACACGCCAGCGCCTGCCGAGTGTCAGCGCCCAATGCCAACGCCGTACGACACGCTGCCCGACGCCGTGCATGTAATCCAACGCCGTGCACGCCTAACTTCCACATGTCATCAAAATCAATGTCGAGCATCACCAAACACAACTTTTCACTATATTATCATTCGGGCACGGATATCAAGGCAGGAGCTTGCCCTCGTGGCATGGTCGACGCCGCACGCCGTGCACGCTTCCCGACGCCTTGCACGCCCAACTACCAAATGTTATCAAATTAAGCACCGAGCATCGCCAAGCAGGAATTTCCATCATACTTTGAATATCTTCAAAAGTGGTTTCATTTCTAGATTTCCACCTCCTTTGTAATTCGAATTTGACAATGTATCAATTGAAAATGATGTTTATTGTAGCTATCATGAACTAACCTTCTATTCTAAGATTGCAATGGAACCCAACACTTAATGTGAATCGAATTCTCTCTCTATTGATTTTAGTTATGCATGTGTGAATTGATTATCATAACCTTTGCTTCTTGATTAATTGCTTGGCCCGTAATTACCGTGGGAACCTATATGAACTTGACGAACGGATTATAGGTTAAGACCTAGTTATGATAACATGCGAGAGTATAGATTGTTGTGGGTTATTAATTGGATTAAGTGACGTGTGTCTTATTAATTATCTGCAATAATAGGTATCTTGATAGTAGTTGGGATAGATATATACCTAATTACCGCATGCAACCTATTGAGAATCTAGTCTTAATGACTTCCGAGGTGAAAGTTGGTAATTGAAGGGAGGATTAATTAGATTTGGTGACACGTGTCTATAAATCATTCCTGAAATTAGTCTCTTGATAGTGTATAGGATAGACATATACCTATGCACCGCTTAGGAAGATTCGTGATTGACCATCGACAGAGGCTCTTATGTAGTTTTGATTTCTCGGTTGTCAATTCGTATGCTATAATTGATTGAAAAGAGAGAGTTAGGAGATTCAAATGACGTGTTGGGGGAAATTGTAATCTTAGACCTTTCTATCTTGATATTTTACCGCATTTTATTCATTACTTAACTTGAGAACTCAACCAATCAACAAACAATCAAACCTTCATCAAATTGATATACGATTGGTACTTGGTTATTATTTGTCAGAATTCCCTGTGGGTTCGACTCTTATCTTATCATATATTACTTGTGGGCCGTGTATACTTGCACGTGTGTGTTTATCCATTGCGAAATCGACCAACAAGTTTTTGGCGCCGTTGTCGGGGAATTGTTCTAATAATTTTACCAATATTAATTTCAATCGAATTGATCTTGATTTAAACTTGTAAATACATGTATTTTAACATTTTTTTTCTATTTTAATGCCTTATTCGTTACGAGGTACACCATGGCTAACTATAATTATCAATGGCCTCACACGGGAATGACCCAATCAGGAGCGGCATGGATGGATGGATTTGATGAGGTGGTGGCTCATTTAGAGGAACTGTCAAGGAATGTTAACGCTCTAGTGGCCCAACGTACTCAAAGTGTTGCGGTGAATTGTGATTATTGTGATGGAAACCATCCGAGTCATCTATGCACCATTAATTTCGAGTCGGCATGGTATGGTAACAACGTCGGCGATTACTCCAACAGTTATGACTGTTCCGATGCTTATCACCAAGATTGGGGGTATCACCCAGATTCTACATGGAGCTACAATTATGAAGATCAATACTATGCTCCGAGTCCTGTATATGCACCAGAATTCTCATGTCCACCTTCATTGCCACAAGAAGAAAATTCAAATGTGAAGGAACTTGAGTCCCAGACCATAACTTCGATTGAGGAGATTGTGAAAAGTCAGCATATGTCAATTCAAAATCTTGAGAACCAGATGGGACAGCTTATTATCGCCTTCAACGATAGATATCAAGGCGAATGTCCCAATGATATGGTTCCCGAAACTGATGGATTTCACGTGCCAAAGCTGCAACTAAACATGCTAATTGATGATGATTCTGATATGGAAGAGATATGTGGGAAACAAGAAAAGGAGGTCGAGGATCTAGCCTTGAGCCCCAATGATGATGATGAGCTAATTTTGAGTGTATCCCATATACCTTCTCCTCCAAAGCTGAAGGATCTGGGTGGTTTTGTAGTCCCGTGCCCATTGAGTAGTCATGTCGTAGGCAAAGCTCTAGGTGATATGGGAGCTAGTTTACAGTTTGAGCCATGGCGTGATGAAATTGAGGTTCATGAAAGGATCGATGAGGATCCACTTGGGCTTGAGAAACTTAATGTCACTATGTCATTCATAGACACAATAGAGCAGACCCCTAGCTACTGTCAGTTCATACAGGAGGATTTATATAAGAACAATAAGCTAGGTGAGCTTGAGATAATGGACCTCATCAAAGCAATGCCCTTAGATGTTTCACCCCTAATGATGGATGAAGCGAATGGAGAAAGTTTCTTTTTGCTAATAGAAGAAACTGAGTTTGGGAGTCGCCTAGTATGCATGCATGTCATGCAAATTAAGGAAATGACAACACGAAGGCATGCTAAGGTCATTTTTGCAATCGAGCCGGACTAAAAGGAAACAGGAAGTTAGTCAGGCTGAGGACTTTAACTCAAGCGCTATTTGGGAGGCAACCCAAATCTCCATTTTATTTTTTGAGCTATTTTGTTTTTATTTTTTTTATTTTAATCTCAAAAAAAAAAAAGTTTGGTGTGGTTTGGTTTTGATTTTAAATTTAAGTGTGTTTAATGTGTGTAATATTTCTTGCTGCAGTTTGATGCTTACGACCACCAGTGAAAACTATAGCAGAAGCACAACATCAGCACGTTGAGCAACATGCACCAGCACGCTGAGCAACACAACAGCAACACACTCAGCAGCACGCATGCTAGCCATGACAGCCACCAGCAGCTTATATGCACCCATCAGCTCATTTCTATAGTCCAACTCATATCTCTCTCCTCCCACTCCAAAGCCAACTTACATGCATTTTTCCCAAACTCAAATTCGTGCCCCATCACTCCAATTGGGCATCCAATCTCTGCAATCCATCAGCATTGTCATCTTCTAACTTGAAATTCAACAAGGATTTAGCAGATTTTGAAGAATTCCCATGGCTTTTCATTAGTTTTCCAAAAAAAGGTAACAAGGTCTGTTAATTTCAAATTTTACTTGCTTGGGACTGTGCTTGGGTTGAGTTTTATTGCAGGAACACTCCAATTCTCCCATTGCAATACTTTGTGGAGGGCTATCCCTGCTTCCCAATGCATTGACAACTGATATTTTGGGAGGTGCACACCACGTGTTTGATATTTGGCCTGAGAGAGTTTCTTAGCTAATATGGGCTGTTCTTCATGAGGCATTGTTCTGGTATGGCTTCCAAGCAACAAATGGGGTGAAGCTTCATCGTCCAAGCCAACCAAAGCCCATGACAAGAATTTTGTTAGTCCGGAAGTGTCCAAGCGACACCACACTATAATGATGTTGCTTGATTACCCTCAGTGAAGTTCTCTATTTTAATTCTGTCTATTATAAACATTGAGGACAATGTCAAATTTAAGTTTGGGGGTAGTACTTCGTATTTGCATATTTGTGTGTTTATCTAGTTTTTTGCGTGATTTAAGTATGTTTTTCTTTTTAGTCAAAAAAAAAATATTTATTTTTAGGATGTGTCCCTTGAGCATTGTTTTAATTTGATTTGAACTATAATCCAGGGTCTATGATAAGGGCTTGTTTGAAGAAATTCTAACTCATGAGAAGTAGACAATTGTTGCTTAGTCTTTATGCTTATCGTTTATTGGTTATTATTTTGCTTATGCATCCTTTCACTTTCATGCCCTTACCCATGAGTATTAAGCTAGTTGTATGCTTAGAGAAGGCTTTTATAACCGAATGCTTGTGAAAAATATCTATAAACTCTAGAACTTGTTTAAACATCACTCGAACCAAGGTGTCCAAATTTGTTATGTTTGAATTGATGGTCATGTGGTGAGTTGAGATGGAGCGTAAAACGCACTCATTCATGGACACATGCGTAGGAGAGATAGAGCGTAAAACGCACTCTCTTATAATTGTGATTAAAAAAAAATTATTTATTGCAAATTTTGCATGGGGTTGAGGTTGAGCATAAAACGCACTCGCCTATATAAGCGTGCTTAAGGATTGAGATGGAGCATAAAATGCACTCACCTAGAGCCCTTGGTTCTCAAAATTTTTGGAATTGTGATTTGTACATCTTTGTATTGAGTGATGTGTTAAGCATGTTGTTTTGGGGTTTATTTTGATTATTTCATAAGGTAATGTGGTTGCATAGCTTCATTCGAGCTTGATTGATTTAGTGCTATTGGGTACTCACACACACACATACGGAAGAGGCCTTAAGCAAAGTATGACTAGCTAACTGAAATTTTAGACTTGCAACGCTTTGTTTGTTCTCTTGAGTTCTATGTGTTGATGCCTTTGAGACCATTGTCGGCTTATTAATTCATTGCTCAATTTAGGTTATATTAGAAGTTTTTGAATTGTTTTGTTTTGTTTTGTTTTGCTTGAGGACAAGCAAAAATTTAAGTTTGGGGGTATTTGATGAGTGTGTTTTATACACATAATTTGGGTACTTTTGGCCTTGATAATTTGCAAGTCTTTAGGTATTTTATGTGGTTTTTATGTATTTTTATCTTATTTTTACATAAATTAGTTTTTAGTTATTTTTACATGTTTTATGTTGCTTTGATGCATTTTCATTATGTTTGTAGGAATTGAAATAAATACCGCTCGGATCGTTGTTTGTATTGACTCAATGTCCGTGCCTGGACGTCTGTACCCGAATGGTAGTATGATGGAAATTTGTGCTTGGCGATGCTCGGTGCTTAATTTGATAACATTTGGTAGTTGGGCGTGCACGGCGTCGGGAAGCGTGCACGGCGTCCGGCGTCGGCCAAGCCACGAGGGCAAGCTCCTGCCTTGATATCCGTGCCCAAATGATAATATAGTGAAAAGTTGTGTTTGGCGATGCTCGACATTGATTTTGATGACATGTGGAAGTTGGGCGTGCACAGCGTTGGATTGCGTGCACGGCGTCGGGCGGCGTGTCGTACGGCGTTGGCATTGGGCGCTGACACTCGGCAGGCGCTGGCATGTGGGCGCGCGCGGGCGGACTCGGCGTTGGCACGGCGTGCGGCAAGTTGGGCGCGGGGCCTCAGTAGCTCGGCGGCATGCAGGCGCGGGCGTGCGGGCGCACGCCTAGGCGTGCGGGCGCACGGGCGGCACTCGACAGGCGCTGGGCGCGGCGTGCGGCAAGTTGGGCGCGCGGCCTCAGCAGCTGGGCGGCATGCAGGCGCGGGCGTGCGGGCGCACGCCTAGGCGTGCGAGCGCAAGGGCGGCACTCGACGCATGGCTCGGCAGGCGGAGCGGCATGCAGGCGCTTAGGCGCGGGCGCACACCTGGGCGTGCGGGCACACGGTGCGGCACTCGACAGCCAACGTGCGGCAGGCAGGGCCCTGGGCGCGCGCGCACCAGGCGTCGTGCGGGTGCACGCCGCCGTGCTGAGTGCGATCTGACACACCTTTAGTGCGATCTGAGCTGCATTTTGTCCGATTTTGGCTAGGGTTTCTTGATGAAGACTATATATATTCTCTTCCAAGCCTCACATCTGATACCTAGAGAGGGGGAGGCTACAAAATACATCAACCAACAGAGCTCAAGGCTGGAAATCAAGCTGAATCAAGCCAAAAGCCAAGGAACTCAGTCAAGAAGAATTGCAAAGCCAAGGAGGAGAGCTAGAAACCAACAACAACCAAAGGAACACCAGCTGAATATCTTCAAAAGTGGTTTCATTTCTAGATTTCCACCTCCTTTGTAATTCGAATTTGACAATGTATCAATTGAAAATGATGTTTATTGTAGCTATCATGAACTAACCTTCTATTCTAAGATTGCAATGGAACCCAACACTTAATGTGAATCGAATTCTCTCTATTGATTTTAGTTATGCATGTGTGAATTGATTATCATAACCTTTGCTTCTTGATTAATTGCTTGGCCCGTAATTACCGTGGGAACCTATATGAACTTGACGAACGGATTATAGGTTGTTGTGATAGATTGTTGTGGGTTATTAATTGGATTAAGTGACGTGTGTCTTATTAATTATCTGCAATAATAGGTATCTTGATAGTAGTTGGGATAGATATATACCTAATTACCGCATGCAACCTATTGAGAATCTAGTCTTAATGACTTCCGAGGTGAAAGTTGGTAATTGAAGGGAGGATTAATTAGATTTGGTGACACGTGTCTATAAATCATTCCTAAAATTAGTCTCTTGATAGTGTATAGGATATACATATACCTATGCACCGCTTAGGAAGATTCGTGATTGACCATCGACAGAGGCTCTTATGTAGTTTTGATTTCTCGGTTGTCAATTCGTATGCTATAATTGATTGAAAAGAGAGAGTTAGGAGATTCAAATGACGTGTTGGGGGAAATTGTAATCTTAGACCTTTCTATCTTGATATTTTACCGCATTTTATTCATTACTTAACTTGAGAACTCAACCAATCAACAAACAATCAAACCTTCATCAAATTGATATACGATTGGTACTTGGTTATTATTTGTCAGAATTCCCTGTGGGTTCGACTCTTATCTTATCATATATTACTTGTGGGCCGTGTATACTTGCACGTGTGTGTTTATCAATTGCGAAATCGACCAACAAGAATAATGGTTAATAATAAATATCTGAAATAAGTAATTTATTTGGTAGTTATTTAATTTAAAATATTGGAATTTCATAGTGGTTAATTTAATTTGGGCAAATTTTCTTGGCCCATTGCTTTTATTTAGTTCTAATTTGAGCCCAAATCTTCTTTTCAATTTAATTCCTATTGGACCGCGCCCTATTTATTCAGTCGGCCCAACCCAAACTTTATATTAATTAACAAGTGGGCTGAGCCCATTCCCTAATTCTTTTACCAGCCGGGTCATGGCATAGCATTCGGGTCGACCCATCCTTATTATTTTGGGGAAAAACCGGTAAAGCCAATATTGGGGAAAAGAAAATTCGACCGGCAAAATTCGTTTGGGGAAGGGTTTCATGCAGCAAAATCAAATTGGGGGAAAACCAAATCCAAAGGAACCAGTGAAGGAAGATGAGGGAATCCAAGCCCTAGCCTCTCCAAATCAAATCGACCAAGTGGAGAAGTAGGCTAGCCGAACCTAGCAACCCAAACCTTCAATCAATCAGAGAGGAGAGACAATCGGGGACGACCGGCGGCTCGGACGGAAGGAGAACCTCAGCGACCGGAGGGCACACCGAGTTCAAAGCGAGCTGAGCGTGTAAGGGCTTGGCGACCGAGCGACCATCGATTGAACCAACGGTCCCAGAAATCCGACGATTGGACCAGTGAGGGGTGCGATGCTCGAGAAGTTGCCGACGAGTGCAGTCGACTGATGGGGATCAATTGACAGCTCATCCTCTCTCCTTACCGTCGGTCATTGACCAGTCATTTAGGGTATTGCCCAAATAATTAGGGTAAAATTCTCTTTATAAATTGGGTCCAAATCTTAGCCAAGCTATCGAGTTCTGCGAGTTTCCAATTTAGAAAAAAAATTAGGGTTTGAAATTCTTAGAGAGGGAAGCCTCTGTAAATGTCCAATTTGGTCACATACTTCGGTAGAAGAAGAAGAGTAGCAGTCCGGTCAACACCAAGGTATAACGAGGATTTATTAAAGCACTGTGATAGTTCTATTTAGGATGTTTGTATAAATTTTCTTGCCGATTGTGCTGTGTTGATTGTATCATGTACTGTGATGCTTATAATATACATTGTTTTGGAAGTGGCATTATATTGCTTTGATTTGGGAAAATCTGGTATTGTATTGAATCAAATTGTTCCTCTGTATGGGAAATACTTTGTTCTCTGTGTTGGGATAATTGTTCTCTGTATTGGGATAATTGTTCTCTGTATTGGATTTATGTTTTTCTGGTAATTGCTTGGGTTGAACTGGCAGCCCTGATTTTGTGCAGGAATCAGGCCAGTGTTAGGCCAGTTTTAGAAAAATGTATGTCGGCAGTTTGTTGTGTGAAACTTGATTTTTAGTTTGTTGGGCTATAATCTGATGGGAGTTCCCCTGTTGTGTTGGGTCATTAGCTGGATAATTAGTATGAAATTTTGCAGGAATTTCCAAAATTGTTGTGTAATTCGTTGGGTTGCTTAAACAACAATGAATAAGGTTAATAAAATAAGTATTTAACATTTAACATTAAACAATAAATAAGGATAGTAAAAATTTAATTATTGTTTATTAATATTCCACAGTAATTAAGTAGGAATAAAATTAGTCAAAAAAAAAATTTATTATTATTTATTATAAATAAAATTAATAAATATTTAATTATTATTTAATTAATGTTAAATAATAATATAACTACTAGAGTAATTATTTATTATTTATCAGTAAATAATAAATAAAGAGAACAAATATTTAATTATTGTTAAAGAAAGTGAATAATTTAATTATTTATTATTTGTCCTTAAATAATAAATAAAGCTAATAAATAATTGATTATTGTTTAACTACTATTAAATAATGATCAAGTATGAATAAAATTAATAGATTAATTATTTATTATTTATCCATAAATAATAAATAAAGCTAATAAACGTTTGATTATTGTTCAACCATTATTAAATAGGTATGAACAAGGTTGACAAATAATTATTTATTATTTATCCATAAATAATAAATAAAGGTAATAAATATTTAATTATTATTTAATCTTAAATAACAATTAAGTATAATTAAAGTTAACAAATAATTATTTATTATATTTAATTATTATTTAATCTTAAATAATAGTTAAGTATAAGTAAAGTTAATAAATAATTATTATTTAGCAATAAATAATGAATAAAGATAATAAATATTTGATCTTTTACTTAACTAATGATGGTTAGGTATGAGTAAAGTTAATTATTTACTAGTTCTCATTAAATAGTAAATAAAGATAGTAAGAACTTAATTATTACTCAATTAACAATATTGATAATTAAGTATGGATAGAGCTAATACATTAATTACCTAATTAATGGTGGGTAAGGGAACTAATCTTGTAATTACCATTGAAAGTGAAAAATGGCTATGTATGAATAGGACTCAAATAACCTGTTTATTTGTTACCACTGTTAGCTAGTAATGCATTAATCGATTTATTATTTAGAGTTATAAATAATAACTTGGGTTATTAAATATTGCTAAGTTGAATATCCAATAAGCATGATTAATTATCGAGATAATAACCAAATGTCATTAAGTAATTTCTGATTAACACAATATTAAATAGTAAATTAATGTTAATGAAGTTAATAAAGAAATGTGAAGTGTTTATCTTGCTAAATAAATAGCATAAGTGAGTGTATCGATATACAGTATGCAATGCTAATGGATAAACCGACTTTATCAACTGATAGGTTATCTAAGGTCCATTAATTAAAGCTAATTTTTATCTGTAGCTGAGCAAACAGACAAGTTCCCTAACTTCATTCTTTCAGTATATTGAATGCAAGTTCTATCTTTCCTAACTTTTATATTGAGCAATATTTCTAAACCTTATGCATTATTTTTAATTCGTGCGAAAGGTATATATCATTGCAAGTTATTCTTTAAGCTTGAATCTTATCTCCAAGCATGTCTTAAGTGGTCTAACTACTTTTAAAATTATTCCACATCTATGTATTCATTGGCATTCGCACTTGTGCATTTGAATTCGTATAATTATTTAAGTTCTGAAATTCACGAACTATTCATGATTAAGTCTGAACCCTTGTCTCGGTCAGGCACGTATGTAAGAATTTATAAAAGCTATCTGAACCAATCAATGGTAAGGATTCTTAGACTGAATGAACACCCCTTTTATCATAGGGGAGTACCCCAGGTACCGTATATAAGGTACAACTAGCAGAGTTAAATGTTATGCATACACATAGCGTACGCGAGGCTGATCCCCTCAAGTACTTATTCTATAGCCAGTAACTAGAGGGTCAACTAGCTATTGACTCCTTTGGAAGTTATTGTTCAAAGTTTACTTGACTATCAATTGTTCTAAAAGCATTTATTGTTATTGCTTCTGATAATTCTATTGTTGAAATCTCTTTCTATACCCCTTTCATCATGATATATCCTTATTGTTGTACTTTAAACTTGCTGAGCAAACTCGTTGCTCATCCTTGCTATATCATGACTTCATTGCAGCTAAACCCGAGACGTCAGGGAAGAACAAAGGGAAAGAAAAGATGAAGTGATAGACTTCATGTAGCAGATTCTAAATTTATGTGTAGTTAATTACTGTGAATGTAATTTAAACCCTGACATTTATTTTGGGTATGGATTTGTGTAAGTGTTTAAGGTTATTGTATTCTGGGACTAGTAACACCTTCGAAATGAACAACGTATGTTTATTATATTCCGCATTTTAGTTACCATATGTTGTTAGAGGTGAATGTTTGTATTGGATCGTGATGACCAGATCCGGGTATTTGGAGACCCGAATTTGGGGGCGTCACACTTATTTTATTTAATTATATGTATTTTGATTCCCAAATGCACAACTCTGATTAATGCAAATTAGAAACTCCTTTCTAATTTCATTCTACCTTGGTCAAGGACTACTGAGTTGTCATTTATCGAATCACATAGGACATACACATCTTTTACTAGACGTGGTAGATTCTTTGTTGATCATTCACCTATCTCCATGTACAACTTATTATACCCAATCATACCCTTTGATATACCCTAAAGAACTTAAGGGACATGTCAAAGTATAACTCATCATATACAAGATACTATGATGATCTCAAGTCCAAGGATCACTTGTACTACTATCACTAGAGGAATTCCTATTGACAGGCGAGTAAAACTCCATTAGGTATTCCTTAGCGAGTCACGTTCAGTGAACTTATTCTCCAATAAGCACCTACATACTTGATTTAGTGTTTCCACACAAATGATTATGAGATCAATCATCCTCTTCCTAAGAGCAAGCTACGTATGTACTAATCTATCCGGATTCACTAATCCCCAATTTAGTAATCCAACGATTAGGAACAATTTTAGTTTGTGAGCTATCTTGAATTTAGATCTCATTAGCATGATCACCATCATGATTCTAAAAGCATTGCTCAAAACTATGGGTTTATCATATTTAATATATAACAGCACTATGTAGATAATATAAAATGCCTTTTAAGAAAGTCAATTCTTTTATTAATAAATGAATAAGATTACAAAGTATATGCTACATCATATCAAATATGATTGGCTTGTGTGCATACTACTTTCAAGTTGTCCCAATTGTTCAATCATATTGATCATTTTAGGACATTTGTCTATACTGTAGTGCCATTGGTCATTCTAGATCGGAAGAGCTCCTTAGATATCTGATATCTAATAGTCCTACTTTCTTCACCCTTCAACTCCTTGAAGGTGCAGGAGTATAGTAGGAGCATCCATAGTTTCATGCTGACGCTGAAGCTTGTTACTCATGGATGCGAGCATGATACATTTGAGCCAACTTTGCATCATCTTGCCACTTTCTAAAAGTAGCAATCTCTTCCTCAGAGGCATTGTCTGCAACCATTGCAGGGATAGGTATTTTAAAGACATAAGATAACTTTTCAGCCTTGAGAACTATTCTCAAATTCTTTAACCAGTCCTTTTAATACGGTCCGATTAATTAGCATCTAATATGCTCCGCAGTGATAGTGAATTAGACATTGTAAAATTCTATAAATGAATTTGTAATTTAACAACATTTTAGCATACATTCATTTTAATTAATTACCAAAATAAATTAGGTCTTTATTTTAAATTGGTATCTCGCACTATTTTCATCAAACTATATCACCCTCAATATACAGTTCAGCAAATCTAATTAAAGATTTGCTATTGAGAATAAGGATCCCATTTCAAATGTATATAGCCTCGTGTGACACAATAAACGATATATAAATAAATAGGTAGACAACTATTGTCAATTACATCACTATGTAACTCCTTGTATTTTGCCTCTTAGATTATTTTGATCAAGTGTGACACATCCGAATCAAAATTATCCAAGTTAAGTCCAACCTAGCACTTCCATATATTCGAATGAAAAACACTGTCCTTGTGTGACACAACAAAACAGCATCGTTCAGTCTATATATAAGCATCAAATGTGATAAAACAATATCTTAAATATTTAATACTTGCCTTGTGTGACACAACAAACTCATATTAAATATTTAATACTCTATCACTTTACCATGCTAGAAGGCGACGTTCGATATTCCAAATATCTTTGAACGCTTAGGACTTAATATGATTTCTTTGAGGGGTTTGTTATTATTTGTCTCATCTTGTTTAGCGCATGCACATATATATATAAAATACGCGTCATATTATTTAACATGCGAAGCATGTTGTATAATATATAATATATACATAGTAAGCATGCACAGATAGAATACTATATTATACCTGGATTGATTATGGACTTTTATTCTAGTTTGGTTGACTAGAGCCACCAAGTGAACCAAAAGGTCAAACCTAGGGTGCAAGAACAAAATTTAAATATAACTATTACATTTAAACCCGGGCTCCATTACAAACGGGTCTTCAAGCGCTCCTTGCTCCTTTGTCTCCAATTCTTCAAGTAATTCTAACTAAACCTATTACATAAACTATTTACAATAAATAGAAACCTTGATCAGCAGTCAAGCGGAAGTACATAGGAGGGAGATAGAATTTACATCAAGGAAAACTAGAGAAGACGAGGTACGCAGACCCCATTTATAAAAACCCATTCATTCAAGCATCCACTAAAATAAATTTAATCACACATTGGTCAGTAGTCCATAATCAATCCCTATTTATTATCATACATATCTCCATATGTATCAATAAATAACATTCATCTCATGAATAATAAAACCATTCCATATATGCATTGATATTATTTAATGGGCAATTAAAAGTTTACTAGAAATCCAATTTTGAAACAAAAATAAACTCCTTTATTTTGATCAAAATTTAAATCATAATAAACTTATTTATTTTATTTTATCCAATTTTGAATAAAAATAAACTCCTTTATTTTTAATCAAATTCCAAATCAAAATAAACTCTTTTATTTCAATTAACATGGAATCCAATTTCAAGTTCAAAACAAACTCTTTTATTTTAACTTAAAATTGTTGGAAAATAAAATATGTTGAATCCTATTCCTTATCAAAATAAATATCTTTATTTTTAAGGAAACATGGAATCCTATTCCATATGTGAATAAACTCCTTTATTCTAGGAAACATGGAATCATATTCCATATATGAATAAACTCCTTTATTCTAGTTAACGTAGAATCCAATTCCAAGTTAAAATAAAAACTTTTAATTTTAATCATATTCCAATTCAAAATAAACCTTTTATCTTAATTGAAAAATAAATAAAATCAAAATAAAAATTTTCCAAAATCTGCAGACCGGCGCGGCCACGCTCCAAAATGAACTAGGAGCGGCGCGGCCGCGCTGCACCCCCAGAAACGTTTTCTGGGTTCAGGCGCGGCCGCGCTCCAGAATGAACTGGAAGCGGCGCGGCCGCGCCGCGTAGCAGAGTTCGAATTTTTTTTTTCGTTGCCCAGAAAATCGATCCAATCGCATACCCATACATACATGGAATCATAATAATCGATAATTAACACAAGGTTAGGCTTTGATACCACTGTTAGGTTTGTACATAGCGCAAACATGCAATCAAATTACATAAATAGTGCGTAAGCGCGATAAAACGGATTTTAAAATTTTTCATACAAACCATCACCATGATCATCCATGTGCTCAATTATCAATTAACGAAAGAGATAGAGATTAAGAAATTATACCCTCGTAGAACCGTGCTTCCTCGGGTACAAGTTCACCTCCAATTCCTTCGCGTTCTCCTTGAATTTCACCGATGGGATTCCTTCCTTTGATCAACGTTAGCCACTCAAGTATTTGGCCTCTAGAGGTGATCCATCAAGGAATAATAGTTATTCAAGAAGATGGGTGTTGGCAAAACCCTAGTTTCTATCTCTATAGAAATTGCAAGTACTCTCTCTCTCCAATTCTCATGGAAGAGTGTGTAAATATCTAACTGTCTAACCGTGTAACCCTAAATCATGATAAGACTCCTCTTATTTATAGATATAGGGAACCCTCCTAAACTATTTAGGATTAGGGTTTTTATTTTAATTAAACTCCTTTAATTAATTGAACTCCTAATCCAATTAGGAATTCATGGGAGAGTACTATTAATTAATTACCAATCCCTATTAGGAATTAAATAATAGTAATAGTAATAATAATAATAAGACTGGTCTTATTAATTTATATTTAATATTTCCAAAATATTAAATAATAAATATTAAGCTATTTAATTTATTCTATCTCCATAGATTAAATTAAATACACTTAACTTATTATTACGATTATGCTATTTACTTCTTAACTAAATATTTTTCTTTTGCGGTGTGACCCTTTAGGTTCTCCATATTAAACCGGTTGTGAATAAATCAATTAGAATAATTCTAATTTTATTTAAATAAATAAATTAAACTATTTAATTCATTTAAATAAATAATATTTATTCTACAATAAGGGTAAGCCCCCTTAGCGATCAACGACTTTCCAGATAATATAGATTTCAACATTAATCACAAAAGAACCTTTTAGTGAATAGTTACCATACAATTCAATACTTCTACCATACAATGTCCCAATTAAATATAAGACATGGAATTACTATCAAGTCTTATTTTATTTAATTATATGTATTTCGATTCTGAAATGCACAACTCTGATAATGCAAATTAGAAAACCCTTTCTAATTTCATTCTGCTTTGGCCAAAGACTTCTGAGTCGTCATTTATCGAATCACATAGGACATTCTCTCCTTTTACTAGAAGTAGTAGATTCTTTGTTGATCATTCACCTATCTCCATGTATAACTTATTATACCCAATCATACCCTTTGATATACCTTAAAGGTCTTAAGGGACATGTCAAAGTATAACTCATCATACACAAGATACTATGATGATCTCAAGTCCAAGGATCACTTGTACTACTATCACTAGAGGAATTCCTATTGACAGGTGAGTAAAACTCCATTAGGTATTCCTTAGCGAGCCACGTTCAGTGAACTTATTCTCTAATAAGCACCTACATACTTGCTTTAGTGTCTCCACACAAATGATTATGAGATCAATCATCCTCTTCATAAGAGCAAGCAACGTATGTACTAATTTATCCGGATTCACTAATCCCCTGTTTAGTAATCCATTGATTAGGAACAATTTTAGTTTGTGAGCTATCTAGAATTTAGATCTCATTAGCATGATCCCCATCATGATTCTAAAAGCATTGCTCAAAACTATGGGTTTATCACATTTAATATAACAGCACCATGTCGATAATATAAAATACCTTTAATAACCGAATAAGATTACAAAGTATATGTTACATCATATCAAATATGATTGGCTTGTGTGCATACTAATTTTAGAAATTAGGTGAATTATTAAATGAAGTTAGGATCCCATTAATTCCAAGTTTAATATATTTCGTTAGGATTCGCATCTTTAGTTATTAATTGATTTAGAAATAATTTTGTCAACACAATCAAGTCGTTAGTTTAGGTAAATAAGTATAGTGATAGGACTGATGCGTAGTGATTAAATTTAACACTTTCTTTGTGGGACGATACTCTACTTCCTCTGTATTACTTTTTGACCACGTATACTTGTGTGAGTTAGAGCTCTTTTATTAAAGACTAAAAAGGAGGCAACAAGTTTTTGGCGCCGTTGCCGGGGAAAGGCGTTTAAATTTTTATTATTATCATCAGTTTTAAGCTATATTGTTTGACTTAGACAAATCTAATCTTTTCTCATTTCTATTTTTATTTCTATTTTGGTTTCAGGTACTTGTAGAATTTTTATGCACACACGATCATCCAACTCAGAATTGACACCAGCACAGGATAATATTGACGGTAGAGGTTGGAAAGCAAGAGTGCGTAGAAATTTACAAGCACAGTTGGAAGGAACTATTCCGAATATGGCGGAAGAGCGAAGAGAGGAGTATAAAACTTTGCGGGACTATTCTATGCCGAATATTAATGAACTGCAGTCTAGCATAGTCAGACCGGCAATAGCAACAAATACCTCTGAGATAAAACCGGGAACCATTCAAATGGTGCAGAATTCGGTTCAGTTTGGGGGTGCTGCTACAGACGATCCTAATGAGCATCTATTGAGCTTCATTGAAATATGCGATACATTTAGGTACAATGGGGTGACGGAGGATGCTATCCGACTAAGACTATTCCCATTCTCATTAAGGGATAGAGCGAGAAATTGGCTTCATTATTTGCCTTCAGGATCAATTACTACATGGGAGGACCTAGCACAAAAGTTTTTAGCCAAGTTTTTCCCAATGGCTAAAACTGCAAAAATGAGGACAGCAATCTCTCAATTTGAGCAACAATAAGGTGAATCCTTATACGAGGCCTGGGATAGGTATAAGGAGGTGATAAGGAAGTGTCCGCACCATGGGATGCTAGATTGGATGGTGATTAACATATTTTATAATGGATTGGGATGGCAGTCTAGGCAGATGGTAGATGCAGCTGCGGGTGGAGCTCTAGGAGCAAAGAGCTATGACGAGGCTTATAACCTTATCGAGACTATGGCAGCGAATGATTTTCAAAACCCTACAGCCAGAATGTCACAACCCAGAGTTGCAGGTGTGTTGGAAGTGGATGCTATTACTCAGTTGTCAGCACAGATGACGGCTATGGCAAAGAAAATAGAGTCGTTGTCGGAAAGCAAAGCCAAGTCAGTTGCCTTTGTATGTGAGATTTGTGCGGGGTCACACTCAACAGATCAATGTGCTATCAACTCGGAGTCAGTGTAGTATGTGAACACTTACAGGAAAGACCAAGGTCAGTTTCAGAACACATACAACCCCAACAACCACAATCATCCAAATTTTAGTTGGTCAAATAATCAAGGAAATCAGCAACAACAGTTTCAGCAGAATCAACAGTTTCCATCTCAGCCAGCGTAGCAACAGTTTGCTCCACGACCACCTTTCCCACCGGGATATTCTCAACCACAAAATCCTACTCCATATGCACCTCAACAAGAAAAGAAATCAGAAATGGAGGAGATGATGTTGAAGTACATGGCAAATACAGAGGTGATGATCAAAAGCCAGGCAGTGGCTATTAAAAATCTGGAAACTCAGATGGGGCAAATGGCGAATATGCTTAACAGCAGGCCCCAAGGTTCATTGCCAAGTAACACAGAGGCAAATCCACGGAGAGAGGGTAAGGAACAGTGTCAGGCCATTACACTCAGATCGGGAAAGCATTATTCAGGAAATGCACCAGGCACTGCAGCACCTAGTTTACAAGGTGATGACATTAGGGTTGAAACTGAGAAAGAAATTGAGGCGGATCAGAAAGAGAAGAAAGATGAGTCCAAGTCGCAGCAAACAGAGAAGGATAAAGCGAGTTCAGATAAGAAGCCCGTGACTACAGTACCATAAGTTCACCCTCAAGTTCCGTATCCGCAGAGATTGAACAAGCAAAGGGACGATAAACAGTTCAGAAAGTTTTTGGAGGTTTTTAAGAAACTGCATATCAACATACCCTTCGCGGAGGCATTGGAACAAATGCCAAGTTATGCAAAGTTCATGAAGGGTATACTGTCAAGGAAGAGAAGGTTAGACAAATTTGAGACAGTGACCTTGACGAAGGAATGCAGTGCAGTGCTTCAGCGTAAATTACCTCCAAAGCTGAAAGATCCGGGTAGTTTCACAATTCCATGCACGATCGAAAAGATGAGCTTTAATAAATGTTTGTGTGATCTTGGGGCAAGTATCAACCTGATGCCTTTGTCTGTATTCAGTCAGTTGGGATTGCCGGAACCAAGGCCAACAAATATTTCCCTGCAGCTAGCTGATAGATCTATCACATATCCACGGGGGATAGTGGAGGACGTACTGGTGAAAGTGGACAAATTTATCTTTCCGGCGGACTTCATCATTCTGGATTATGAGGAAGACAAAAATATACCAATCATACTAGGGAGACCATTCTTAGCCACGAGGAGGACTTTGATAGACGTGCAAAAAGGAGAGCTTATAATGCGGGTACATGATCAGGAGGTGACATTTAATGTCTTCAAGGCAATGAAGATCCCAACCGATGAAAAAGAATGCTTCAGAGTAGACTTGGTGGATAGTATAGTGCATGATGAAGTTGAGAGTTTGTTGGGCTATGAACCACTGCAGAGAGTGATTGCTGAAAATTCAGATTTGGAGGATGAAGAAGGTGCCGAACTTGTGCAATATCTGGATACCACCCCCAAATTCGGAAAATTCAGAGCACCTATCGAGCCACTAACAAAAGCAGGAGAGACATCGGTAAAGTTGAAACCATCTCTTGAGATACCTCCCGTACTTGAACTTAAATCACTTCCAGAACATCTCAGGTACGCATTTTTAAATAAAGATTCAAAGGTACCTATGATTATTTCTTCTGCACTAACATCTTTTCAGGAGAAAAAACTGCTACGAGTGCTTAGAGAGTTTAAATCAGCTATTAGATGGACCATAGTCGATATCAAGGGGATAAGCCCTTCTTTTTGCATGCATAAGATCCTACTGGAAGATGGTAGCAAGCCGACAGTTGAACAGCAAAGAAGGCTCAATCCTATAATGAAAGAAGTGGTTAAGAAAGAGATTCTGAAATGGCTGGATACGGGAATAATCTACCCAATTTCGGACAGTTCATGGGTGAGTCTTGTGCAGTGTGTACCAAAGAAGGGTGGAATGACCGTTGTCACCAATGAGAATAATGAGCTGATCCCAACGCGAACAGTAACAGGGTGGAGAATCTGCATGGACTACCGCAAGCTTAACAAAGCTACAAGGAAGGACCATTTTCCACTTCCGTTTATCGATCAGATGTTGAACAGACTGGCGGGTCATGAGTATTATTGCCTTCTGGATGGGTATTCAGGCTACAATCAGATTATGATAGCTCCAGAAGACCAGGAAAAGACTACTTTTACATGTCCATACGACACTTTTGCCTTCAGAAGGATGTCTTTTAGGTTGTGCAATGCTCCTGCCACCTTTCAGAGATGTATGAAAGATATTTTTTCGGACATGATCGAACAGAATGTGGAGGTATTCATGGACGATTTCTCAGTATTTGGTGATTCGTTCGATTTATGCCGTGAAAATTTGGTAATGGTTTTAAAGAGATGTGTTGAAACAAATCTGGTACTGAATTGGGAGAAGTGCCATTTTATGGTACAAGAAGGAATCATACTGGGGCACAAAGTTTCAAAAAAAGGAATTGAGGTGGATAGGGCAAAGATGGAAACAATTGAAAATTTACCTCCACCTACGTCTGTACGAGGTCTCTACAATATCCTTGGACATGCAGGCTTCTACCGCAGATTCATCAAGGACTTCTCCAAGATAACTAAACCATTGTGCAGTTTATTGGAGAAAGATGCACAGTTTAAATTCGATGAGGCTTGCATGAGGGCTTTTGAGCACTTAAGGAGGAAACTAACTTCAGCACCAGTTATCACAGCACCAGATTGGGCATTGCCGTTTGAGCTGATGTGTGATGCTAGTGATTATGCAGTAGGGGCTATTTTGGGGCAAAGGAAGGAAAAGATGTTTCATGTGATATACTATTCCAGCAAGACCATTACTGTAACGCCCCCAAAATCGGGACTAACTTAATCCAAAATTAAGACTAATTTTAATCCCGACCTTGTGCGTTAAATACTATCTTAATTCAACTTTGTATTATACTAAAATGAAATACTAGTTGAAAATACAGATAATTAAAATTTTTCTATATCTTTCTTTCTATTCCCTGAATCGCAACCTTTACGATTATATATCGAAGTAGATATGAGTATATACAACTCAATTCTACATTCGGATTCTTTATTATAAAATATTATCACTATATTGATTTGCTCATTTTTATGCATTCAAAACAAATATTCTTTATTTATTGAATACTTCAAGGTTTACTTACCTATCAGTATACATGTCAAGAACCATCATCATGATTCAATACAATTTTTTTTAAATAAATAAAAGGTATTCCTTTGCATGTCCTCGAATCCATATCAGATGGCGAATAATATCGCATTATATCATTGACCTGCAAAAAATTTATTTTTGCAAGATTGAGCTCGACAACTCAGCAAATCCAACAGTTTTCATGCTTCACGTAACATAGAATTTCATGTTCAGTTCATACATCATAATCATTTTACTATGCATATTATACATGCATTATAACTCTAAACAATGAGATTTTACGTGCTTAATATATCACATATCACATATAGATTGAGTTCCATAACTCAATCAACTTAGTCATAATTTGACTTTCATAACTCATAGGGCATAATATAGTATTTAGCATGCTTCTAAAGATCTCATTCACAATACGATAAAGATTGCATATAATCAATATCAAATTTGTATAGCATAAAAGAACTGAAAGACTTGCCTTGGGTGCTGTTTAATGTTTATAACTTATCTGCTCTGTGATGATCCTACACAAATTGAGGATACGTACATGCACATATTAGTTTCACATACTAACTTCACATACTCAATGTAAACTAATTTTATTTACGTTAACTATAATCCTTTTATTCTCGTCTTGAACCCATTCCACGTTTCTTTAGAAACTTTTGTCTGTTATAACCCTTTTTATGCCCAAAAAGGTTCTCTCATGGCTTTAGTATATAAATACTTTACATTTCGAGTTATAAACCGTTTACAACCCCTTTTACGAATATTTCTTATTTATATTTGTAAACTTGAGACCATATGGTTTACGAATAATTTTTATTGCATAAACATGGCCTTACTACATCATTTCTTTAATAATATAATAATCATCATTTTAAGCATATTAACAATAATTTATATATTAATATTATGATTAAATAATATTAATATATTTAATAATTTATTATTGTTAATAATATACGTGTATATGTTGAGAGAATGGAAATATGGTTAGTTTGAATAATTTAGACATGTCATTGAGTAAAACAGTTGCTCAAAAACACAATATATTCCAAGTAATTCTTGAACATGTTTTATTGAATAGGGGATGGATTAACTAGCCTCAATTAAATGAATTACTGGAAGGCAAGAGTCTAATATTATCCTTCATGCATCTCCCCTTTCCCCACCATCTCATGATCCTTGGTATCATTACATTAATTCGTTCCTTAATCCAAATTTCAGATAACCGAAATCATTACTTCTATTCATTCCAACATATAGCTTTTGTCTATAATATCTTCAATTGGTCATAAGAGATTTTATTACATACATCTGAAACTATTAATCTATTTCAGATGTATTAATGATCCACCATGCTAGTCAAATAGTCTCTCCCTAATTTTGAAGTTATTTTATGTTTATAACTTTACATAGATAGATTTGTATTGGGAAAAGAATATTTTTCGTTGACAAAGCTGTCCAGCCTTTTATTTTACTACTCCATAGTCCGCATGGAGAAAAGAGAAAGTATAAAAGGCATTAGACATGCCCCCTGCAATGAGCTTAGGACAATAATCTGTTCAAAATAAGGCTTAATTACGTCCCAATAATATCCATTTCTGTCATCTAAGCTTAGGACATATTAGGTCCTTTTATTTATGCCAGACAGCCTCTAAGAGGCATAATATCAAACACACTATATGCATCACTTTTTAAAAAAAAAAACATAGTTCATAAGCATTTATATCCATTACCCATCCAATAATCACAACCAAACAAAGTACTTACATTATTATTATAATGTGTTCTCTCAATTTCTACAAACATAGAATAAGTTCATGAATTACCTTTATTTGTTATAATTTTGCTCAAATCATTGCTTTGGGACTGAAATCAATCCTTCTCTTGCTTGATTATTCCTTCTAATTCAAACTGCTATCTTAACTTCTTGAGAATTTTGGTGAATTTCAGTTTCCTTAGAGAAATTTGGGATAATTTAGGAGTAGAAGGATTTTGGAAGTATGGACCGAAAATGAGAGAAAGAGAGCAGGAAATGAAATGTTCATCATTAAAGCTTCCTAGCTTTCTCTCATGATCAGATGTCATAGCTTTGCTTAGTGTACAATAGCTTAGCTTGGTGTGTTAATTACCTTAAAAGGTTTACACCTCCTACTTGAAGTTTCACACCTCCTACTTGCAAATTAATTACATAGTATACATACGTAACATATACAATACTTACATTACATACATATATGTATTTACATAATACATATATTACATAATTCTTTATAAGACTTAAGTCTTAATTACGGTATACCCACATTTATACTGCATTCCTTCCACTCAAATATATAATACATGTACTACATTACATTTCCTTACAAGTTAATTTCATACATTATAATATGTATGTAAAAATTATTCCACTTGTTATGAAATTAAATTTTTCATAATTACAATAAACACCTTTAGTGTAACGAATCACTAATTTAAATAATTAACATTTACTCCATTAATTCAATTACATAACTTATTTAAATTATACAATCTATATTGTATAATTAAATTTAATTTCCTCCTTCCCAAAATGAAAGTTACATATTACATGTAATTATAATAAATCACAGTCTGATAACTTGTACATTTATACTTATATATAAAAATCATCTAACTAATTATGGAATTAATCCATAATTAATTTAACTCTTTCTGTGTAACGAATCAATTTAAATAATTAATATTTATTTCATTAATTATTTAAATAACTCGTCTAAATTAAATTTCTTATTTCCTTCCATAAATTGTTTTCAAGACAATTTATTTAACCCAATGCATTTCTCCTCAAATTAAATATTAATTTAATTTACTAATTTTGACATCAATATTTTATATATATAATATATTGGTCCGTTAAATGTATTCATTATACCTACCTTATTTAATACCCACCGTACTTATCGCACCAAGTATTAAATATACATGATATACTTAAATATCATGACAAAATATCGATAAATTATTTTCATAAAAATGGAAAGCTATACATTAAATAAAAATAATTTATTTAATGAAATAATTTTTTCTATACTAAAATAATTTAATTCCATAAATAATTTTAGTTCTCTGTATTCCATGTAACAGACCAATTAAAATAGTTAATATTCAATTAACTATTTTAATTTACTTATTTAACATATACAACAAATTTTGTATATTTAAATTTAATCATCTTCTTCTTCCCATAAATTGTCTTCAACAATTTATTGCTATTCATTAAATATATTACTTTAATATATTTCACCATAATTTAAATATTACCTTATAATTCACCAATTTAATTAAGTGAATTAATTAACTTATTCATAAAATTTAATTCATAACAAATTCATTATAAGACTTTATAATCAAATTATATTATTTCATAATATAATTTAAATTTAATCTCCATCTATAAATTACTTCTAACAATTTATTTACATCATACTCCTATTAAAATAATTTAATATTGTAAATTATTTTAATTTGCTTATTAATAAATACAAAAGTTTTGTATCTTTAAAGCTATCCGTCTCTTTAAATAAATTGATTCCCACAATTTATTTCAAATTAAAACAAATATAAGGGATGCCGAAGATAAAAGGGTAAAGAATACTCCCCTACGAGTCGTCCTCGGTGCCGCTAGGCGGCGTGTCGGGCAGAGGATAAGGGATGCCGGAGCCGAATGTGGGAAACTCAACGTGGACCCCCTGCTGACTGAATGCCTCCGATAATGCACCTGCAAAGGAGACGCTGTAATCCCTGAAGCTCGTGTGCAACGCGTCCATGTGGCGCTGCAGGCGGCGCATCTCGCGCTCATGTCCACTGAATCCCCTCTGCAGTACTGGCGGGGCAGGCACGTCCTCCTCACTGGCCTACTCCTCCTCGTCAGCCATAATAAAACCCAACCCACTAGGCCGGGACTCTCCACCGTGCCATACATTGTACTTTCTGATCGTGGCGCTATCAATATCCCGCATGGGCAACTGGAGGGTCTCCTCGCCCCATTCCACGTTCGCTGCTAGACATAGGCGTGTGATAATCGAGGCGTGTGGAATGGCACCGGAAGTGACAGCCCGCATGAAACGAAGCATGGACTGGTTGATGATATATCCCACGTCAATGCTCCCTCCACGCAGAATGCGGTGTAAGAGAACCGCGCGGTCCCGGGTCACGTCCTGTGATGGGTAGTCGGCAAGATGCTACCGCAAATGAAGGCGTACCATGCCTTGGCATATCTGTTCAGCGCGGTCTGAGGGAAGTGGACCTTCAGAGTGGTGCCTGGCTGGGTCCTCCACTGAGTGCCCGGTTGACACATCTCCTGTACCAAAGCGTCAAGGTCGGTCTCGAAGTGCTCATGTACCACCCAGTTGGTGGCCTCAGCAGTAGCAGATGGCAGGCGAAAAAGTTCATTGATTGCCTACGCCGAGTAAGAGACCTGCCTGCCCCGCACGGAGGAAATCCCATTCTGCGTTTCCCGGGCGTTGGCATAGAATTCCCGAACAATGGCCATCGGGGCTGACTTTGGCGTCTCAATAAATAACAACCATCCCAAACGCCGGATTTGGTCAAGAATACGCCCATCCTGTGCCTTGGGCTTTAATCCCCTCTCTGGTATGAAGGATTTGACGGATAGAACTTCCCAGTAGTAATGTTGAGCAGAGAGATTGACAAACTTGGTGGCATCCAGAGTGTTGATGCCACCACCAGTAGATTCGGAACCACTGCTGCTAGAAGAGGAAGGTTGGGGTGTGCGTGCACGCTTTGACATGGTTGAATGTGATTAGGGTTTGGTGGAGGAGTGTATGTAACTAGGGTTTAGTGAGAATGGCAAGGGATGAGAGGAGAGGGTGTGCTCTGTTGCTAGAGAGTGTTTTAGGTTTAGGGTTTTATGATTGTGATGTGATATGACTGATGGGGACTGCCTTTATATAAAAAAAAATTTCCCGCGAGGGGCGCAGCTGCAGCTGCGCCACAGTTGTACTGGGAAGGAGGCGCAGCTGCGCTGAGGTTCAGGTTTGTCTCAGGCAGATAACGGCGCAGCTGTGCCGATGATGAACTGGTGGTAGGGCGCAGCTGCGCTATTGCTTAGGTGCCGCATGTTGAAGTGGCCCGACGCAGCTGCGCTGATGATGTACTGAAGATGGGGCGCAGCTGCGCTGATGCTCAGGCTACCTGGAAATTTTTTTTTTTTTTTTAAAAAAACACTTGACACACATTAAATTTCCAGGTGAAAAACTCAATTCTTATAAATATCCAACAAAACTAAAAAGAACGAACATCTCAATTCAAACTAGTAAACTTACGAACGATGCATAGGCAATACAATGGGATGATGCACCCCCAAACTTAAAGTGTGCTTAAGTCAAACGACTGAGGGCGCGATTGGACACCTGAAAAACAAATAAACATGTTAAAATAAAATCATACAAACTAAATTAAAATCACACAAAAATAAGAATAATAAGAATAATAATTTCGGGTTGCCTCCCGAGAAGCGCTTTGGTTTAAAGTCGGTTAGCTCGACTATCATTGATGCTTAGTTCATGGCTAGGACAACTGAGGATTTTTGGTGATCGAACTCGCCTCCCCAATAGTGCTTCAATCTTTGGCCATTAACCTTGAATGGTTGCTCACTGTCCTTTCCAACAATTTCGATGGCTCCATGTGGGAATACTGCTGTGATGGTAAAGGGACCCGACCATCGGGATTTGAGCTTTCCTGGGAATAACTTGAGCCTGGAGTTGAATAACAAGACCTCTTGGCCAGGTTCAAATTTCCTCTCGATGATTTTTCAATCGTGCCATCTCTTTACCTTCTCCTTGTAGAGTTTAGAATTCTCATAGGCCTGCAATCGGAACTCATCAAGTTCATTTAGCTGTAGAAGTCTCCTCTCCTCCCGGCTGTAGATGGTTCGAAATTCAGCTTTTTAATCGCCCAATAAGCTTTGTGCTCTAATTCGACCGGGAGATGACATGCTTTGCCATAGACCATGTGGTAAGGAGACATGCCGAGAGGTGTCTTATATGCAGTTCTATATAAGCCCACAAGGCTTCATCTAGCTTTAGAGACCAATCTTTTCTGGAAGGATTAACAATCTTTTCCAGAATTCTTTTTACCCTCTCGGTTGGATACTTCGGCTTGACCATTTGTCTGTGGATGGTAGGCTGTGGCAATTCTGTGTCTCACTCCATATTTGGCCAGGAGGGCTGTGAACTGTTTGTTGCAAAAATGGCTGCCCTCATCACTAATGATCGCCCATGGAGTGCCAAACCTAGTGAAAAATGCTCTTCTGTAGAAACCTCAAAACCACCTTAGCATCATTGGTTGGTAACGCCGAAGCTTCCCACCCATTTGGACACGTAATCAAAACCGCTAGAAGGATATAGAGATTGTTGCAGGACGATGGAAATGGTCCCATGAAGTCTATGCCCCATACGTCAAAGATCTCCACCTCCAAGATCACATTTAGTGGCATTTCATTGCGGTTGGAGATGTTCCCCACCCGTTGGCATCGATCACAATTCTTTATGAATTGGTGGGCATCTTTGAACAAGGTGGGCCAATAAAACCCGGCCTGGAGTACCTTGGCTGCTGTTCTCTGCGTTCCATAATGGCCGCCGTACAGAGAAGAATGACATGCATGTAATATACTGGTAGTCTCGACATCGGGAATGCACCTTCGGATCACAAGATCTATGCATTGTTCGAACAAGTAAGGCTCGTCCCACATGTATATCTTTGTATCATGCAAAAATTTCTTCTTCCGCTGAGAAGTTAGATCCGGTGGTAGTATATGACTCACAAGATAGTTGACAATATCAGCGAACCATGGGATCTCAGATGTGACTGCAAATAGCTGTTCATCCGGGAAGCAATCGTGTATTTCAACCTTCTCTTTGCTCTCCAAATCCGGATTGTCTAATCTAGAAAGATGATCGGCTACCAGATTCTCCGTGCCTTTCTTGTCCTTAATTTCCAAGTCAAATTCTTGGAGCAAAAGGATCCACCTGATTAATCTTGGCTTGGCATCTTTCTTTGAGATCAAATACCGAATTGCTGGCATGAATCAGTGTACACCACTACCTTTGTTCCAATGAGATAGGACCGGAACTTGTCGAATGCATAAACAACCGCAAGTAGTTCCTTCCTCGGTGGTGGTGTAAATTCATTTGGGCCTCTGAAAGTGTTTTGCTGGCATAGTAGACTGCATGTTAGAACCTTATCTCTGCGCATATCCCAATACCACGCCCATAGCTTAGTCACTAGCATCGCACATAAAGCTCAAATGGAAGAGACCAATCCGGTGCCACTATCATAGGTGATGTTGTCAACTTCTGTTTCAACAACTCAAAGGCTGCTAAGCAATTTGCATCAAATAGAAAACGGAACATCTTTTTTCCAATAGATTGCACAGGGGTTTTGTGATTTTTGGAGAAGTCTTTGATAAATCTCCAGTAGAATCCAGCATGGCCCAAAAAGCTTTAAACTCCCTTCACAGAGGTCGGTGGAGGCAGTTTCTCGATAGTTTTCTTATTTTGATTTATCCACCTCCAAACCTTTGGCTGAGACTTTGTGCCCCAAAATTATTCCTTCATGAACCATAAAATGACATTTCTCCCAATTAAGCACAAGATTTGTTTCCACGCATCTCTTCAGTACCATGACCAAATTCTCTAGACAGCTGTCAAAGGAATTTCCAAACACTGAGAAGTCATCCATGAAGACCTCCATGTTGATTTCCACCATGTCCGAAAATATTGCCATCATGCACCGCTGAAATGTGACAGGAGCATTACATAGACCAAAAGACATTCGCCTGAAAGCAAAAGTTCCATATGGACAAGTAAAAGTGGTCTTCTCTTGATCCTCTGGAGCGATGACAATTTGATTATAACCAGAATATCCGTCAAGCAAACAGTAGTACTCATGCCCTGTAAGTCTGTCCAACATTTGATCAATGAATGGAAGTGGGAAATGATCTTTCCTTGTGGCTTTGTTGAGCTTTCGGTAGTCCATGCAAACTCTCCACCCCGTGACTGTTCGGGTTGGTATTAGCTCGTTGTTCTCATTTCTTACCAAAGTTATTCCTCCCCTTCTTGGGTACACACTGTACCGGGCTCACCCACGGACTGTCAGAAATGGGATAGATGATCCCGGCGTCTAGCCATTTCAGAATTTCTGCTTTCACTACTTCTTTCATGATTGGATTCAGCCTTCTTTGATGCTCTATGGTGGGCTTGCTGTCATCTTCCATCAGGATTTTGTGAATGCAATATGAGGGGTTGATTCCTTTTATATCTGCAATGGTCCATCCAATAGCCCCTTGGAATTCTCTGAGGATTCTTATCAGCTTGCTTCCTGCAAAGATGTTAATACAGAAGAAATAATGACAGGTAATGTATCTGAAGTGCCTAGATATGCATACTTGAGGTGACTAGGCAAGGGTTTTAGATCAAGTTTAGGAGGTACCTCTCTAGATGGTTTTAAATGAGATGAGGCATCATTTGAGCTTTTCAAGGGCTCAATAGGTACCTTGAACTTTGCCATCCTGGGTATTGCATCTAGAAAATGAACATACTCACAGTTCTCGGGGTTCGTTCAAGTCGATGTCTCCTGTTAGTGCCATCTCAAGCAAGTCACTATGTGTGGCCTTAATGAATTCCTCGGTCACTACATTTTCAATGATGTCAACTCGGAAACACTCTTCCTCTTCGGTCGGAAATTTCATATCCTTGAAAACATTAAAGGTGACTTCTTGGTCTTGAACCCTCATTGTCAATTCTCCTTTTTGCACATCAATGAGAGTTATCCCGGTAGCTAGAAATGGCCTCCCAAGTATGATGGGAATGTCCTCTGTCCTCCTCAAAGTCTAGGATTATGAAATCAGCAGGGAAAATGAACTTATCCAACCTTAAACAAGAACATCTTCCACAATACCTCTCGGATAGGTGACTGAACGATCTGCTAGCTGAAGAGAGACATTTGTTGGCTTGGGTGCTTGTTAATCCCAACTGGGTAAAGACGGATAATGGCATGAGATTAATGCTTGCACCAAGATCACACAAGCATTTTTTGAATGAACAGGTCCTCCAATGGTGCAAGGAATGGTGAAACTGCCCGGATCCTTTAATTTTGGGAGGTAGCCCTTTGTAATACCGCACTGCATTCCTTTGTCAAAGCTATAATTTCAAAATCTTGCAATTTCTTCTTTCTTGACAGAATACTCTTCATGAACTTGGCATAGCTCGGCATTTGTTCTAAAGGCTTCTGCAAATGGTATATTGATCTGAAGCTTTTTTGAAAACCTCAAGAAACTTAGAAAAATTGCTTGTCCATTTTCTGCTTTTGCTGCCTTTGAGGGTACGGAACTGGTGGGTAGTACCTGGTGGGAGGAGTTTGAGTCTTTCTCTGTGCTTTTTGTTGGTGTGGGCTCAGATCTCTCAAGGCTATCCTCCTCTTCAAAAAAATTTTAGCAGAGGCAGTTTCTGGGGAGGGGCGCAGCTGCGCCGTCTCCCTTTGCAAAATGGGCACAGCTACGCCGGTTGATTCCAGCGATGAAGAGGGGCTCAGCTGCGCTGTTTGCTCGTGTGTGACAGTGGCGCAGCTGCGCTGTCTGGCAGGGTCTGGCTTCCCACTTCTGGTGGTGACAGATTGGCATTGCTCCTTCCCATTTCTCCTTGGATTGATTTCTGTTGTTACTAGGAAGAGCTCCTTGAGGTCTACTAGATAACAAGCTGAACAATTGACTCATTTGATTCTCCAAATTCTTGAAACCTAATGTTTGGCCTTGTTCCAACTTGTCAGTTTTGGCCATGTATCTCTCCAAATTTTCACTCAGTTCGGCAACCTTTTTATCCGTAGCCGAGACTTGTTGCTGAATGTGGAACCCCGGAGGATTGAGAGGTTTTGGAGCTTGTTATTGGTCTTGTCGGTTGCTCCACGAGAAGTTGGGGTGATTCCTATTCCCCGGAGTGTAGTTGTTCTGATATTGATTTGTTGGCCTCTGGTAGTTGCTCACAAATTGCACTGACTCTGCATTGATGGCACATTAATCAGAAGAGTATGAACCTGCACAAAGCTCACAAATTATGGAGACTTGCTGCCCTTTTCCTTCATATATGTTGTCAATCTTTTTGACTATAGCTGAAATCTGGGCTTGAAGTGAAGTGGTCGTGTCAACCTCTATTATCCTTGCTACTTTTGGTTGGCTGGATCTGGAGGATGGCCATTGATAGTTATTTGCAGCCATGGTCTCCAAAAGTTCATAAGCTTCGTCATAGTTTTTACCCATGAACGCTCCACCTGCAGCTGCATCAATGCCTGCCCGTGTTTGAATATTCAACCCATTGTAAAATGTGTTAAGCTGCATCCATTGGGGCAAACCGTGATGTGGACACTTTCTCAATAGTTCCTTGTACAGCTCCCATGTCTCATACAAGGATTCTCCATGATGTTGTTCACATGAAGAGATGTCATTTCTCAACTTGGTAGTTTTGGCCGGTGGGAAGAACTTAGCTATGATTTTCTGGGCCAAATCTTGCCAAGTAGTGATAGATCCCAGTGGTAGTGAGTGTAGTCAACTCTTTGCTTTATCCCTCAATGTGAATGGGAATAACCGCAATCTCACCGCATCTTCCGAAATCCCGCTGAATTTGAATGTATCACAGATCTCCAAAAAATTTATCAAGTGCTCATTTGGGTCATCAACCACCATCCCTCCGAATTGGACAGAATTTTGGATCATATGGATTGTCCCCGGTTTGATTTCAAAGGAATTGGCTGTTATGGCTGGCCTTGAGATGCTTGATTACAAATCATTGATTCTTGGCGTAGCATAATCTCTCAATGCTTTTTGTGCTTCTCCCGCCATTGGTTGAGGTTGTTCTAGATCCTCTAGAGTATTTTCAGCACACTTTCTCGATTGTTGAACCCTTTTCTCAATGTTATCCACGAACGGCAATAGGTTAGGATTCTTCGATCGTGTATGCATACACTACTCAAGAGTACCTATCACAATGTAGAAGAAAATAAAATAGAATTAGGATAAGAACAGTTTTGTTTAACTAAAACCAATCTAATTTAAATTGATGATGAAAATTATAAACGCAATTACAACTCCCCGGCAACGGCGCCAAAAACTTGTTGGGATATTTATATGTATAACAAATACGACTCATACACGCAAGTGCACGCGATCCACAAGTAATATAAAGTAAGTAAAGTATCGATCCCACGAGGAATTGAATTGCATTTATGACTACAAACACCGATTTTATAATTTATTTCGGTCTCTTTAAACAATTGATTTTAGTGATGAGATTAAGTCTAATGATTACTAATGAAATAAATAGAACAAATTATGGTTGTAAAAATACTGATTTTAAAAGCTTGGGATTATAATTTCACTTAATGCAAACTTAGATTTCCATGCTTCCTATTATTGCTAATTGATTATTATAGAATGTTGGTCGAGAACACGAATGTAAAATATGGCCACCTCTCGATTGCACCATATTCATATCACACTAAATCCACAATTGATAGAATGAATGTGAACACCCTAGATGACTAATGCACTATATCTCTATGTGAATTACAATCAAAAGGGTTTTAAGAACAAGTTCTCAATTGGCCACATATGGTGCTTCGGTATATCTCTATCCTAAGCACGAAACATAATTTTATGAGGAGTGTAATAATTATGAACATATGCCGTAGCATAATTAGATCTAAATTTATATTTCCTTTCTCAATTCCATATAAATTATCACAGTAATTGGTGATCAAGCAATTAAACATGAAGTATAGATTATGCTAGACATTACATTTCATAACCAACTAGCAATAATAAGGAAGCATTTCAATTCTTAGCAATGCAAAAGATCCATTATAATCCCAAGAATTAAGTTTAGTTCATAATAACAATACTAGAATTCATCATGCACAATTGGTTCGTCATCATAATTACAGAATAGGAAAATTAATCAAAAACAGAAAATATTCAAGCTCCCTATTTCCGTTCTACAACTCCTAATGATTTTCCAAATTGTGTAGATTGTTGATTTCTTGCTCCCAATCTCCAATTCAGCATCCATATAGCTCCATTCTTCAGTTCCCAAATGCAAATTGTGCTCAGCTGGTTGTTTCCAAGTTTGAAGCTAGAATGCAGCAAACTATTCTAATTTTCGTGTAGGAGAAAAGCTACCAAAATTGAATTCTCAATTGGCTAATAATACATGCTTAATTTGTCTTATTTTGACTTATTCTAATTCCCACTAATAAAGTTTAAACCCACTGATCCCTCAAAATCTGGCACTACACCAATTCTTGATAATGCTGCTTCGCTGGATGGAACGTGCTGCATGGCTGGCTAGCGACAGGCGCAGCTGCGCTGGCGCCCTTTGTAAAAGGGGCGCAGCTGCGCCGGGGGGCAGGGAAGGAACAGGAGGGGCACAGCTGCGCCGGCCTCAAGGCCAAGTAGGGCGAAGCTGCGCTGGTTGCCAGTCTGCTGCTGTGCTGCTTTAGCCTGAATTCTCGATTCTCGTGTCCTGTACAAGCAACAAATAATCAAATAGCTCCCAACCAACAAAAGCAATAAACCCCGTGTCAAATTTACCAAAACCCGTGCAAAAGCCATATAATGAGAATAGTGAATCAAAACCGAAAGAG